>NW_020872403.1:828721-838721 GCF_003789085.1 Penaeus vannamei | reverse complement strand
GGATGGATGGATGGATGGATAGATAGATAGATAGATAGATAGACAGATAGATAGAGGATAGATAGACAGATAGATAGACAGATTGATAGACAACTAGTAGATAGATATATAGGAGATAGATAGACAGAGATAGAGATATACATACATATCTATTATCTATCTATCCATCGATATATAGATAGATGATAGATAAGACAGACAGATATATCTACCATAAATAAAATCCAAGCCACCGAGAAGTAGCTTTAAACTGCCCCGCACCGAAAACCAAGTCTCCGGCAACCACACAGCGTGACACGGTTTCTGATCTCGATGCATAAAAAAAAACAACACATCAACCCCGCTGTCATTATCGCTATTTCCTCGGGTTTACGTTTCCAGCGGAGACGAAACGCGCCGACCATTCAGAGCGTATCGAGTTTAAAAAAAAAAAATCTAATATCGCTTTTCCCGGTCTGGTTCCCGCGGGCGAGGCGAGCGGGGATGCCAAGCCGGCGGAGGGCGCTCGGGTCGAGGCTTCGAGGCGGCGCTCTCGTCCCTGGTTCTGAAGGTGGTGTGTTTGGGCGCTTTCTCCTCGGTCTCCCGTGTGTGTGTGTGTGTGTGTGTGGTGTGTGTGTGTGTGATTGTGTGTGTGTGGTGTGTGTGTGTGTGTGTGTGTGTGTGTGTTGTGTCTCTGTGTGTGTGTGTGTGCCCCGTCCCTACCCCTCCCTCTCCTCCTCCCTCGTCCCCCCCTCTCCTCCTCCCTCTCCTCTCCTCCTCCTCTCCTCTCCTCTCCTCCTCTCCTCTCTCCTCTCCTTTCCTTTCCTCTTCCTCTCCTCTCCTCTCCTCTCCTCTCCTCTGCCTCTCCTCTTTTCCTCTGCTCCTTTCCTTTCCTTTTCCTTTCCCCTTTCCTCTCTTCCCTCTCCTCTCCTCTCCTCTCCTCTCTTTCCTTCTCCTCTCCTCTCTTTCTTTCTCCTCTCCTTCTCCTTTCCTTTCCTTTCCTTTCCTTTCCTTTCCTCTTCCTTTCCTCTCCTCTTCCTCTCCTCTCCTCTCCTTCCTTTCCTTCCTTTCCTTTCCTTTCCTTTCTCTCCTTCCTCTTCCTCTCCTTCCTCTCCTCTCCCTCTCTCTCCTCTCTCTCCTCCTCTCCTCTTCCTCTTCCTCTCCCTCTCCTCTCCTCTCCTCTCCTTCTCCCTCTCCTCTCTCTCCCTCTCCCTCTCCCTCTCCCTCTCCCTTCTCCCTCTCTCTTCCTCTTTCTTCTTCCACTCTCTCTCCCTCTCCCTCTCCCCTCTCTCTCTCTCCTCCTCCTCCTCCATTCAAGCAAGGCAATCATTCAAATTTAAACTCCAAAATTATTCACGCCCCCCCTCCCCCAGCCCCACCAACCCCCTCCCCTCCCCACCCCGGCGCGTGTTATCTTCCCGCCCGTTTTAATCGCGCGTTTTAGTCTCTCTCATTCACGGTCCTTGTTAAGCCTCCTTACTTACCGCCTTATTATTCATTATCTCGTTCTTGCGTTCGTAAAAGTCCATTCTTTTCCCTTGACTTATTGTCCTTTCATCCGGGAGTGTCTTATGGCTCTTTTTCTCATTTTTTTCTTGTTCTCTTTTTACTTTATTGGTCTTTAAATAATTTCTCCAAATATCTTTTGGTTTATGATGTTCCCACTGTCTTGGCCTGTCTCCGTCTCTCTCTATTTTCTTCTCCCTTCTTCCTTTCCTCCATTTCTCTCGCCGGCCCCTCCTCCTCCTCCGCCGCATCCTGCCGTGACCCGCTGCCTGTCGCAAGGCGGCGTCTGCGGCACGGGCGCGAAGGAGGTCGTGACGAAGGGCGCCTTTGCGATGCTTTGCCGCGTCGGAAGCCCTCCTGCGGCCGCGTGTCTGTCGGCGCCGCAAGCGGAGCAGAGCGACAGTTTCCGGAGCCGATGCGGGGGTCGCGAAGGCCATTCGGACACGGAGCTTAAGGCTCTCTCGAAGGCACGGCAGGGAGGGCGGGTTGAGGGAGGGAGGGAGAGACAGAGAGACAGAGAGACAGAGAGACAGACAGAGAAGAGAGAAAAAGAGAAAGAGAGAGAGAGAGAGAGAGAGACAGAGACAGACAGACAGACAGAGACACAGGAGAAAGAGAGACAGAGACAGAGACAGACAGAGAGAGAGAGAGAGAGGGAGAACCTTTTAAGCGAGCCTGGAACGCATTTCCCGGCGAGGGAAAGTCCCTCTGAAGCAGCACTGGCTCGGCGGAGGCAAGGCCCTCCCCGACCCGCCTCCTGCGCCGAAAGGGAAAACATAAATCCACAAAGTGTCACGCGAGACATACACGGGAAGCGCGATTTACCTCCGCTTCCCCCCTTCTCCCTTTCTCCACCCTCCCGATTTCTCCTTCCTCCACCTCCCCCCTTCCTCCCTTCCCCCCCCCCTCCCTTCCTCCGCCTCCCCCCTTCCTTCCTTCCTTCCTTCCCTTCTCCGCCCCCCCCCCCTTTGTGACGCGCCATCCATCACGGAAACACTCAAAGGGCCCTCGCGCGCGGCGCCATATTAATTAACCTCGAGACCTCCAATAACATCCGAGAAATCTTGACTCATCGCTTCCCTTGGAGAATGGGGGAGGGGGGGATGGGGGGAGGGAGAGCGTCCTCGGGAAGGCGTGAATAATGGGCGCGGGAGGGTGTGGGGTGGGGGGGTGGGGGGGACAGTACTTTTTCTCCGCCTTTCTCGGTCTCCTCCTCTTTTCCCTTTCTCTCTTCCTCCATTTATTTATTTTCTTTTCCCCTCTCTCTCTCTTGTTCGGCCTCTTCCTTTTTTCTGTCCACTCCCCTCTCTCTCCCCTCCTCTTTTTTCCCCCTTCCCCATTTCCTTTGGCTTCTTCCCTCTCCCTTCCCTCTATCCACCCCTTCCCTTATCACTCCTCGTGTACTTTTCTTCCCCACACCTCCCTCCCCTTTTTCCTTCTTCCCTTTCTTTCTCTTCTTCACTCTGCCTTGCTTCTACTTCTTATCCCATCCAACCCCATTCCCTCCCCCTTCCCTTTCCTTCTCCTCCCCTCCCCTTCCCTTCCCTTCCCTTCCCTTCCCTTCCCTTCCCTTCCCTTCCCTTCCCTTACCCTTCCCCTCCCTTCCCCTCCCCTTCCCCCCCTCCCCTCCCCTCCCCTCCCCTCCCCTCCCCTCCCCTCCCTCCCCTCCCCCCCCCCCCACTACTCCCCCGGCGCGGTCTCCCCGGCGGCGTGATGACACCTGTGATTAGGCGTCCGGTCGCGGGCGTGACGCCGAGAGGAGCAGGAGCTTGCTGTTCTTTGTTGTTGTTGTTTTGTTGTTATTTTTGTTGTTTGTTGTTATTCGTCTTCTTTTCTCTCTTTCTTCTTTTACTTTCTTTTTTTGTTTTTCTTCTTTCTTTTTTTCCTTTTTCTTCTTTTTCTTCTTTTCTTTTTTTCCTTTTTCTTCTTTTCTTTTCTTTTTCTTCTTGCTTTGTTGCCACATGTGTTGGTTTGTTAGTCTTGCTGTCGCTGGAAGAGGAGGTGCGATAAAAGAGGAGGAGGAGAGGAGGAAACCGAAGAGAGAAGAAAGAGAAGAGAGAGGGACGAGCGGGATGCAGGAGAGAAAATAGAAGGGATGTGTGAAAAAGGAGGAATACAAAGGAATCCGAAGAAAGGAGATGGAAGGGAGTGACGAGGAAGAAAGAGGAGAAGTGAAGAGTCGGAGGAATCGAGATGAAGAAGGAGGAGGAGGAGGAGGTGAACGTAGATGAAGAATGGAAGATAGAAACGAAGAAGATAAAAGAAAGAAAAGAAAGAAGAAATGAAGAAATGATGATTGATGATAATGTGATTGATGATTGATGATGATGATGATGATGATGATGATAATGATGATAATGATGATTGATGATAATGTTGATGATGATGATGATGATGATGAATGATGATGAATGATGATGATGATGATGATGATGAAAATTAGTAATAATGAACAGACAAAACAAGAGTGAGGCAGTCACCTCCGCTGAGTTCACGCCACATCGACCCCGGTGAGGGCGGAGGCGACCGAAGAGGGAATTTGCCGAAAGAAGGAAAGCCAATGGCGAAGAACAATGAACAAATCGCAAAGAACAACGAATTCTTTGTTCCAGGTGCGACGGACTTCAAGACGAACGCTGGAATGACGGTTTCCTTTTCGGCATCGCCATCTAAGAGGGGCCAGCAAGGCATCGTGGACTTGTGGCACCATGACAACGCGGGTGCCAAGTCCACGAGTCGGAGTCACGCGGGAGGGAGAGGGCGGCGGGAGTGCGGCTTCGGCATCTCTACGAATTTATAAATAATGCAACAAATATGCAAAAGGAAAAAAGATAGAAAAGAAAGAAGGGAAGGAAGGAAAGAAGGGAGGGAAGGAAGAGAGAAAGAGGAAGGAAGAAGAAAGGAAAGAAAGGAAAGAAGGAAGAAAGAAAAGAAGATAGGAAAAATGAAAAAAGAGAGAAAGAGACCAAAGGCAGACAATGCGCCAGGACAGACGCGCATCGGAACGGCCTCCCCGCGAACACGATTCTTATCGAGGCGTTCGGAGTCGCGAGCCTCCCTCCGCCGCCGCCTCATCGGGAGATTCCTCGCGAGACGAGGGCGGGGGCGAGCGAGGAGGGGCGCCGGGACTCTTGAGCACCGGGGAATTTCTCTCTTTGTGTACGTGTGTGAGAGAGAGAGAGAGAGAGTGTGTGTGTGTGCGAGTGCGTGGCGTATGCGTGTGCGTGTGTGTGTGAGTGTGTATGTTGTGTGTGTGTGTGTGTGTGTGTGTGTGTGTGTGTTGTGTGTGTGTGTGTGTGTGTGTGTGTGTGTGTGTGTGTGTGTGTGTGTGTGTGTGTGTGTGTGTGTGTGTGTGTGTGTTGTCTCTCTCTTTTTCATTCTCCTCTCCTCTCCCCTTCCCTGCCTCTCATTCTCTCATTGTTTATTTTCCTTATAAAGAGCGTAATTAGGAATCCGAGTCTTAAAATAAATCCTTGCACAAGAAAAAAAATATACAAATCCACATGAATTTGCCCTCAACCCCTTCACGCTCCGCCATGGGCCCGTTTCGCCATAATTACCGACCTAAACTACCCGCAACGCTTGATATTCGAGGCGAATCGACTGCAAATAAAGCGAAAGAAAATCGTTTCTCCCTGAGCGTGTCTTTGTCGGGCGGAGACGAGAGACGCGCGGGAGACTCCGAGCCGAACCAAGGCGCGCGGATCACTACTTTCACGCTGTTGAAATCCCCCGACTGGAGGCTCTTCTCTCGCGCTCTTCGAGTTCATTTTCTACTTGACTTTGGGCTTTGGCTTGTCCTTTACTTTATCCATTTGTGCTCTATTGATTCGTTTCTTTATTTTTTTATCTATTCATATTTTCACATTTAATATAGCATTTTAGTGGACGTTTTAGGTAATTCCGTTTGGGTGTTTCGGCGTTCGGGGAAATGCTGTGCAATCGGCTGATCGCTGATCCTTGTCGAACTTCCCACCTTCGGGTTATTTTTAAAATGCATAGCCGTGTGTGGGTGAGGTAAGGGTGAGAGAGATGGAGGAGAGAGAGAGAGAGAGAAGAGAGAGAGAGAGAGAGAGAGAGAGAGAGAGAGAGAGAGAGAGAGAGAGAGAGAGAGAGAGAGAGAGAGAGAGAGAGAGAGAGAGAGAGAGAGTAAGTGAGAGAGAGAGACGTGAACTTGCACGCATATAAAAATAAGTTTAAATCTATAAATAAAATACTCACGGAGAAATCTTCAGACCTTCACCTCCATGAGTAAAGGAAGAAAAAGAAAAGAAAAAAAAATCATAACACACACGGCTTTTAAAAAATCACCTTTGACTCCCCCCCCCCTCCCCGCCCACGCCCCCCCCCCCCCCCTCCCCTCCCTCAGCCGAGAATATCAAACTTCAAGGATTTGTCACCTCAGCAGAGGACGTATTCACCCGCGCACACGGCAGCTGGCTCTAGAAAATGATAAGAAAATATTCCAATAAAACACTCTGAGGAAGTTGAACCGAAACTCCATCTTGTCTCTTTGTCCTTCCTCGAAATTGCTTTTGTTTTTTTCCTTTTTGCTTTCTCTCGGCTGGCGATGCCTGGCGCCGGGCCTCTCGGGACGCCTTTCGCGGGAACATTCTCTGACAGGGAAATATATTCAGTCAAAACCCGAAGAAAAATCGAAGTTCATGAAACGAGGGAGAACATTTGTGGAATAAAAAAACATCCAAATTTCCGAGGTTAATTCGCTTCTTATCACGTGTCTACTCAACCCTCCCCTTCGCGGCCACGCCCATCGCGGGAATTGGCGTCACCCCCCCCCCTCCCCGATACTGGCTCCCCCCCCACCTCCTCTCTCCCACCCTCGCCACTGCCCCACCCGCCCCCCTCTCTCCCCTCCTCGCCTCCCTGGCCCCCTTCCTCCCTATCCCCCCCCACTCCACCCCCTTCCCTTGCGTCTCCTGCCTTCTCCCTCCCCTTCCCAACACCTCTTCCCTCCCTCCTCCCTCCCTCCCTCCCTCCTCCCTCCTCCCTCCCTCCTCCTCTCTCCCTCCCTCTCCCCTCCTCCCTCCTCCCTCCTCCTCCCCTCCCTCCTCCTCCTCCCTCCTTTCTCCCTCCCTCCCTCCTCGCCCCCACCACCCACCGCCCCTTCCACGTTGCACAACGCCCACCTCTTCTCCCTCTCTCTCCACCGCATTTGTCGCGCCCTCGCCATGCAGGCCTCGGAGACCACGCCCGCCCGCCCTGCCCGCATGCCCAGGACTCCGACGCCCACTTGCGGTGTGGGTGGCGGGAGGGACGGGGGGCGGGCGTGCATCGGAGTGGGGGAGAGGGGAGGAGAGGCGAGGAGAGTGCGTGAGGGAAGGAGAGGGGTGAGTGGAGGAGAGTGCGAGAGGGGAGTAGGGAGGAAGGGGAGGGAGGGGAGTAGGGAAGGAGAGGAGAGAGGAGGGAGAGGGGAGGGGAAACAAGAGTGTGTGGGCGTGGGGGTGGCAGGGAGAGGGGTCGGTGGGTGGGCATGTCATGGGAGGGTGCGAGTGAGGAGAAAAGGAGAGTGACGGAGGAAGGTGGAGAGGTGGGGGGGGGGTAAGCGTGCTCACGTGCCTGCTTGGCTTTATGTGTCTGCAACCGTCAATATCTGTGCATTCTGACAATTTCTTCTCGAAACCCGCTTTCCATCAATATGTCCATGAACCACTCCAAAACACTCTATATTTGCGTATTTATATCCAGGCACAATCAACCACTCCACGCCCTCGCGGGAACAAGAGCAAAAACAACAAAAATGGCCGTCGTGTGTTTGTGCAAAGAGGCAAAAAGAGGCGGGACGAAGGCTCCTCCACCCGACAGGGCGTCCCCCCTCCCCTGGGCCCCTCCCTCCTGGGCCCCCTCCCACCTCCCCCCTGGGCCCCTCCTCCTCCTCCTGGGCCCCCTCCCCCCGGCCCCCTCCCCCTCCTGCAAGCGACCGACTCTCGAAATGTCATCGCGATAAATATGAACACTTATAATGCTATGCGAAAAAAACAAGAATAATATGTGGTAATTAATTATGATGACGTGCGAAATAAACAGCTTAAGAATAATGTATAATGAATTATGACGCTTCCTAAAAATCTAAGAATAAGAATAAGTATCATACGGAAATCAAAACCAAATGAAAATAGACAAGATACTAGGTCAAAGGGACACGACCTCGGCCCTAACGACGGGACTCTCTCATCTCTCCCTCTCCCTCCCGTCCCTGTCCCTCCCTCTCCCTCTCCTCTCCCTCTCCTCTCATCTCCCTCTTTCCCTCCCTCTCCCTCTCCCTCTCCCTCTCCCCTCCCTCTCCCTCTCCCTCTCCCTTCTCCCTCCCCTCCCTCTCCCTCTCCCTCTCCCTCTCCCTCTCCCTCCCTCTCCCTCTCCCTGCCCTCTCCCCTCCCCCTCCCTCTCTTTAATAGTAATTGTGCATCCTCTCTCTCTCCCCAACCCTTCCTTTGTCCGGCTGAAAGGTCGCTGTTGACCAAACAAGCCGGAAAGGTCAGCGCCCATTAGCGAGGGGACAACGGCCTGAACAAGAGGAAACAAGGAGGAGAGAGTACGATGATAGTGATGATGGTGGTGAGGAGGAGGAGGTGGAGGAGGAGGAGGAGGAGGAGGAGGAGGAGGAGGATATAGTAATAATAATAAGGATGATAACGATAACAATAATAATAATAATAACAATATAAATGGCAATTAATAATAGTGATAAGCATAATAATAATAACAGCAAGGCTTCACTCCACTCAGCCCAGCGGGAAGCCACAACAAAAGAAAAAAAAGGCCGACGCCACATAAACGTCCCGATAAAGTCCTCTCGGCCGAAGCTCATTAAGCCAAAGGTCGCCGCTGGATAAGGTCAGGATAAGGTCACAGTGGCACGTCAAAGGATATAAGCCAGGGGGGGGGGAAGCCAACGGCCGGTGGTCAGCTGGTTTAGGGGAGGGGGAGGGAGGGAGGAGGGAGGAGAGAGGGAGAGAGGGAGAGAGGGAGAGAGGGAGGAGAGAGAGGAGAGAGAGACGAGAGAGAGAGAGAGAGAGAGAGAGAGAGAGAGAGAGAGAGAGAGAGAGAGAGAGAGAGAGAGAGAGAGAGAGAGAGAGAGAGAGAGAGAGAGAGAGAGAGAGAGAGAGAGAGAGAGAGAGAGAGAGAGAGAGAGAGAGACAGAGAGAGAGAGAGAGAATCTAAAACAAGATAAAGAGAAAGAAAAAAGGCAAGATAAAGCCGAGAAAGAGAGAGAAAATCATCTCCCTTTTGCAGCCGAGAAATCTGAACATCTCGCGTGCAAATCAGCTGAGTCCTGAGCCAGCGGACTGTGAACAGCTTGTGAATTATTAAACTTGATCAAAGCTTTAATCAAACGTCGTTGATAACTCGTCGCAAGTTCTTAATAAACCTGCTGTCTTTTCCACCCGAAAACGCATCGAAAAAAGACCGATTAAATATATACTTGAAAAGTAACTGACTTCACAGAATCTGCTTTACACCTGTGCCCCCCCACACCCACGCCTCTCAATTTCAAAATGAATAAGTAAACAGATATCATCAAAGGACAACAAAAGCTCAATCAACGGCAAAAAAAATGAATAGATGGATAGATAAATAAATGTACATTTTCGAACTGTGAACCCAGACGCGAACGAAAATCCTTATGAACAACCCGATTTGTCTCGCAGATTTCCTTACGAGATCGACGTCGACGCTGAGGATTAAGCAAGCAGGAGCATCAGCTGATCGACTCGAGTCCGAAATCCCGAGACAGGAAGCGGCCGAGTGAAGGGTCGCTTCCAGGAGGCGATGAGGTGAGGGATGAGGGCGCGGGGGGTGGGTGCTCATGGGCGGCTGGGGGCGGCGGAGGGGCGGTGGATGGGAGGGCCGTGTGGATGAGGAAGAGGGGCAGTGTGTGCTGTATGTGGATGGGGGGGTGGACGGGAGGGGGGAGGCAGTGTATGTGGATGGGGAGGGCATGTGATAAGGGAAGGGGGGGGGGCTGCGCGTGGAAGGGGGGGGGGGGGGGTCTGTGATTGCATATGTGCGGGAGGGGCGTGTCTATAGGGTCTTTTTATGCATGTGTAAGGATGGGGTGCTCTGTGCATACGTGTGTGTGTGTGTTTGCAGGGGGGGGGGGGGGAGAGGACGTGTGCGCGGCGAAGGAACCTCAGTCCCTTCCTCGACCCCCTCCCCCTCCCCACCCCTCCACGCCCGCACGCCCGAGCCCGGGAGACCACGCAGCGCCGCCCAGAGTTCCGGGCGCGAGGAGCGGCGTGTCTGGGCGACGGGCGTGGGCGCCTCGCGAGGGCGTGGCGAGCGACGGCGGGGACACGGCGCCGAGGTGTCGCCGTCGCCCTCCTCTTCTTCTTTTTCTTCCTTCTTCCTCCTCTTCTTCTCACCTCCTCCTTTTCCTCTTCCTCCTTACTTTTGTTTTTTTCTTTTTCTTAATTTTCTTCTCCTCTTTCTTTCTCTCTTTCCTCCTCTTCTTTCTTCTGCTTCTTTTCTCCACGTTTTCATCCCTACTCTCCTTCTC
>NW_020872403.1:818721-821221 GCF_003789085.1 Penaeus vannamei | reverse complement strand
GTAAAGTATGGAAGGCTTGAACTTAAAAAGGGACGCCCACGAAATGAACAGCAACGATGGAGAGGGTGATGAAGACAAGAACGCTTTATTATTATAACAATAATAATAAGAAGAAGAACGACAGTAATAATAATAATAATAATAATAATAATAATAATAATAATAATAATAATAATAATAATAATAATAATAATAATAAAAAGAAGAAGAGGAGGAAGAAGAAGAAGCAAATAGCAAAAGAGGCTTGACATTGCTTTCCAGTATCACACCAGGTTTGCCTCCCCCCCCCCCGCCCCCTGCATGACGTGCCAAGACTGCCAGAAAGCCTCGCGGCTTTTCCTTCTGTTGCCTGCTCCTCCTTTTCGTCTTTTATTGTCTCTCCTTTTTGTTTCTCTTGTACTTTGGGTCATCTAGTTTTTTCCTTACTGTAAAGTTTTGTTTTCTTTTCTTTTCTTTGTATCGTTTGTATCATATTATTTTTTTCATGATATGCATTACTATTTTGATGTTTTCTCACTGCATACTTCTTTGGTGTCTCTTCCACGCCCTCGCTCTCCTTACGGGCGCTGAATGCTCGCTTTTGATTAATATTTTGTTCATCGAAATAAAAAAAAAGCTAAGATATATATATAGGAACAAATATATTTCATATAAAAAATATACTTCATATAAAAAAATCACCCCCTTCGCCACAACCCTTAAAAAATCGTAAAAAAGCTGTCTGGATCCACAGCCTGCGGGGCGTCCCTGCGTCTGTCTCCAACTGTGCGCGGCTGTCCTGCGTCTTCCAAAGCCCTTCGGCGGCCGCGCGGTGTCTACGATCCCTGCTGTCCGATTTTTAATGCAAGGCTGTCTGCTCCCTGGCTCAACCCAGTTCTGGCCAGCTCCTGCTGTCTGCTCGGCTCTATTTCTGGCCCATGGTTGCTGTCTGCTCGGCCTATTTCTGGCTCATGGTTGCTGTCTGCTCGGGTCACGTCTGTCTGTCAGTGATTTTGGTCGTTTTGCTGTTTCTCGTTTTTTTCTCTTGGTTATTTGTCTCTCAGGCTGTTTGATCTTGGGTGTTTGTTCTACACTGTGCGTCTGCGGCTGCGTGTGGCTGCGTGGTGTCCTGCGGTTCTCTTTGTCCTTCTGAGGCGTCGAGGCCCTGTGCATTCCCACCGAGTGTCTGTGGCACTGCGTGGCTGTTGCCCCCCCCTCCCCTCCCCCTCCTCGATTCTGATTTTGGGAAGACGCTCGTAGACTCTCTTCTTTTCGCTATTGTATCTTCACTTCATTTTTTATTTTACTCTTTCCTTTTTGTTGTTGATTCCTTTGATTCGTCTTCCTATGTGCTTCATTTCTTCTTTTTCTTATCTTCATTCTTATTCCTCTCCCTCTCTATCTCCCTCGACTTCCTTTTCTCTCTGTGCCTCTCCTCTTTCTCATCTTCACACTCCCACTTCCATTCCCTCTCCCTCTCCTACTCTCGCTCCTTCTCTCTCTCCTTCTCTCCTTCTCCTACTCCCTCTATATCTCCCTCTCCCACTTTCTCCACTCCCCCTCTCCCTCAATCTCTCTTACTCCATCATCCCTTATTCTGCTTTCTACCTCTCGTTAATGTTTATCTCAAGGCCTTCGCCCTCCTCCTCCTCCTCCTCCTCCTCCCTTCCTCCTCCGCCCCTTTCCCTTCCCCTCTGCGTGATAATCTGCAGACACTCCATCTTGCCTCCTTCTGACCGCCGGCCGTCACTTTCTCTCTCTGTCTTTCATTCTCTTTCGCATATTCTTTCTTCCAGTCCCTCTTCCCTTTCTCATGCGAGTATATTTGTATTTATTAATGCATAAGCATTCTCTCTCTCTCTCACTCCCCCTCTTTCTCTCTCATTCCTCCTCCTCCTTCTTCTCTCTTCTTCTTCTTCTTCTTTTCTTCTTCTTCTCTTCTTCTTCTTCTTCTTCTTCTTCTTCTTCTTCTTCTTCTTCTTCTTCTTCTTCTTCTTCTTTCTTCTCCTTCTCCTTCTTCTTTCTTCTTCTTCTTCTTCTTCTTCTTCTTCTTCTCCTCCTCCTCCTCCTCCTCCTCTCCTCTCCTCTCCTCCTTCTCCTTCCCTTCTCCTTCTCCTTCTCCTTCTCCTCTCCTTCTCCTTCTCCTTCTCCTTCTCCTTCTCCTTCTCCTTCTCCTTCTCCTCTCCTCTCTTCTCCTTCTCCTTCTCCTTCTCCTCTCTCCTCTCTCCTCCTCCTCTCTCCTCTCTCTCTCTCTCTCCACTTTCCCTTTTCATTTCATTTCCCCATCTCCTCTTCTCCGCCCTACAATCATCAATCTTCCCACTCCGTCGCCTCTCCCTCCCTTCGCGCCCACGGCCTCCAGGATCGAACCCGCTCAAATATCCTGCTCATTATACACATGCACCGCACGCACGCACACATGACCCACCGCTTGCATACAGAACAGCACACGCACAGACAAAGACACACACGCACACGCTCATCGAAGCCGCTCTCCCCCCTTCCTCGCCTCCCCTTAATT
>NW_020872403.1:811221-813721 GCF_003789085.1 Penaeus vannamei | reverse complement strand
TCCGCTCTCTTTGTTCGGGAAAAAATGTCTTTCTTTGTTTCTTAAAATAGACATTACGTAAGGGCGGCCGCACCGCGCAGTACCTCCCGGCCGGACCCGTTACCCGCGCTTGTTTACTTCGCTAATTGCACGTTCGCGGAACTTTGCTTTGCATCTTCACCTCTTTCATCTCTCTCTCGCTTTCTCTCTGTCTCTTTACCTTTTGCTATTTCCCCTTTCCTCTTTTCTTTTCTTCTCTTCTCTTTATCTTTTCCTTTCTCTATTTCGTTTTCTCCCTCTCTCTTTCCCTTTCTTCTTCCCTCTTCTCATCCTTCCCATCGCCTCTCCTTCTCCCTCTGCCCTCCTTCCCTCCCTTTCCCCCTATTTCCTCGCCATCTGTCTAACACGTCGCCTTTCTGAAGGGCCAAAGGAAGGAGAGGTGCACCAGGGGGTAAATGAAGGGGAGAGGGAGGCGAAGGGGGAGGAAGGAGGGGGGTTCCCTGTTTAAGGGAGGAAGGGAGGGAGAGCGGAGAGAGAAGTTAAAAGACCGGAGGGGGAGAGGGAGAGGTTTTAAGAAAGTGAGGAAAGGGAAAGAGAGAGAGAGAGAGAGAGAGAGAGAGAGAGAGAGAGAGAGAGAGAGAGAGAGAGAGAGAGAGAGAGAGAGAGAGAGAAGGTGATTGGGTGGGTGGGTGACCAGAGGGGGGAGGGGCACAGAAAGAGCGGGGTCACGCGAGGTCAATCTTGTACGTTGCACCGGTACTTGTGGGGAAGGATGTCGGCCGGCGAAATTTACGGTTCCGAGCTGCAGTGTCCAGAACAATATTCGCGTTACCGGTTCCCGCTCGGCATCCCGCGAAGCCGACGCTGACGGATCGGCTGAGCGCAGCTTCCAGGCTTCCCGCGCGAGGCTCCGGGAGCGCCCACGAGAAGGAGAATTAAAAAAAAAAACGCCTGTATTAAAAGCGTTTAATACAATTCTGTTTAGAGGGGTTGAGTCCCTTGCCGTTTCATAAACACATTTCGTAATTCATCAGGTGGGGCCTTGCTGGTAAATCTTCCCCGAGGTGTAGGCATAAGTAAGGCTTCTTCCGGCCTTCGGTTACCGCGTCTAAGTATCGTCTTCATAATGGACCTTATGCGCTCATGATAATGAAAATACCTATAATGAAGATCTTTCCCAGTAAGACTATGTTTTCTTTTAAAACAAATCTGATCTAGGAGCAAGAACAACGCGCAAAAACAATCGCGTTATATCATATACATCTTTTCTACCCTTTTCCGAGCCAGCGCCCGCCTCCTGTGCATCCTCTGACCCAGTCCCAAGCACGAGCGCGATGCCGCCCTCGATCCGGCCGCCTTTCGACCACGCCCATGTGAAGCAGCAGTCACGCCCACTCCCTTCTCCTCAGCCCGAGACCAACACGACTTGAGGGCGGGAAGACTAGTGAAGTTGTGTCGCAGTCGAGCACGTGTTTACCCCTGCCTGACCTCTGCCCCTTGACCCATGACCTGACCCTAGTGCCTGGCCCTTCAGTCTAGCCTCGTGCTTGCAGGAGGTTTGGCCAGAACTGGGGAAGGTTAGAAGACAGGGACGGAGAGCGGCGGGCGGGCGGGCGGGGGTGGAGGAGCTCTGGACATAAATGCGAAATGCTGTGTTAACGGAATGGCTGTTTATGTGCACGAGGGCGGCCTCCCGCTCCGCCGAGTCTTCCCAGAGAAGGAAACAGAAACGCGTCGCTGATTAGGAAAACATCGGAGTAGAACCGAGAAAGAAAAAATCGTCTTGGGTGGCAAAGGAGGGAAAGATGACGGCGGTGGAGGTCAGGACACGCCTCCCCGGCGCCCACAGCGAGCCATTCCCGCCCGGCTTTTCTCGGAGATTCTGAGGAGCAAAGGTGGTTCATTAAACCCTCTCCTTCTCCCTCTTTCCTCCTCTTCTCTTCCCTCTCCCCTCTCACCCACTCCTTCCTTTTCCCTATCCCCCCCGTGTTGCAGTCTCTTTCTACTTTTCTCTCTTTTGTCCTTCTCCCTTTTTCTCTCTCTCCCTTTTCTCCAAGACCCATTTCCTTCTCCCTTTTCCCCTTTTTCCTTCCCCCTTTCCTTCTCTTCTAACTCTCTCACCCCTCTCTTTCTCCCCTTTCCCCTCCCTCTTCCCCTCACCCCTCGCGAACGCCAGCGGGAAAATGCATCAGAAAATAAGAAAAAAACTGAAGTGACGTAAACGCACTTCAGCCGATGCAATCAGCCCATGAAGATGTGTAAGAGGAGGCAGGGTAAAGGTCCTCAGGCAGCGTCGTCTTGGCTTTGGGGTTTCACGGAGTGCATCTGCTCCTGTTTCTCGCAATTTCAGAGAGAAAAGCCACTACGTTTTTTGTTTTTGTAATCTCTAACTTCCAAGAGTGTCTCTGCTTCTGCTTCCTATGACTGCACGAAGAACATCTCCTCCTGATATTCCTCTGCTTCCCCCAACGTCGAGGCGTGCAACTGCCTTTCCTTCGGCCGCCTTCGAAAGCTCCTGCCT
>NW_020872403.1:803721-806221 GCF_003789085.1 Penaeus vannamei | reverse complement strand
TGTGTGTGTGTGTGTGTGTGTGTTGTGTGTGGTGTGTGTGTATGTGTGTGTGTGTGTGTATGTGTGTGCGTGTGTGAAACCCCCTCGCGCCCTCGAATCCCTCCCCTCCGCCAGCAGGGGACGCCAGGGAAGCCGAGAGGAGGAGCCGCCGCCCGCCGCCCGCGCTCTCGCCTGTCTGCAAAAATGTCTCAGGGAAACCCGGAGAAGGACGGCGGGCGCGGGCCAGGGCGGGGCGCTTTAATCATCCACAGGTGTAAGTGTGTTTTATGTTGAATCATTTAAATACGTGTGTGTGCTGGCTCTGATGTCTGCCTCTTCGTCTTTCTGATTCTGTCGGTCTCTCTCTCTCTCCTCCTCACTCTCCTCTCCCTCTTCCCTCTCCCTCTCCCTCTTCTCCCTCTCCTCTCCCTCCTCTCCCTCTCTTCTCCCTCTCTCTCCCTCTCTCCCTCTCCTCTCCTCTCCCCCCTCTCCCCTCTCTCTCTCTTATGTATGTATGTACACTTGCTGAGTGTACGTATGAGTATACCGCCATACACCCTCTTCTTTCCTTCGGAGTTTGCAGACTTCAGCCGTAGAGAAAGGAATTCACAAACAATCAGGAACTCAAGAATTAAGAAATCTCACCAAGAAAAAAACTACTACAATTCGCACAAATATTTCAAAAGCATATCGAACGATACAAAACATATGAAACATGCATCGTAAATTCCTACAAAACAAACCATAAAACAGATTCGAAGACCAAATAGCAACGGCCAGAAGGAAGCGGAGTTGCCTTGGTCGATGGAGCGTCTCCTTGAGGTCAGGGAGCCCAGGAGGCGGGCGCTCAGCCCGCCGCCCCCGCCCCCCGCCCCGCCCGATAGAGTCCTTGCAATAAACCTGGGAACCGCCGGGGAAAGCTGAATAAAACAATAACACTGAATAAACTAAATAAAACAATAAACAAATAAACAGAATAAAAACTGAAAAAAACAATAAACCGAAACTAAAAAATAAAATAAATAAAAAAATAAACGATAAAACTAAAAAATAATAAAACAGAATAAACCAATAACGCTTAATAAAACAAGTGAAACTGAATAAACCGATAAAACAATAAACCAAAGACTGCATACGTGTATAGCCTCTGGTTTATTCCTCTTTACCTTTCTTCTTATGCGTTTCTTCTTTCTTTCTTTCCCTTCGGAAGGGGAGATAGGGGAGATGGGCGATCGGGAAGGAGGGCGAAAAGAAGGAAGCGCGTGGGTGGGAGAATAGGAGAGAGAGGCGAGACGGAACAGAGTGGAAGGAATAATGAACAATACCGTAAGGACGAGCAAGAACACCAATAACAGCAATGGCAATAATAACAGTCATCGTAACAGTAATACTAATATCACATCTAGTGAGAACAAAAACAATGACAATAATAATCATAAGATTAAGAATAAACATGATGATAGTAATAAATATAAAGTTATTAGGTTGATTATTTATTGCCGTTATTATCAAAATAAGCACATCGTAATAACGGAAAATATAAGATTGGCGAAACACGAGACACGAAGATTGCACAGCCACAGACTACCCCCCTCCCCCCCTCCGGACCAGGGGGCGTTTTAGTCTTACTCTTTCGCTCCTCGTCAGGCTTTTCTTCATTCTGTCTTAATCTAACGTCACATACGCTCACGCGCACGCACGCAAACACACAAACTCTCTTTCTCTCTCTCTTACATGTGTTTGTTTGTATGTATATATCTATCTATCTATCTATCTATCTCTATATATATTCATATGTATATATCATAGACATAAGAGTAGACAAACCGATGTAGTTATGCTCCCCCGCCCCCCCCCTCAACGCCATCAGCGAAAGCCCGCCCACTCGTTCCCACGCCCTCGGAGCCAGCGCGCCCCGAGGCGTCTGCTCCCTCGGTGACTGCGGGCGCGACCGTTACGGCAGGTCACGTGACCTGGATGCAGTTCCTGCAAGGGTCCTGCACTGCCCCTTGGGGATGCTTTCCTTCCCCATTCTTCCTTCCTCCTCCTCCTCCTCCTCTTCTTCTTCTTCTTCTTCTTCTTTTCTTTCTTCTTCTTTTTCTTCTTCTTTTCTTCTTCTCTTCTTCTTCTTCTTCTTCTTCTCTTCCTTTCCTCCTCTCCTCTCCTCCTCTCTCCTCCTCTCTTCTTCTTCTCTCTCTTCTTCCTTTTTCTTCTTCTTCTTCTCTCTTCTTCTTCCTCCCTCTCCTCCTCCTCCTCCCTCCTCCCCCTCCCCTTTTCCATCTTCTCATTATCATCATCATCATCCTCGTACTTATTCGTCCCCTCCTGCTGATCTCCCTCCCAGCTTCCTTCCCTTTTCTTACTCTTCTCTTCCCTTTTCCCATCTATATTTTTCCAAATTCTTCCTCCTCGTCCTTCCGTATTCTCTTTTCTCTCCATTTTCTTTACTTTTTCCTATCCTTCTGTCCCAGCTCTCCCCGCGCTCCTCGTCTTAAAAACTATGATAATGTTTGCAAAAAAA
>NW_020872403.1:783721-798721 GCF_003789085.1 Penaeus vannamei | reverse complement strand
TCCATTCATCTTGTTTTTAAGTACTTTTAGCTTATATTTTCGTCCTTTTTAGTTATGTTAGGTATGTATCTTTATGGTGTTTTCGTTATTTACTCTATTCGTCTTGTTTTTAAGTACTTTTAGCTTATATTTTCGTCCTTTTTATCTATGTTAGGTATGTATTTTTATGTTGTTTTCGTTATTTACTCCATTCGTCTTGTTTTGGTACTTTTAGCTTATATTTTCGTCCTTTTTATCTATGTTAGGTATGTATCTTTATGGTGTTTTCGTTATTTACTCTATTCGTCTTGTTTTTAAGTACTTTTAGCTTATATTTTCGTACTTTTTATCTATGTTAGGTATGTATTTTTATGGTGTTTTCGTTATTTACTCCATTTATCTTGTGTTTAAGTACTTTCAACTTATATTTTCGTTTTTTTTAATCTATGCTATGTACGTATCTTTATGGTGTTTTCGTTATGTTTTGTATTCACTCCATTTATCATGTTTTTGAGTACTTTTAACTTAAATTTCCGTATTTTTATTTATGCTATGTATGTATTTTTATGGTATTTTCGTAATGCATTTTTTATGTATGTATTTTATGGTATTTTCATTATGTAGGTTTTTTTTTCTTTCTAAATAGGGCTAGGCATGTAGAATTACTTTTGGTGTGATATTTCTCAAGAAGAAATCTAAGCTAACCTATATTTTAAGCAGACAGAACAGGAGAATGTACACCAACTCAGTGATAAAAGAATACATAATCTAAACCCTATTAACTCCACCTAAACCCTATTAACTCCAAAGATACCCCAGCAAAAGCCAGTCATCCGAGAGAGAGAGACACAGACGCAGCGGCCGCAAGAAAAACAAAACACACGCTCACTGCGCCGCCTCGTGAATGGCCGCCAGGGACCGACTGTCACGTCTGTTAACAGCGGGTGAGGCGTGAGAACCGCGAGGGAGAGACAAGGAGAAAATAACTATCGGCATCACGAGTTCTCGAAACCATTAATTCACCATCGCATCACCACCTTATTGGGCGGGAGATGTCGTGAGGAGGGCGAGGAGGGCGGGAAAGGGAGAGGTTGCCCGTCTGTGTGCTATGCCGCCAGACGGAGGGCGCGGCCGACGAATCTCAATCTCTACTGTGTACGGCTGTATGTGTGTGTGTGTTTGTGTGTGTGTTTGTGTGTGCGCGTGTGTATGCGTATTATGTATATATATATATATATATATATATATATATATATATATATATATAATATATGGTAAGTATATATATCTGTATATCGTTATCTACCTATCCATCTCTTCCCATCTATACATCTATACATAAACCCAGACACGTATGTGCGCGCATACATAAGCCTGTATTCGCAAGGAGAAAGTAAGCGGATTGTAAAAAGCCCAAACCCGGCCTCGTATCCAAGCCGACCTGCGAGCTCCCCTGTGTGCAACCCGCCGGCTTGGGAGTTACGAGAGCAGCGTACTAGGCAACCCGGTGCTCGAGCTCGTGTCTCCCGCAGGCGAGAGGCGTTTTGCCCGCTCGCCTGCCCTCGGACCTCGATTACGGGTAACGGGCCTAAAAAAAGACTCCGCCATGTATAAAAAGTGGGATGTGTATGTGCAAGGGCTTCGAATACGGGTAACGGGATTAAAAAAACGACCCGCCATGTTTTAAAAAGTGGAAGACGTAAGCACAAGGACCTCGAATACGGGTAACGGGCGTAAAAAACGACTCCGCCATGTTGAAAAAGTGGGATACATACGTACAAGAACCTCGGATACAGGTAACGGGCCTAAAAAAACTCCGCCATTTTGAAAAAGTGGGATACGCACTTACAAACATATACAAATAGAAAAAAAAACGTATTTAGAGATAAAGTTCAACGAAATATATCATCAAATACCAATAAATAAACAGCAATGGCGTTGACAGGATAAAAGAAGAAAAACGTGACTCCAAGGTGTAAGAAATAAATGCACAATCAGCTGATCGGCTCCTCCCACGCCACGGCAGTTCCCACGCCCTGCGCCGACCCTCGCCAAGCCTAACCTTATCCGGTCTATTCTGGCTCCTGGTACATTCCTTTTGCTTTTTTTTTACCTTCAGCCTTTTCTCTCTTTCTCTCTCTTTTTAAATCTTCTGTCGAGGCGAGAGATAAAAAGGAGGAAGCGAGAATTCCCTGACTGAGAGGGAAATGTTACGCCATATTGGGTACAAGTGAGAGATGTCAGCCATGTTTTTTTGTTTATTTTTTTTACTCTTACACTCCATCTCTTTTTCTTCTCCTTCGTCTTCTCCTCCTCCTTCTCCTTCTTCTTCTTCTTTTTCTTCTTCTTCTTCTTCTTCTTCTTCTTCTTCTTCTTCTTCTTCTTCTCTTCTCTTCTCTTTCTTCTCTCTCCTCCTCCTTCCCCTTCTCTTTTCTCTCCTCTACCTCTTTTATCTCCTTTTTTCTCCTTCCCCTTCGTCTTTTTCTCCTCCTCCTCCTCCTCCTCCACCTCCTTTTTCCCTCACTTTCATTTTCTCTTTCTCCTCCATTTCCTCCCTCCGCATAATTGCATATCCTGCATGGAGTAATTGCATCCTCATTGCATAAATCACAAGAACAAGCAAGAGAATTTTTAACTTGCGTATTCTAACTAACAAAATTCTTTGTATTTTCGAAACCTTGAAATAAGACAACTATTTTTGAAAATCGAATACAAGTGGAAAAAAGAAAAAGGAAATGGACACAAATATACGCATAGAGAGAGAGAGAGGGAGGGAGGGGGAGAGAAAGGGGAGGGAGAGGGAGAGGGAGAGGGGGAGAGGGGAGGGAGAGGGAGAGGGAGAGGAGAGGGAGAGGAGAGAGGGAGAGGGAGGAGAGGAGGGAGAGGAGGGAGGGAGAGAGGAGAGGGAGAGGAGAGGAGAGGGAGAGGGAGGGAGAGAGAGAGAGAGAGAGAGAGAGAGAGAGAAGAGAGAGAGAGAGAGAGAGGAGAGAGGAGAGAGAGAGAGAGAGAGAGAGAG
Source organism: Penaeus vannamei (assembly GCF_003789085.1). NCBI lineage: Eukaryota > Metazoa > Arthropoda > Malacostraca > Decapoda > Penaeidae > Penaeus > Penaeus vannamei. Next base: position 795,726 of record NW_020872403.1, on the reverse strand, counting down.
AGAGAGAGAGAGAGAGAGAGAGACAAAGCCCTTGAAAACGATACGGATAAATAATAAATAAATAAATAAATAAAAAATGCATAAATATTAAAAGAGAGATAAAAAAATTGTCTCGACTGGGTTTTCAAAAAAGCTTTTGAAGAGATGCCAATAAATATAAGATAAATATCAGAAAAAGGAAGAAAAAAAATCTCGATTGGGTGTTCCAGTTTCGATAAAGAGATTGTGTTGCAAAAATCACGATGTGCAGATTGAGTTTAACGCTTTAAAGAAGAAGAAAAAAATGTGAATCTTCCAATAAATGATTTACATTTTAGGAATATATTAATAAAAATATATTTCTTCTTCTTCTCTCTCTCTCTCTCTCTCTCTCTCTCTCTCTCTCTCTCTCTCTTTCTCTGTATGTCTTTCACTTTCTCTCTCTCCCCCTTCTTTTTATTTTTATTATTATTATTTTTTCTTAACATGGATTCCTTTCCCCAATTTTCACAGTAAATAAAAACCTAAATAAACCAAAGTCCAAATAAATCAGAATCTAAATAAATTGAAATACAGATAAACCAAAATCGAAATAAATAATTAGATCCAAAACCGAAATAATCTAAAACCCCAAAAAATCCAAATAAACCAAAATCTAAAGAATCCAAAATCACACACACGCAAAAAAAAAAAAAAAAAAAAAAAAAAAAAAAAAAAAAAAAAAAAAATCGAAAATACCCCCCCCCCCAATCCAAAATCCAAATAAACCCAATTCCAAAATAACAGTAAAAAAACCCTCAATACCTCAAAAAATCCCCAAAATAAACCCGATCCCACATAACCCCCCCCCTCATCCCCACCCCCACCACATCTCCACCCTCTCCTCTCCCCCACCACATAACCCCCCCCCCCTACCACCTCTACTCCCTCCCCACCACATAACCCCCCCCCTACCACCCTCTCCTCCTCCCCCACCACATAACCCCCCCCTACCACTCTCTCCCTCCCCCCAACACCTCTTCCTCCCCCACCACCCCCCCCCAGAAACCTCTCCTCCCCCCAACCCCCAGAAACTCTCCTCTCCCCCCCCCAACACCCCAGAACCTCTCCCCCCCCAACACCCCAGAAACCTCTCCTCCTCCCCCCCCCCAACACCCCAGAAACCTCTCCTCCTCCTCCCCCCCCCCCAACACCCCCCAGAAACCTCTCGCTGAACCACACACTCCCAGAAACCTCTCCTCCCCCCCCCAACACCCTCTCCCCCCCCCCCCAACACCCCCAGAAACCTCTCCTCCTCCCCCACCACATAACCCCCCTCTACCACCCTCTCCTCCCCCCCCCCAACACCCCATTAAAACCTCTCGCTGAACCCCGCACTCCCAGAAGCCCCGACTGCAAGAAAAGACATGCAAGAATCGCACCCGTTTGAAGCCATCGGGGCAGGAAATCGGGCAATCTTGGGCGCGTGTTCAGGCCGCAAGCACGCCAGCACGACGCGGGCAAAGAGAGAAGATGTGCTTGCTGACCCAATTCCTGACTTGAACTCGCGTACGGGGTAGCCAAAGGTCAGGACGCCACGAGGTCGCTGAGCTTACGACACTTGGGTGGATCTTGAGTGGAGCGCCGTCTCTCGGCTCGGTGCGTGCGGAGGCACTTACTCTCTCTCTCTCTATCTCTTTCTTTCTCTCTCTACCTCTTTCTTTCTTTCTATCTCTCTCTACCCTTCTTTCTCTCTCTATCTCTTTTCTTTCCTCTCTCTACCTCTTTCTTTCTCTGTTCTCTTTCTTTCTTTTCTCTCTCTACCTCTCTCTCTCTCTCTCTCTCTCTCTCTCTCTCTCTCTCTCTCTCTCTCTCTCTCTCTCTCTCTCTCTCCTCTCTCTCTCTACCTCTACCTCTCTCTTTCCCTCTCTCTACCCTCCTCTCTCTCTCTCTTTCTCTCTACTCCCCCTTTCTCTCTATCTCTTAATAATATGCACAAAGTGTATTTTTTTTTCCTTATTTTCAAGAATTGTGTCTTTTTCTTGCGTGGATCAACGGAATAGTTGGTTTTGTCGTCAACTTTTATAGGAAATGACAGTAGCAGTGACTATATAAATACGAGAATATTTACGCAGATAAATATATACATAAATAGATTAATTAGTAAATACATAGATACACAAATACATAAATATATAAATACATAGATAAATCAGCGAGTCGATAGATATATACGTAAAGAAATGTACCGACAAATAAATAAAGTATGCAAAAAAATTAATAAAAAATAGATGAATAAACAAAGGACATAAGTAAAAAAACAAACAAACAAATAGATAAGTAAATAAAGCAAATAAGTAACAAAACAAATAAACAAACAAACAAATAAATAGCGTAAGTAAATGAAAATAAAAATAGATGAAGTAAGTCAGGAAGTAATTACATAAAACAATTTTAAAACCACGTGAGATTTTTCCATCCGAACTAATATTGATTTGGCGGGCCAGATTTAATCGTCTGAATAATGAATAATTAATGAGAGGAAGAGGGTTTTACTTTCACTAATATTCTGATAAACGATTCTTTCTCTCTTTCTCTCTTTCCTTCTTTCTTTTTTTCTTTCTTTCTTTTTCTCTTTCTTTCTTTCCTTCTTTCTTTTTTTCTTTCTCTCTCTTTCTCTCTCCCTCCCTCCCTCTGCGTGGTAGAAGGTGGTGGTGGAGAAGGTGGTGATGGAGAGGGTGGAGGGTGGATGGAGGGGTGATGGATGTAGAGGTGGAGGGGTGGAGGATGGAGAGAAGGTGGAAGATGGGATGGTGGAGGGTGGATGGAGAGGTGGTGATGGAGGAGGAGTGGAGAGGGTGGAAGACGATGAAAGGGGGGGTCGGTGGAAGGGAGGGAAGTGAATAGACTGGGGGAGGAGGAGGAGAGGTGGAGAGTCTACAAGGAGTAAGGTGGGAGGGGAGAGGTGGTGGTGGAGGGGCCTACATGGAGAAAGGAAGACGGAGGGGTAATGCCTTTTCTCTGCTGTGTTGTCATTATTTACACTCAAGGTTTAATCAATGTGATAAAATGAGGATCTATTATTGTGTGTGAACAGGTTTGGCAGCTTTATTGCCTTCGTCCTCCTCTCTCTGCTGAACATCGACTTGAACACTGACTTGAAGATCCGAAAATGAACACCCTTGCTGACCCTGGAGGAGGAGGGAGGGAGGGAGGGAGGAGGGAGGGAGGGAGGAGGGAGGGAGGGAGGGAGGAGGGAGGGAGGGAGGGAGGGAGGGAGGAGGAGGGAGGGAGGGGAGGGAGGGAGGGTCTGGGACGTAGGGAGGGGGGTCAGAGAGAGGGAGAGGAGGGAGAGGGAAAGGAAAGGAAATGAAGGAAAGCGAAGGAAGGAAGGAAAAGAATGGAAGAAGGGGAAAAAGAAAAGAAGAAGAAAAGGAAAGAAAGAGAAGAGAAGGAAATAGAAAAGGAAAAGAAAGAAAGGAAAGAAAGGGGAGGAAAGAAGGAAGGGAAGGGAAGGGAAGGGAAGGGAGGGAAAAGGAGGGGAAGGGAAGGGAGGGGCTCGGCGCCGTTGCAGCGGAAGCGAGAACGTGGTCACGAGAAGCTGGTCTAGTGGCGGCGAGATGGGTTGCTGCGCTAAAGACCCTCCTCAGAGAGACCTTCCCCTCCCTTCCCTCCCTTCCCTCTCCCTTCCTTTCTTCCCTTTTGCTCCTCGTCACTTCCCTCTTCCGTTCTTCTTCCCTTTCCTCTTCTCCTGTCTCCTTCATTTATTTTCTTCCTTCCTTCCCTTTTCTCTTCCTTCCCTACCCTTCCTTTCCCTCCTATCTCCTCTCCTTCCCCTCTCTTTCTAATCCTTTTCCCCTTCTCCCTCCCTTCCCCTCTTATTCCCCTTCCTTCCTCTCCCTCCCATATCCTCCCCTTTCCTCCCATTTCCTCCTTCTCCTTCCCCTCCCTTTCTTCCCATCTCTCCCTCTCTTCCCCTCCTTTCCCCCTCTCCCCCTCCCCTCCCCTGTCACGTAGGTCCATTACAGAACACACACATCGTGCCCTTTTCGAAACTCCTGAGCTTGTGATATGTCAAACTCCAGTGTGCGTGCGTGTGTGTGTGTGGGGGGGGAGGGTGTTTATGTGTGCGTGTGTGCGTGTGTGTGTGTGTGTGTGTGTGTGTGTGTGTGTGTGTGTGTGTGTGTGTGTGTGTGTGTGTGTGTGTGTGTGTGTGTGTGTGTGTGTGTGTATGTGTGTGTTTGTATGTTTATTTATTTGTTTGCTTGTGTCTGTTTTTTGTGTTTGTTGTGTGTGTGTGTGTGTTTCTGTCTTTGTGTATGTGTGTGTGTGTGTGTGTTTCTGTCTTTTGTGTATGTGTTGTGTGTGTGTGTGTTTCTGTCTTGTGTATGTGTGTGTGCTTGAATGCGTGTATACTCGTATGTGTTTATGTGTCTTTTGTGTTTGCGTGCGTTTGTTTATATGTGCGCGCGTGCATGTTGCGTGTGTACGTATCCAGCCTCTCGCGATGCTAAACCAGAACGGCATTCGCTAGCTGAAGTAATAATTCATTCAGGAAACTGACGAATCCCCCTCCTCCCCCCACCCCCCGTTCCTTCTCCTCCTCCCCCGCGGCGTTGCGTCACCCAGGGTCAGCAAGAGGGGGTGCAGGGGTGGGGGAGGAGGGGGGGGGGCAGGGGTTTTAGGCATGAGGGGTGGGGAATGGGGGAGGGGGGGGGTGAGTGAGTGCACCAGCCTCGGGGGGATGGGGGCTAGGGGGGGTATCAGGCATGAGGGATGAGGGTGGGGTGACGGGGTGGGGTGGGGGAGGGGGGGTGAGTGCACCAGCCTCGGCACTTTCACTGCCTTCCCTCCGTATCCTCGCCTTGTGAGGATGGGCTTGGAGCGGGGTGGGGGAGGGGGGTGGAAGAGGTGGAGGGTGGAGATAGGAGATGGAGATAGGGGGTGGAGTGGGTGGAGGGGGTGGAGATAGGGGGTGGAAGGGTGTGGGTGGAGATAGGGGTGAAGGTGTGGGTGGAGGGGGAGAGGGGGAGGGGTGGTGGGTGGTGGAGTAGGGGGTGGAAGGTGGGTAGGGGGGGTGTAGGGGGGTGGAAGGGTTGAGGGAGTAAAGTGTGGAGGGGTTGTGGATGGAGGGTGGAGGTGGAGAGGTGCAGGTAGAAGGGTGGATGGTGGAAGGTGGTGATGGAGGGTGGAAGGGTGGAGGGTGGAGGTGCGTGGTATAAGAGGTATGAGTGGAAGGGTGTGTGGCGAATGGAGGAGAATGAGTGGATGTGGATGGTGGAGTTATGGGTGGAAGGGATAGAAGGTGGAGAAATGTGAGTGGAAAGGGTAGAGAGGGAGGGGTGGATGGTGGAAGGGTAGATGGTGGAGGGAGGGGTGGAGGGGGTGTAGTTGGAAGAGTGGATAGTGGAGGTAGGATAATAGTTGGGGTTGGAGGCTGGGAGGAACGTGAGTGGATTGGGGAAGAGGAGGAGGAGGTGGAACGATGGAAAGTGGAGGAGCGTAGAGGGTGGAAGAGAGGTGGATGGCTCGGAAAAAGAGGGTGGAGGGGCGGTGGATTGTCTTAGAGAGTGGAAGTGGAGCAGAACCTGGATGGCATGGAGGGTGGAAGGGAGTTGAAGAACCTGGAAGGGAAGTGGATGACCTGACATAGAAGTGGATGTCCTGAGAGAGAAGTGGATGACCCGACCTGAACCAGAAGTGGATAACCCGAGTGAGAAGTGGATAACCCGAGTGAGAAGTGGATAACCGAGTGAGAAGTGGATAACCCGAGTGACCCGAGTGAAGAAGTGGATAACCCGAGTGAGACCGAGAGAGAAGTGGATAACCCGAGTGAGAAGTGGATAACCCGAGTGAGAAGTGGATAACCCGAGAGAGAAGTGGATAACCCGAGTGAGAAGTGATAACCCGAGTAGAGTGGATAACCCGAGTGAGAAGTGGATAACCCGAGTGAGAAGTGGATAACCCGAGTGAGAAGTGGATAACCCGAGTGAGAAGTGGATAACCCGAGTGAGAAAGTGGATAACCCGAGTGAGAAGTGGATAACCCGAGAACGAGAAGTGGACGACCCGAGAGAGAAGTGGATAACCCGAGAACGAAGTGGATAACCTGAACGAGAAGTAGATAACCCGAGAGCGAAGTGGATAACCCGAGAGAGAAGTGGATAACCCGAGAGAGAAGTGGATAACCCGAGTGAGAAGTGGATAACCCGAGTGAGAAGTGGATAACCCGACCAGAACGAGAAGTGGACGACCCGAGAGAGAAGTGGATAACCCGAGAACGAAGTGGATAACCTGAACGAGAAGTAGATAACCCGAGAAGCGAGATGGATAACCCGAGAGAGAAGTGGATACCCGAGAGAGAAAGTGGATAACCCTGATGGATAACCGAGAAGAGAAGTGGACGACCCGAGAGAGAAGTGGATAACCCGACCTGAACCAGAAGTGGATAACCCGAGTGAGAAGTGGATAACCTGAACGAGAAGTGGATGACCCGCAGAGGAAGAGGAGGTGGGAAGGAAGCGTCTGGCGGGGGAGGAAGGGAGGCGGCTGGGAGGAGAGGGGAGGGGAAGGAAGAGGGGGAAGGGAGAGGGGAGAGGAAGACGGCTGGGAGGAGGAGGGGGAGGGAGGGGGTGGGAGAAGGGGGGGGTGTTCACGCGGTGGATGAATAGACGTTCCGAGCGACTTTCACTGGCGCCCCGGGGTCGGGGGTCGAGGCGGCGCGGGCCAGCTCTCCTCCTCAGACTCACGCGGACCCACAGGAATGCTCCACGCTCCACGCCGTCGCATCGAGCTCCACGTTCCACGCTCCACACGCTCCGCTCTCCTAGTCGTCGCATCAGCTCCATGCTCCACTCTTCTCGCCACCACATCATGCTTCACGCTCCACTCTCCGCTCATCATTTCAAGCTCCACTCTCCACTCTCCTAGTCACCGCATCAGCTCCACGTTCCACTCTCCGCCCACCATTTCAAGCTCCACGCTCCACTCTCCACTCTCCTAGTCATCGCATCAAGCTTCACGCTCCACGTTTTACGCTCCTCGCCTTCGCTTCAAGCTCCACGCTCCACGTCATCTCATCAGCTCTCCGCTCTCTCATCTCTCTTATGACATCCTCTCCCTCTCCCTCTCTCTCTTCGCTCTCTTCTCATAGGCCTATCCCTCTCTCTATCTCTTCCATTAAGTTTATCCCTCTCCCTCTCTCTCTTCCTTCTCTTTCCTATCCATCTCCCTTTCTCTCTTATACATTTCCCTCTCTCTCATCTTTCTCCTCCCATAGCCCTATCCTTCTCCCTCTCTCTCTTCCTTCTCTTTCCTATCCATCTCCCTCTCTCTTCGTTCTTCGTATCCCTCTCCTTCTCTTTCCATAGGCCCTATTTCTCCTCTCTCTCTTTCCTCTTTCCATAGGCCTATTCCCTCTCCCCTCTCTCTTCGTTCTCTTTCCATAGATCTATCCTTCTCCTCTCTCTTCTTCTCTTTCCATCTATCCTCTCTCCTCTCTTCTTTCTCTTTCCATAGGCCTATCCCTCTCCCTCTCTCTCTTCCTTATCTTTCCATAGGCCTATCCCTCTCCCTTTCTCTTTTCCTTCTCTTTCCATAGGCCCATCCCTTCTCTCTCTTCGTTCTCTTCCATTATGTTTATCCATCTCCCTCTCTCTTCGTTCTCTGCCTATGCTTCTCTCTCGCCCTCTTGTTTTTTTCTTCCTTTCTGATTTCTTGTTTCTACCCCCGATACAATTATCTCTCTTATATCTCTTCCGACTTCCTCCTCTTTATCCCTCCTTCTCTCTCTCTCTCTCTGCCTTGTATCTCATGGCAAACCATCCTCCTCTCCTATTTCTCTCTCTCTCTCTCTCTCTCCCGCTCTTTCTCTCTCTCTCACTCTCTCTCTCTCTCTCTCTCTCTCTCTCTCTCTCTCTCTCTCTCTCTCTCTCTCTCTCTCTCTCTCCTCTCTCTCTCTCTCTGCCTTATATCTCATGGCAAACCTCTTATTTCACACTCTCTCTCTCTCTTTTATATGATGTCTCCCCTTCTCTCTCTCTCTTCTCTTATTCTCTCCCGTTATATCTCTTTTTCTCTCTTATCTCACACTCGATAACCCTTCTCTCTCATATTAAAACAAAAAAATTGCTCTTATCCACGCATATTTCATATCCTCAATATACTCCCTAATCCCTACAGACCAACTTGCTCTCTAATCTCACAAACCAACATACTCCCAATCCCTGCAAACCAACACATTCCCTAATCCCGCAAGCCAACATACTTCCTAATCCCTACATTACTTTTTACTTTTTATTGTTTTTTTTGTCACGTTACATATAATACTTTTTTTTTTTTACTTACAGCTTCCAACCAGTCCTTATGATTTAACCCAGACACTACAGATCAACTTACTCCCAATCCCCACAAACCAACATACTCCCTAATCCCCACAGACCAACATACTCCCCAGTCTCCACAAACCAACATACTCCCTAATCCCCACAGACCAACACCTACTCCCTACTCCCTAATCCTCGACACGCATCTTCCCCCCAGCGGTCACTCCCATCCCCCCTCCACCCAATCCCCAACTCGCCCCCGCAGATTAGGGAAGTGGATGAGTCAGAACGAGCGAGGATGCGTCCCCCAGCCCCTCCCCCCCTCCCCCCCTCGAGGTCGTCTGGCAGAGGTGGTCGTTCTCTGAGGTCGCAGTTCAGAGGTGCCCCCGGTGGTTGCAGCGCCGTGTCGGGTGTCGGGTGTCGGGTGGCGGTATGGGACAAGGCCGACGGGTGTGGCGTTGGTCGGAACATCTTCACAGTGTTTTTTGTTTTTTTGGTTTGTTTTTGTTTTTGTTTTATATTCTATTTTTATAATCTTATACTTTTATTTTTTATTTTGTTTTGTTTTTGTTATTTTGTTTTATATTCCATTTTTTAAAATTTATACTTTTATTTTTTAAAAACCTTATACTTGTTATTCTTTTCTTTTCTTTTCTTATTTTTTAACATTTTTTTTATTTTCTATTTTCATATTTATTCTAAATCTTCTGTTTTCGTTTTTTTTTATCTTCATTTTCTTTTTTTTTATTCTTATAGGCCGGCTTTTAGAAATGTTGTTGGGCTGTTTGCTTTATCTTATTTTATATGCTTTTTTTTTCTTTTTTTTAGAAATGCTTTTGGTATGTTTGATATATTTGACGTCTCAATGTCAGTTTTATCGTTCGTCTTGAGAAATGTTTGTTTTATCTTATTTATCTATTCGTTTTTGCTAATACTTTTTATATCTTTTTATTTATTCTTTTTTTTATATTACAGTCCATCTTCAGAATAGGCTAGGGACTGTTTTTTGTATCCGCTTTCATTAGAAGTGAGTTTTTTTTCTAAGACGGATTTTTTTTCTTTTTAAGACCGGAATCTTTTTTTTCTTAAGATCGTTTTTTTTTTTTTTTTTTTTTTTTTTTTTTTTTTTTTTTTTTTAAGACCGGAATCAGCTGCCTTCGACGAGGACGCTGACGAGGGTGCTTTGTGTGGTCGCTCGAAGGGTGGTCATCGAGAGGCCACACGGAATAAAGAGGAGAGAGAGAGAGAGGAGAGAGAGAGAGAGAGACGAAGAGATGAGAGAGAGAGAGAGAGAGAGAGAGAGAAGAGAGAGAGAGAGAGAGAGAGAGAGAGAGAAGAGAGAGAGAGAGGAGAGAGAGAGAGAGAGAGAGAGAGAGAGAGAGAGAGAGAGAGAGAGAGAGAGAGAAGGAGAGAGAGAGAGAGAGGAGAGAGAGAGAGAGAGAGAGAGAGAGAGAGAGAGGAGAGAGAGAGAGAGAGAGAGATAGAGAGAGAGAGAGAGAGAGANGGGGAGGCCTGTGGGGGGGAAGGGAGGGTTGCTTTCTAGGGTTGGGTTTTGAAGCCCGTTATAAGCATGTTTTTGAAGTGGGTATGTGTCTTTTTTTTCGTATTCGTTTCGGATGGTCTGTCGTTTTGCATCAAATTTATTCATTCACGGGTTATTTTCGGTTTCTTTATTATGTTTTGATGGATATTTTTGAGAGTAAGGGCCGCGGGCATGGTGCCAGAAGGTCACGTGGTTTGATGTAGTCGAGCGGACTCGGCGAGGCCCGGGCTTCTGACACCTGCTGAAGTTGTTGATATCCTTTAACTGTTTTTTTCCCTCTTCTGTTTTAATTCCTTTTTTTCTCCCATTTATTTGATTCTTCATGTATCCATCTTCGCCCATTCACGAATAAGGAGTTGCAAGGGGGAGGTCCGGAAGCCCCTGGGAGTGAGGGGCTAAGGGGGGGGGGAGGGGCGTTAGACGTCGGAAGGTATGTGGGTGACGCATGGGGCGAGTGCAGTAGTCGTTCACGGGGGCGTCGAGCGCGGACCCCGACTCGGCCACGCGGAAAGCACAGGTTTAGAAATGAGGGGGTGACGGGGGTGCGGAGGGGGTGGAGAATGGGCAGTGAAGAAAAGAAAATGTGATATATATTAAGGGAAATATATCCAGGGTAATTGTATATTGTAAAACGAACTACTGGCATTAGAAAAAAAAGATTGTCTCCTCGTGGAAAATTTAACTAGACAGAAGACCGTGTAGGCCTATAAAGATAAGTGTCGTAAAAACAGAAAACATTTTAAAGGTCGTTCGGAAAAGAGAGGAATGTGTCAAGTGAAATGAGTTTTAAATGGAAGAAGAAAGATCCCATGAATGTCGTACAAGTTTATATCCGGGAAGTGAATGTGACTCTTTTAGAAAAGATAATGTATTGCTGATCTGTTTTTGAAGGAGACTGTGTGTGTCGAGGAGAGAGTATAGACCGACTAAAACGAAGAAAAGCTGTGTATGTCTATTAGAACAAGGAGAAGAAATCGGAAGAAAAGCAGTGCATGTCCATTAGAACAAGGAGAAGAAATGGTGTCTCTTCAGAAAGCACCGAGTCTATTTAGAGAGGAGACGACAGTGTAAGTGTATGAAAAGAAGGCAGTGTAGGTCTTAGTGAAGCAAAAAAAGAAGACATTGCAAGTCTGTTAAAAGAGAAGACACAGCTGCGGCGCTGTCTGCTGCAAAAACGCAAGTGCCGGAGAGAGGCGACCTTCGGCCTGCTGGTGCTCTTGTAAGGAGGAGAGAGGAGGGAGAAGGAAAAGGAATGTGATGATGGTGATGATGATGGTGGTGATGATTGTGAGGATAAAGACAAGGATGATGATTATGATAAGTAAGGATAAAGATGTTGAAGATGAGTATGATGAAGATAAGGATGATGGTAATGCTGATAAAGATGATGATGATGGTAATGCCGATAAAGATGAGAATTATGGCAATGAGGCAAACGACGGCCCCTCCAGCGCCAGCCTCGACGGGCGAGAGCACCGGACGAGGACCCTGTCGCCGAGCGCCGTCCGTCCGCCCGCCCAGACCCTGTCGCCTCGCATCGCCGCAATCTTGTTTCGGGCATTAAGGAGGTTAATTGATCTCGCAGCGTTGATTGGGGCGGTGCACCTGCGTCGATCCGGGCGCCTCAAAGGGGACGCTGTGTGAGGCACCGCCACCGCCGCCGCCACCCCCGCCGCCGGGACGAAGCTGCACGCGTGCTTTGCTCTCGTGTTTAGCTTTGCGTTGAGTTATTCCGCGGTTGGAAGTTATAATTGGCGTGTATCCCTTTGTTATTAGGGGGTGATTGAACACTGCGTAGACGCGTTGACGTGTTCAGTGTTGTTAAATAACTTGGGGTGTTTCGGCTGTGTTGGTTAACGGCGAATCGCTGTTAGTTTTATAAATAACTATGCGAAGTCAAACAGAATGGGAATAGTTGAGTATGAGTCAGTGTTTGTACTTGCTTGTTAAACATGACGTTGGTATTGGCACTCTGCTCAGAACGGAGGAAAACTGTATGTGCGTGCGTTTGTTCGCGTATGTGGTTGTCCGCCTGTGTGTTTGTATTTCTGCATATATGTGAGTAGTCTGTCTGTCTTGTATGTCTTTGCGTCTGATTGCCTGACTAGCGAAGGCCACGCGGGCGTTGGAGGTCACATGGCCAAGAACTTGGGGGGGGTGAGAAGGGGGAGGGAAGGAGGA
>NW_020872403.1:779924-783479 GCF_003789085.1 Penaeus vannamei | reverse complement strand
CCTCCCCCTCCTCCTTCCCGCCCTCTCCTCCTCCTCCTCCTCCTCCTCCTGTATTACCATGATCCTCCTCTCCCCTTTGCTCTCTGGTTCTCCCTTTGTAACGTGGCACCGGCGGTCATCGTTAACCTACGTGTGACCTCTGGGCATACCTCCTCCCCTCTTGCCCCGTCCTCTTCCTCTTCCTTCTTCTTCCCTCGTTTTCCCTCTCCTTCCTTCTCTCTTCTCCCTTATCCCTTCTTCCTTCCTTTACATATGTCTTCTCTTTTTCTCCTACATCGGCATCTTAGTTTTTTTTTTTTCATTGTTTCATCCCTACCCTAATATCTACCTCTTCATTTACCCCTATCGCTTAATTCTATCCCTGTTCCTTCCCGTACTTCTCTCCCTATCCCTTCCCTTACTCCTTACCTTTCCTTTCCTTACCCCAGTCCCTGTCCAAATTCCCACCCCAACCCTCCCATACCCACAATATAAAATCCTACCCAATATACCAACCCCTGCCCATAATACCAACCCCTGCCCATAATACCAACCCCTGCCCCTGTTACCAACCCCTGCCGATGTTACCAACCCCTGGCCACTCTTCCTGCATTTCGTACCCCATACCCTCGTACCCCATGACGCGTTACCTGCGGCGTCGTCAGGTATGGGCGTCACGCGGGGGCCGACTCGGCGCGCCAATCGCCTCGTGAGCCGTCACTGGTGCTGTCGTCGCCGCCCGGTCGTGCGTGGGTCGTTTGTGGTGTTGCTGGTGGTGTTTTTCTCGTTATTTTTCTTTCTCTTTTTTTCTTTTTTTCTTTTTCTTTGGCTGTCTCTTTTTCTCTCTTGGTATTTGTCTTTATTTGTCGGTGTATTTGTCTCTTTCTTTTCTCTCTCTCTCTTTCTCTCTTTCTCTTTCTCTCTCTCTCTCTCTCTCTCTCTCTCTCTCTCTCTCTCTTTGTTTTTGTTTTTGNCCTCCCTCCTTATCTCCTTTTGTCTCCTGCTTCTCATTCCCATCCCCTTGCCTTTCCCTCCCCTTTCTCCCTCCTCTTCCCCCTCCCCTCCTCTTTGCTTCCGCTCTCTTCCTCCCCTCCCCTTCTCCTCCCCCTCCTTCTCCCTCCCCCCTCCCCTCGCCGACCTAAAGACGAATCTACCAGAGTAGATAGTCGGTAGCGCCCCCCCCCCCCTGGTCAGAGGCAGTGGCGCTGGCCTCTCCACCTGCCCATAAATCTACGGCAGCATCTTATCGTCTCCTTAGATTTCCGTGACGTAATCGTGAGGGGAGGAAGGAGGGGTTGGGTGAGGGGGGGAGTAAGGAAGTGGAGGGTGGGGGGATGTGGGGATGCTGCTTATTGACTTTGTGATGGGGATAAGGGGGGTTAGGGGTAAGGGTAGGGGTGAGGAGGGAGGGGGAGGGAGGGGGAGAAGATAGAGAGGAGGGGAGGGAAGGGTGGTGTGTGGGTGGTGGTGGTGTATCTCTTATCGTGGCCCTCAGCTTGAAATGCATGTCTCGGGGATTGGGGGGGGAGGGGGAGGAGGGGAGGGGGTGTGAGAGGCCTGTGGTGTTCGTAGTCATGCAGTGTGAATGGATTGTGTTGTGAATCTGTCTTGTGCACGATGTGGCGGATCTCTCGGGGATGAATAACGCGGCATCATCTCGTGTGTGCCTTGATGGATTTATACCCCCCTCCACCCCTCGGTCTCTCCTCTACCCCTACTCCCTTCTCCCTTCTCCCTTACTCTCTGCTCTAACCTTCTCCTTTCTCTTTCCCTGTTCTCCCTTTATACCTCTTACTTTCTCTCCTCCTCATCTTCTTCCTCCTCCTTCTCCTCCTCCTCCTCCTCCTCCTCCTCTTCCTCTTCCTCTCCTGCTCCTCCTTCTCCTCCTGCTTCTCCTTCTCTCCTTCCTCCTCCTCTCCTCCTCCTCCTCCTCCTCCTCCTCCTCCTCCTTTCCCCCCTCCTCTCCCTTACCCCCCCCCCCGCAGCATCCTGGGATCGCAAGCGTTTAGTGAAGGCTTTAAAGAGGAGGTGCCACAACGGTGCCTGTCCCGACGCTGGTGCCTCCGATCACACTTGCGTCTTCAAAACATTCTCGTGCGGACTTTAATGTCGCTTTGTGTTTGGCTTTGTGTGTCTGTCTGTCTGTCTCTGTTTGGGTGTGTGGGTGTTTCTGTCTCTCTGGCTGTCTGTTTGGGTATTTTTGTCTCTGTCTGTCTGTCTCTGTATCTCTCTCTCTCTCTCTCTCTCTCTGTATCTGTATCTCTCTCTCTCTCTCTCTCTCTCTCTCTCTCTCTCTCTCTCTCTCTCTCTCTCTCTCTCTCTCTCTCTCTCTCTCTCTCTCTCTCTGTATCTGTATTCAACTTTTCTGTTATCCTAACTCGTGGCAATCTTTTGTTTGTTGTGTGTCTATTCTCATTATTTATGCGTATCACACCTTCGTTCTTATGATGACGGCCTTGGAGCAGTGGTCATCATGCTCTCACTCTCATCACATTCATTCTCACACTGATGCTCGTCCTCGCACTTCTCACCCTATGTTATTTTAGTTATCGGAGTTGCAGCGACCGGTTTTCTTAGATTACCGTTGTCGGGTCGAGTTTCCCATTTTCTGTGGTAAGCCGGTTTTCTATGATTAACCCATTTTCTGTGATGGTTAACACAGCGACGCGACTGCTTGAAGGCAAACGAATTAACTTTTTTTTCTCTCTAACCGACAAGAGAATAACGGTTTTGCGTTTTATGTTGTGAAAGAAGGAAAGGCTTTTCCATCATGTACACGTCTTGCAGCGGGGAACGATTAAATTCGGACAGTCGGTGCTGCTGCATGATTCATGATGGCCTTGCGAGGTGATTTGTGGTTTCGGCATCTCTCGGCTCTTCCCATTTCTCTTCTCTTCTCTCTTTTTTTACAGGTTTTCTGGGTTTTCTAGGTCTACATTCGGCGTCTTTCTGGTTCTTTTTCTTGCTTTTATCTCCTTTGTTTCTTGTTTTTTCTTTGATTTCTTGCTGTTTCTATCCCCTGTCTTACAGCTTTTCCAGATCGACATGCTTCTTTCTGTCTTTTTTCTGTTTTTATCTCTCTTTTTTTCTTGTTCCTTTGATTTATTGCTGACTGTTTCTATCCCCTTTCCCATCACTCCCACTCGCGCAAAAAAAAGGTAAAAAGAAAAACAAAGACAAGAAAATACTTAGGGTAAACAAAGCGCTCCAGCCACACACGATCCTGTTTGTCACACATGGCGTGTCGATGCTTCTACGTGACCGGCACAATAATACGGCACAAATCCTGCGTTATCCCTATCCTCCTTCCTTCGCTTGGCCCCCCCCCCTCCCCCCTCTTTCTCCTTTTGCCTGCCTTGCTCCTCCCTCCCTCTCCACGCCATTCTTTCCTTTGCTTTTCTTGCGCTTCCTCCCCTATTCCTTCCTTTGCCTTCCTTGCGCTTCCTCCAATTCCTTGCTTCTCTTGTCTCTACGATCCACCCAACCCCCTTTTAGATTTGTCTTATTCTCCATTCCCTCCTCTTTCTCCTTTTTTTCCTTTTGTTTCTCCTCTACTTCCTAATAATCCTCCTCCAC
>NW_020872403.1:767424-774924 GCF_003789085.1 Penaeus vannamei | reverse complement strand
CCCCAATTCCCCTTTCTCATCCTTTCGTTAGTCTCCCCTATTCCCTCTTCCACCTCGTCATCCGTCTCCCCCAATTCCCTCTTCCACCCCATCATCTGTTCCCAATTCCCTTTTCCACCTCGTCCACCTTCCCCAATTCCCTTTTCTCATCCTTCGTTAGTCTCCCCTATTCCCTCTTCCACCTCGTCATCCGTCTCCCCAATTCCCCTTCCATCTCGCCATCCGTCTCCCCCAATTCCCTTTCCACCCCGTCGTTAGTCTCCCCCACTTAGCACCCCCCTCCCCCTTTCCCCTTTTTTTCCACCGCCCCCGTGGTAATGTTGCGAGGCACGCGGCACCCGGGAGCTTTTCCCTGACGCGGCACCACCAACTTGGCGTAGCGGGGGAGCGCCTCCTCGTTCCGTCTTTCCCTCCCTCTCTGTTTTTCCTCCCTCTTTGGCTCCATCCATCTCTCCTTCCCTCTTTTCCTTTCTTTCTTGTATCTTTGGTCTTTTCTGTCTTGCTTCCTTTCGCTCCTCTTCCTTTCTTTCTTCTTCTTCCTCCTTTTTTTCCTTCTCTCTTTTCCTTCCCTCCCTCTTTCCCTTCCTTCTCCCTCCCTTTCCCTTCTCCCTTCTCTCTTCCTCCTCTCTCCCTGTATTCCCTTCTCCCTCCGTGCCCTCTCTCCCCCTCTCGCCTCCCCCTTCTCCGCCCCTCGTATGCCTCCTCCGGATCCTGTTTCCGAGGGCGGCGTCGGCGGGGTGCTGGTCCCGGATCTCCCAGTGCTGCGTTGCTGACGATGCAGCGACGGGCGGGCGGGGGAGGGAGGAGGAGGGAGGAGGGAGGGAGGGAGGGAGGGAGGGAGGGAGGGAGGGAGGGAGGGAGGGGGAGGGAGGGAGGAGGGAGGGAGGGGAGGGGGGAGGGAGGGAGGGCGGGAGGGAGGGAGGGGGGGGGGGGCGGGCGGGCGGGCGTGCGTGCGGAGTCCCAAGTCTAACTGCACGTGCCTTGCTTTGGATGTAAACAAACCAATGCGCTATGTATTTCGGGCGCGATTTGGTGGTCGTGTTCGGTACTGGTTATTAAATGCGGGAAAAGTGGATACACTCTATCTCTGTCTATGTATCTGAATGTCTCTCTTTATTTACTCATGTTTTATTTATATATTTATTTGATTTTCTCTCTTCTCTCTGAACAAACATGTACACGAGTCTGCAGTAGCATGTCTTATGAATGGCATGACACCCCTTTATATGGCATAATCCCTTCAGCCTTTGACTATGACACACTGCGCGGTGATGAGGAGTGTAGATTCCTTTTTTTTCTTTTTCTTCCGTCTTTTAGAGCCTCCTGTGCGTGTCAGGGCCAAGGCTTTCCCTCCTCTCTTCTTTCCATCCCCCTCCTTCGTTCCTTCTTTTCGACATTCCCATCTTTCCTTCGTCTCCCCTCCTCACCTCCTTCCTTTATTCCTTTCCAGTCCTTTCCGTCTTTCCTTCCTTCCCTTCACCCTCCATTTCATTCCCTTCCCATTCCCTCTTTATCCCTTCCCTATCCTTCCTTCTCTTCCTTCTCTCCATCTTTCTCTTTTTCCTTCCCTCTTCTCCTCCTACCTTCCTTCCCTTCCCTTCTTCTCGTCTTCCTTCTCTCCTTCCCTTCTTTCTCCCCTTCCTTCTCTCCTTCCCTTCCTTCTCGTCTTCCTTCTCTCCTTCCCTTCTTTCTCCCCTTCCCTTCCTTCTCCTCTTCTTTCTCTCCTTCCCTTCCTTCTCCTCTTCTTTCTCTCCTTCTCTCCTTCTTCCTTCCTCCCTTCCTCTCCTCCTTTCCCACACAAGACGAGGCACCCCCGCCCCATAGGCTCCAGGCGGCTGGGCCAAGCCGAGGGATGTCCCAGGGATCACGGACGCCCTGAACCGCTCCTTTGGGCGGTCGCGGTTCACCTCAACACGCACGCGACCACACGCGGGCGTGTGTGAGGACAGGGAGGAGGTGGAGAAGGTGGAGGTGGAGGGAGAGTGGGAGAGAGTGAGTGAGAGCGAAAGAACGGAGAGAACAGAGAGAATAGAATGAAATATATAGAAACAGAGTAGGAAGCATAGAACGATGAGAGAAGACCAAGAGACACATAAACGAAGAGAAAGAGAAGAAAGAGGAGCAAGCAAGCGGCCCTCCCGACGGGCATAATAGACGGACGAGGCATTCAGAGCGGCGCCCCCGATCCCCGAGCCCAAAGAGCCGAACACGAGGCGAGCCGACGGGGCAGGGCTGCGCGGGGATGACTCTGGATGACGCGTGAATTTCTCGTAGGATAAAAAAAAAAGATTCCTCCTCGATCCTTTTCTGTTCCTCATTTTTTTTTTACTCATATTTATTTATTTATTTATTTATTTATTTGATTTGCTCTCTTTGAAATCCTCCTCGATCCTCATCCTTGTCTATTTCCGTCGTGTCGTATCCTATCTCCTCTTGTATTATCCCATTCCTTCCTGTCCTGCCTTATCCTGAGTTAGCCCCCTTTTCACCGTCTCATCCTATCCAGACTTGCATCCTACGCCGTTCCGTTCAACCTTATCCAGTCTTATCCTATCATGCCTGACCCTTCCCCATCCCATGCCATCCTATCCACCCCATCTTGTCCCACCCCATCCTGTCCCACCCCATCCTACCCCACCCCATCCCTATCCTACCCCATCCTGTCCCACACCATCCTATCCCACCCCATCCTGTCACCCCCCCTATCCTACCCACCCATCCTACCCCACCCCATCCTGTTCCCACCCCATCCTGCCCCACCCTATCCTATGTCCTTTCCCACCCCATCCCACCCATCCTGTCCCACCCCATCCTGTCCCACCCCATCCTACCCACCCCATCCTATATTGCTCCCCGCATTGTGTTCTTGGCGATATTAATAACATGCGTAGGACTCGCGTATTAATAGACGAAGCGGATGCAGGGGAGGAGAGGCGACCAACTCCGGGGGATTCTCGTCTCCCACGTGTGGCTGCGGCGCGGGGAGAGGTCGTGGGAGGGAGGGAGGGAGGGAGGAGAGGGAGAGGGAAGGAGGGAGGGAGGGAGGGGAGGGAGAGAGAGGGAAGGAGGGAGGGAGAGGGAGAGAGGGAGGGAAGAGGGAAGGGGGGAGGAGGGAGGGAGGGGGGGGGCGAGGTAGGGAGGGAGGGAGGGAGGAGGGAGGAGGGAGAGGGAGAGGGAGGGAGGGAGGGGAGGGGGAGGGGGGGGAGACCCCAGACACACAAACATACCCAACAGACACACAAACAGACACACATACACACAAAAGACACACACAGCCAAAAGGATGGGGGGAGGGGTGAGAGAGAGAGACATCCAGATAGAGACGGAAACCGAGACAGAGGGAGGTCGTGGGAAGGAGAGACGGGGAGAAAGGAGAAGAAAAATCTTGGTTCGGTCTTATCGGGGTTTATGTAAACAATGATCACGTGTTGTGCTGGCTTGTAAGGATGTTTGGGAGAAGGAGACAAAGCGAGGGACAGACAGACAGACAGACAGGCATAAGAGGAGGGGAATAGAGTGCAAGAAGAAGAGACAGGATCTGGACGATAGTGCCAAAGAAACAGGAGAAACAGGAACAGGAATAGGAACAGAAAACGAATAGAAAAAAAGGCATAAACATTGCCAAAGAGAGATGGAGGTGAAAAAAAGATAACAGTCGGTCGGTCAGTCAGTCAGTCAGTCAGTTAGTCAGTCAGTCGTCAGTCCACCAGACGGGGGGAGAGAAAGCGGTCACATGTCAGTTTACACGGGAGGGAAAAATTATTCATAAACCAACAGACGGGACTAATGAATATGGTCATATGTTGATAACGGGGCAGACAGACGGACGGACGGACAGGCAGGCAGGCAGGCAGGCAAGGGCGATCGATCGACGGGTCTATGGCAGAGAGGGGTCAGGCATGGTCAGTGATGGGCGAAGAGTGCCCCCCCTTCCCCCCCCCCTTCCATGTGAGATATTAGCGTGGGAATGGGAGAGGAGATAGGCCTCGGCAGCGTCGGAGAGTGAGCTGGGTCTGATATCCGTTGCGGGTCGGGTGCGGATACGACCCGCCGTGCCCGATGGTCATCTGCTGGGGTCTTCGTCGTCGTCGTCGTCTTCGGATTTCGGTCGCTTCTCCCATTTCTTCTTTGTACGCCTGTTCCGTCGTTTTCTTTCTGTTTTGACACCTCCCTTTCGCTCCTGCCTCCTTGCATTTTCTCTCTTCTCTCTCTCTCTCTCTCTCTCTCTCTTCTCTCCTCTCTCTCTCTCTCTTCTCTCTCTCTCTCTCTCTCTCTCTCTCTCTCTCTCTTCTCTCTCTGACATCTGATCTTTATTTGATTACGCATGTTCTCCCAGCCCCCCGAGACGCAACCCCCCCCCCCCCTTTCGACGTGGGCCTAAGCAGTTATCGACGTTGTGGCAGATGCGAGTCATTTGTAGTTTATGGGGGGAGGCACGCGATTTTGGGCTCTTTATCTCTTCCTATCCTTTTTTTTTCGTTATTTTGGTGTTTTTTTCTTTATTCTCTTTCTTTTTCTTTTTCTTATTTTCTCTCTTTCATTCTTTTTTCTCTTTCTTTTTCTCTTTCTCTTTCTCTTTCTTTTTCTCTCTTCTTTCTCTTCTCTTTTTTTTTCTCTCTCCTCTCTCTCCTCTTCTCTCCTCTCTCTTCTCTTCTCTTCTCTTCTCTTCTCTCTCTCTGCTCTCTCTCTCTACTCTTCTCTCTCTTCTCTTCTCTTCTCTTCTCTTCTCTTCTCTTCTCTTCTCTCTTCTCTTCTCTTCTCTTCTCTTCTCTCTCTTCTCTTCTCTCTCTTCTCTTCTTCTTCTCTTCTCTTCTCTTCTCTTCTCTTCTCTCTCTCCCCTTCCTCCTTCCTCCTTCCCTCTCCCCTCCCCCCTTTCCTTCTCCCTCCATCACTCCTACCCCATTCTCTATTTTTCTCACTTTCTTCCGCTTCCTTTCACTAACTCTCCTTCCCTCTCTTCCCCTTTTATCGTCGCGTTGATTAAGCGGTTTGATGGTGGGGATAGTGAGGGAGAGGGGGGGGGAGGAGAGAGGGGAGAGTTGGAGAACAGACGAGGTAAGAGATATAACCTGAAGGCGAGTGAGGAGGAGAAGGGGAAGGGGAAGGGAGGAGTGAGGTTGTGGTTGATGGGGTTGTTACTGGAAAGAGGGAGAGCGGGAGGGAGGAGGCGTAGGAAGGAAAGGGGAAAAGGCGATGAAGGAAGAGAAAGGAAATGGCTTGAATGAAGGGAGGCGGCGAGGGGTCGTACATGACTTCGAATGGGAGATGGAAGGGACAGAAAGATAATGAAGGGATAAGGGGAGAGAGAGAGAGAGAGAGAGAGAGAGAGAGAGAGAGAGAGAGAGAGAAGAGAGAGAGAGAGAGAGAGAGAGAGAGAGAGAGAGAGAGAGAGAGAGAGAGGGAGGGGGAGGGAGAGAGGGAGAGTGAGGAAGGGGAATGAGTCAGCCGAGGGGAGCGTGTCGCGTGCGTTCGTCCTCCGCGCCAAAATGTTTCGCTTCTTCGTCTGCTTTCGGAGGTTGCGCGTTCGCTTATTTCGCCGTTGTGTTTGCGTGTGAATGCGCCGATGAGCGGGCGAATTCTTCCGCGGAGGCGAATTGTTGCGGTCACGCTCGTCAGTTGCGTCAGTGAAAAGGGCGAAATGGCGTGGGAGATGGCGGGAAGCGATAGGGAAAGTTGTGCGGCGCGAGGGGAGGCGAAGGGGGGGGAGGGGGAGGAGCCAGCGTGAAGGATGGAGGGCCGGGGAGACCTCCAGTGGAGCCAGCGGGGAGTAGCAGCAGCGGCAGCGGTAGACACGGAGACCGCAGGCGGCAGTTCCCGTGGCGCGGGCGGTAGTGATAGTGTGTAGTGTGGTACAGAGAGAGACGTGCGCGCGCCCCCGCTCGCCTGCCCGCACGCCCACCCGCCCGCGAGTCAGCAGCGATCCGTGCCACTCAACAACGTGGTCTTGTTAGTGCCTCGGGACGGGCCAGACAGACGCACGCACTCTCGCGGCGCGGCGATCGCGGCGGCCAGGAGGCCCTTCGAGTGCGAGGCGAGGCGGCTGCCAGCGGGGCTCGCTATGCACTCGGCGCGGTGTGTCGCGCGGGCGGAGACAGTGACCTCGCCGAGGGTATGTTGGGCTTTGGGTGGGCACTGTAGAGGGCCAGGGGCAGGGGGGGGTAGGTAGGTGACGGGAAAGGGAGAGAGGGGCTTAACATGTGGGGAACAGCTTCCTTGGCTCGGCCCTCGCGAGCCCCTCCCCCGCCGCCTCCCACCCTCCCCCATCGCCACCCCACACCCAGCCACCCACACCAAGACAGTGTGTGTAGTATTAGTAGTGTGTGTCGCGGCCTGGGCGAGGGGTCACTCCCTGCTCGTAACCATTCCCGTCTCACGATCGGGGTTCCGTGAACTGGACCAGCGCTCGTGGTGGTCGTTCGTGTGCGTACGTATCCTGCGCGGACCACGCCGTTCGGGTCGTTCCGTGAGACCCTCTTTGTGACTTTTAACTCGTCGTTGAAGGATCGGCAGAAGCGGTCGTTGTGCGTGCAAGCTCGCCGTTCTCCGAGCTCGGGCAGTAAACAGGATGCGGAACAGTGGGAGAGGAGAGCGAGTGACGCAAGTGACGGGCCCGAGACGCGTAGCCGGGTGACGCTTTTTGTGTTGTGTCTTCGGAAGTGATCTTTTTTTTTTTTTGGTTCGGAAGATGTGGAGAAGATAAGGAAGGAGAAAGATCGAAAGAAGAGAGGTAGTTTCGAGAAAGGAGGACCAGGAGAGAGTATTTTTTTTGTGCTCGAAAGATGTGAAGAAAAGATCATGAAAGATCGAGAGGAAAAGAGGGAAAGGGGAGAGTCAGGGAGTGTTTCATTTTCTCTCTCTCTCTGTGTCTCTTTCCCTTTTGGAAGATGCGGGGAAAAGAGGGGATTTCTTTTGAAGATTTGGAACAAAAAGGAAAGACAAAGGAAGGGGGCAAGAAGGAAGTTAGAGAAAGAGGGTGAGTCAGGGAAGGAAGGAGGGAACGACCGAGGGGAAAGTCCCGAAGGAAGTCAGGTAGAGCGATAAGATAGCGGCGTTGGACGCGGCAGTTTGTAAATAGTGATAGAGGAGAGCCGGTGATCCTAGACCCGCTCTAGACAAGGTAATTACGAGCCTGAAACCCTTACGGGGCGCTCTATGGAGAGGGGGGAGAGGGGAGAGAAGGGAGAGGAGGGGCATAGCGGTATGTGTGGTAGGGGAGAGGGTACGAAGTTGAGGGGAGATGATGATGTTGGTGTTGGGAGGTACAAGTGTTTGTGCAGCCTCGTGGGAAGTGGCTTAGCCTACCTTTTGCTCCTTCCTCCCTCCCCCTTCACCCTTCCCCTCACCTCTTTCCCCCTCACCCCCTCACCCCTCTTCCCTGATCCGTGGCTTTGCGTTTCGAGGCGGGCGAAGGAGGCCTACGGTGCACAGGCGGCGCTCTGGCCTCATGCACCTGGAGGGAAGTGGGGGTGCGAGAGGCGCCGGGCGAGTCCTTTGGACACA
>NW_020872403.1:739265-767324 GCF_003789085.1 Penaeus vannamei | reverse complement strand
TGAATACCAACGCCCTGCCCATAAAATACCAACGCTCTGCCGCATAATTCCAACCCCTGCCCATATACCAACCCTGCGGAACATATACGAACCCTGCCCATGTTACCATCCCCCCCTGTTAGCCAACCCCCTGCCCATAATAAAGCCCCTGCCCATGTTACCAACCCCTGGCCACTCTTCCTGCTTTCGTACCCATACCCTCGTACCCATGACGCGTTACCTGCGGCGTCGTCAGGTATGGGCGTCACGCGGGGGCCGACTCGGCGCGCCAACCGCCTCGGAGCCGTCACTGGTGCTGTCGTCGCTGCCCGGTCGTGCGTGGGGTCGTTTGGTGGTGGTGTTTTTCTCGTTATTTTTCTTTCTCTTTTTTTTTTTTTTTCTTTTTTCTTTGGCTGTCTCCTTTTCTCTCTCTCGGTATTTGTCTTTATTTGTCGGTGTATATTTGTCTCTTTCTTTTTTTCTTTCTCTCTCTCTCTCTCTCTCTCTCTCTCTCTCTCTCTCTCTCTCTCCTTCTCTCTCTCTCTCTCTCTCTTCTCTCTCTCTCTCTCTCTCTCTCTCTCTCTTCTCTCTCTCTTCTTTGTTTTTGTTTTTGTCTTTGTCTTTCGCTTTCTCCCTCTCCCTCTCTCCTCTCCGCCTTTTATTTCTCCGTTTCAATCTCTCTCCCCCATTCTCATTTTCACTTTATTTGTCAGTTCCACGTTTATTCTCCTTTGTTTTTTGTTGTTTAGCATTACCCCTTTTCCTCGCCGTTCCAGAAATGATTGAGTTATTATATTGGGAGTATTTCCCTTTTGAAATTTTCCTCTGTTCTCTTCCGTACGAATTATTTCCGTTCTGCGTTCTTTCCCGTTTCGTATCATCGGCGTTATCGCCCTTTCGCCTCTTATCGCTTCCTCTATCGCTCGCTTCCCTCTTTTTTTGCCTCTTCCTCTTCCCCTCTTCCTCTTCCCCTCCTCCTCTGTGATTGAGTTCCGATAGTTAGATGGCTTCCTCGTGGATGGGGCCGAGGAGGTGGGTAGGGTGGACGGGGTTTGGGTACGAATTAAAGGAAGAGGAGGAGGAGGAAGGAGGGGAGGAAGGGAACAGGAGGAGAAGGGAGGGAGGGAGGAGGATGAACGAGGGAGGGAGGGGATGAAAGGGAACAGGAGGAGGGAGAGGATGATGAAAGGGAATAGGAAGGAGGAGAGGATGGTGAAAGGGAAAGGAGGAGGGAGGAAGAGTAGGATGAAAGGGAAAGGAGGATGAAAGGGACAGGAGGAGGGAGAGAATGATGAAAGGGAACAGGCGGAGGAGGAAGAAGGGGAACAGGATGAAGAGAGGAGAGAAATCATTAGGAAAATTTTCAAGGAGAAGGAGAGAGAGGCGATCATGGGATGTATACGATGAACACGAGAAAGAAGAGAGAGAGAGAGAGAGAGAGAGAGAGAGAGAGAGAGAGAGAGAGAGAGAGAGAGAGAGGAGAGAGAGAGAGAGAGAGAGAGAGAGAGAGAGAGAGAGAGACTGATTTGCGAAAAGAAAAAAAAAGAATAACCAGAGACGAGGAAAGAAACAAAAGAAAGGTAGCGGCACAGAAGGATGCTAATATCGGATGACATTTCGCCGCGGTCGGTCTGGATCAGTGCATCCGGTCGAGCCTCGGGAGCCTATATTTAGCGGCAGAGCCTCTTCCGGTGTTGCTTTCGAGAGGAGGCGCTACAAGTGGGAAGGAGGGGGGGTATGGGGGTATGGGAGGGAAAGAGGAGGGGGGGCATAGGGGTTGGGTATGGGGAAAGGGAAGGGGGGAGGAGCGGGGGTTGGGTACGGGAAGGAGGGTATTGGGGTTGGGTATGGGAGGGGAAAGGAGGGGGGCAATAGGGGTTGGGTATGGGAAAAGGGAGGGGGAGGAGCGGGGGTTGGGTACGGGAGGAGGGTATTGGGGTTGGGTATGGGAGGGGAAAGGAGGGGGGGATAGGGGTTGGGTATGGAGGAGGGGTATAGGGGTTGGGTATGGTAGGGGGAAGGAGGGCATAGGGGTTGGGTGTGGGAGGGGGGAAGGAGGGGGTATAGGGGTTGGGTATGGGAGGGGGGATGGGGGTGTGGTTATAGTGAGGAGGAAAGAGAAGGGGGGTGGGTGGTGAGAGAGAAAGAGAAAGAAGGAAGAGTGGAGGGCAAAGAGTAGGAAGAGAGGGAGAGAGGAGAGAGGGAGAGGGATCAGTCATCAGGTAGTTGCTCCTCGAGTATTTTTTCCCCGCGGCTGAATGTCCCGTCGGGTAAATATTTACGGCTGCAGTTATCACGTGATGACTGGAGTTTGGGGAGGGGGGGGGGTAAGGTTAGGGGAGCGCGAGGGGAAGGGAGCAAGGAGAGGAGAGGAAAGGAACGGAGGAGAAATGAAATGAACGGAAACAGACCAGAAAGGAAGGGAACGGGACAGACCAGAACGGAAAGGAACGGCACGGAACGGAACGGAAAACAAAAGATAAGAAAACAGCGGGTTAGAGGAGAAAGGAAAATAACGGAATGGAATGGCAGGAACGGAATGGGTGGCAAAAAACGCGACGGAACCGAAACCGAAGTGAACGGAACGGAAAGAAAGGGTGTCGGAATAGACTTCTCTCGTGTTGCTATTTCGGGGTGTCGGTCGGGGCTGGTCTTTGTGAATGAGGATTGAAGCCTTTCAGGGTGTGGGTGGTTGGGGTGGGGGTGGGGATAGAGGGGGGTGGGAGGGAGGTGGATTGGGAGAGGGAGTTTCAGGGTGTGGGTGGTTGGGTGGGGGGAGATAGGGTTGGGGTGGGGAAGGGGGGGAAAGGGGTTGGGTGGGGTGGGGATGGGGTTGAGGTAGAGGGGGAGGCGGGGATTGGATTGGGAGAGGAGTGAATGAAAAGGGGGAGGGGAGGGGGTTGGAGGAAGGAGGATGGGGAGGCGGGTAGGATGTGGGGTTTCGGGTGAGGGTGCAGTGTCCAGCGAGCACTTGAGGGATGGGCATCTCAGGGTAATTAGTGTCAACGGTTTTTTTTTTATGTAAGGGTTTCTTGTTTTGTTTTATCTTTCCCTTTTGTGACCCCCCTCGCCCCATCACTCTCTAACTCTTTCTTTCTTTCGTTCTTTCTTTCTTTTCGTTCTTCCTTCCTTTATTTTCCTATCTTTTTCTTGTTCCTTTTTTTTCCTCTCCTTCTCTCCTCTCTCTCTCTCCTCTCCTCTCCTCTCCTCTCCTCTCTCTCTCCCTCCTCTCCTCTCTCTCCTCTCTCCTCCTCTCCTCTCCTCTCTCATCTCTCCTCTCCTCTTCTCTCTCTCCTCTCTCTCTCTCTCTCTCTCTCTCTCTCTCTCTCTCTCTCTCTCTCTCTCTCTCTCTCTCTCTCTCTCTCTCTCTCTCTCTCTCTCTCTCTCTCTCTCTCTCTCCTCTCTCTCCTCTCTTCCCTCCCAAACCCCCCCCGTGGAGCGCGAGAGTCGAGCCCGTGAGTCCCGCTCGTACGCCTGGTTCGAGAGTGAAAGTAGCGGGGCCGGGGGTATGGGGGGTGGGGATGGAGGAGGCCCCCCCCCTGCGGATGGAGAGGCATTTCCGGGGCTTTAGGGGTGGAATGGGCGCCCTCGGAACGCCGCCCATTCGTTTCACTCTTTCTGTTTCATGTACGCGTTCGTTTGTGCTTGCGTGCATACATATGCATACGTCTCTGTGCATTCGTCCACGTTGATATATATATTTTTTTTTCACGCATGCATAATACCTCTATGATAGCGCAGACAGACAAACACGTACCTTTACCTACCATTGCATACATCTACATGCATTATAACTTAAGAGATACGGTATCTACGCGCGCCCCTGTGCATGGCGGGATAGGCCCCGGGCAGGCAGCGGAGAGAGGTTTATCATGGCGCTGACGGAAACGCGGATGGAAATGGGCAGGGAAGCGTGAAAAGGAATTAAACATCGCGGGTTTCCTAAATCATCGGGCGGGCGGGCGGTCCGTCGTTTATATATCATGTGGGAGGGTGGAAGGGGGGGGGGGGGCGGTTTGTGAGTAGGTTGTGAGAGAGCGACGGAGGCAGGGAGGCAGGACACAGACAGACAGACAGACAGGCTGACAGACACAGACAGACAGACAGACACAGGCGAGAAAAGACTACGTTGTTGCGTGTACGTGTGTATGTGTGTGCGATTGCGCGTCGTTGCATACCATAGCGTGTCGGATCTTCTTTTGGACGACCCTCCTCCTCCTCCCCCCCCCCCCTCCCTCTCCCCCCTCCCCCTCCCCTTGCGACAGCATCCTTCCCACGCCCCGTCGGCGCTTCCTTCCGGGTAAGCAGCCTCGCGGGACGACGGGGAGGCGGACGGGCGCTGACCTCCCGCTCGGGCCGAAGGAGATGAACCTTCCTCTTCTTTTGTTGTTCTTTTTTCGTTCCTTTTCGTCTTTGTTTCTTGTCTCTGTCTTTAGCCCTGTCCTTTTTTTCTTTCTGGTCTCCTTTCCTTTTTCTTTTCCTTCACCTTTCTTTCCTATCCGCTCCTCCTTCTTTCCTTTACTCTTCTCTCCTCCTCCTCCTTCCTTTCCTTTCCTCCTCCTCTCCTCCTTCTCCTCCTTTCCTTTCCTCTAGTATCCTCCACTCTGCTCCACCTCTCCACCTTTCCTCTCCTTCTCTCCTCTTCCCATCCCCTCCTCTCCTCCCTCTCCTCTCCCTGGGTCCTCGCCTCGTTTGACAGGACGGCGAGGACTTCCTGCTTCACCTTTCCTTCTTCCTCCTTCGCTGTCGTTTTTATGCCTTCCCTGTTACCTTCACTTTTTCCGCTCCTTGTCTCCTCCCTCCTTCCTTCCCGTTTTTCTTCCTGCCATCATCATCATCGTCATCTCCTTCCTCCTTTTTTCTTCTTAATTTTCTGCTGCTGTTGATTGTTTGTATTAAACGGAAGTCAAAGTGAAGGGAAAGTGGACGGATACTGTTTTATTATTATTGTTTGTTTTTATTGTTATAGTTATTGCTGTTGTTATTGTTATCATTATTGTTACTACTACTATTATTATTATTATGGGTTATAATCATAACTGTTACTATTACAGTTAGTCCGGTATTGATAGTACCGCATTATCATTTAATTTTCCTTAATTTTGTTCAAAATGAGTAGGAAACATTTTACTGTGAATACGTTAAAGAAAAAGCGGGTCGGGGAAGCAGGGTCCCTCACGCGAAACGTTTCCCTGGAGTGCAATCCCCGTAGACTTTATCGGCGCCGTGTAATTAAAACGAAGGTCTCGGTGATGGCTCTGTGCGTGTTCCCGAGACGTTTTTTTGTTTTTGTTTTTCGTTTTTATTATGTGGCGTTTTATTTCGAAATGTTTTGTTGGCGTGTGGGCGTATGTGGTTGTGGAGTGAGCTGGATTTCCGCGTTGAGTTGTGTGGACTTGTTTGGGGGTTATTTAAATTCGGATTCTGAAAATGTTTGAAAAATGCGTCGGTGTGGTTAGGATTACGTAGTCCGAAAACTAGAAAGAAACGCCGAGATGCTAACTATCCAAGGAAAAGATATTTCCAATCTACGACTGCATTGTGGGGCTAAAAAAAGACCAAAAAATAAAAAATAAAAACGTTAAAAGACCGAAAGGTGGTATGAGATGTGGCCTAGAGCTGTTAAAGAGGAAGCCCCCACTTGGCCGCGTGGTGCATGACCCTGGCTGGCATGAGCTAGCTTTGCCCCCTTCCCCTCTCTCTCTCTCTCTCCCTCCCCTCACTTTCTCCCCTCTCCTCTAGTCCTCTGTTTGCCACTCCTCCATCTCCTGTTCTGTTATTTTTGTTTTATTTTCTAGGTATTCGTTGCTTGTCTGTCATTCTCATTCTCTCTCTGTTCTCTCTCTCCTCTCACTCTCTCTCTCTCTCCTCTCTCTCTCCTCTCTCTCTCTCTCTCTCACTCTCTCTCTCTCCTCTCTCTCTCTCTCTCTCTCACTCTCTCTCTCTCTCTCCTCTCTCTCCTCTCTCCTCTCTCTCTCTCTCTCCTCTCTCTCTCTCTCTCTCCTCACTCTCTCTACTCTCTCTCTCTCCTCTCACTCTCTCTCTCTCTCTCTCTCTCTCTCTCTCTCTCTCTCTCACTCTCTCTCTCTCCTCTCTCACTCTCTCTCTCCCTCTCACTCTCTCTCTCTCCTCTCTCTCTCTCTCTTCTCTCTTCTCTCTCTCTCCACTCTCTCTCTCTCTCTCCTCTCACTCCTCTCCTCTCCTCTCTCTCTCTCTCTACTCTCTCTCTCCTCTCTCCTCTCACTCACTCTCCTCTCTCCTCTCCTCTCTCTCTCCTCTCCACTCTCTCTCTCTCTCGTCTCCTCTCTCTCTCTCTCTTCTCTCTCTCTCCTCTCTCTCTCTCTCTCCTCTCTCTCTCTCTCTCTCTCCTCTCCTCCTCCTCTCTCCTCTCCTCCTCCCTCCCTCCCTCTCCCTCTCCCTCCCTCCCTCCCTCCCTCCTCCCTCCCCCTCCTCCTCCCTCTCCACCCCCCACTTCCCTCCTCCTTTCCCTCCATCTTTTCTCCCTTTCTCCCCTCCTCCTTCCTACCCCACTCCCTCTTCCACATCAGTGCATTCCTACTATTTTTAGGCACCCCAAAATGTTTTGAATGTGAAAGTAGAGGCAAATTTATGCTGAGAGAGGGAGAGGGTGAAGGGGGGAGTGTACATAAATAGAATATAAAAAAACATTGTAAGTGGAATGTTATTGGAATTATCTGGGAATGGAAAAATGATCACACATTTAAGGCTTGTGGATTCCATTGCAGATGATGACTTATTAATTCATCTTCAGTGCAAACAGATGTAACAGGGATAGAAGTTTGAAATGTGGCATTATTGAGAACTATTTATAGAAAAGAATGCATACCAGTTGATACATAAATAAAAAATTGTATTACAAATGACAAGGCAAAATGCAGAAAAGTGCCTTCTCGCAAAGGAAAATTGGATACTCATATGAGAGGATCAGTCATCAGTGTTGGGTGTGACTGAGCTTTGGCATGAATCCCTTCCTGCAGGAGTGGGTCATCTTTACACCCTCATTATACACCCCTTTACCTGCTCCTGTGGTTGCTGGACCTCCATTACCATCGCAAAACCACCAGCCATACCCCAGTTGCCCCTTGCCAGGCTCGGAGAGGGCCTGGTTCCTTGGGCCAGCTCTGGTGGGATACGGGGGAAGGTACTGGCTTTAAATCGTGTAAAATGCTATTTGTAATTTTAGGTTTTTCAAATATGGATTTCTGTGTGCAAGTCATGATATGCAAAGCAGCAGTTATGATGTTCTATTCATTACAGTAATACTAATAGGAAAATATGTGTTGGCAGTGTTGTCACAATTCTTTTACTCATTGCTTTAGTAACAGAAACCTGTTTACTGCTTTCATGCTTTATTAAAATTCTAGGAATGAGATTTTCAAATCAGATATTTTTTACTGATATAGGGATGTAGGCTCTTTTAGAAAATTCTAGGATGATAACATTTTGATCACTGTTTTATTCTTTTATGTCTAAAAAGTGTTCAAATATTTTTGTATTTTGGCAATGTTAGCATTAGTTCTTTGGAAATTCTTCCAAGATTATCAGAAAGGTATTATTGTGATATAGAAAGAAAACTGTCAGGTTGTATCAAGAGTTACTAATGGCATTTGCAATTGCAGGTACGGTGGTAAGCGGTGTGGGAGTGGTGGCGGTGGGGGCTCAGCGGCAGCAGCAGCAGCGGCAGCAGCAGCAGCAGGAGGAGCAGCAGTAGGTGTCAGGCGATCGCCCCGCTACGCCACCCAACAGTCTTCCGCGTCTGCAGCATCTGTGGGCAGACCAAGGAGACATCACACTCGGCCTCTTCACACGCACCACCACAACACAACTACTAAGCATAAGGTGAGATTTCTGTTGATTTCTGTTTGCTTTAGTTGTTTTAGCATCTGAATAGGATATTAAGATTGCATATAGTGTCAGTAAGAGATAATTGAGAACATGAATATCTCTATCTGTCTATCTGTCTGTCTGTCTCTGTGTGTCTGTCTATTTGTCTCTCTGTCTATCTGTCTATCTATCTATCTATCTCTTTATGTATGTATATATATGTATGTCTATTTATATAAAGTTGTATTACAAATAATTTATGTGTATATGTATGTGTATGTGTGTATATGCATGTTTATGCATATGCATTTGTATATGTATATTTATATATTTATATATATTATATATATATATATATATATATTATATAATATATATATATATATTATATATATAATGTGTGTATGTATGTATGTACATAAGTATGCATAACCATTATACTTGACTAATATCCTCAAAATTATCAAATCTGAATAATAATGTTTGTGATCTATTCACACACAACATGGAGTTTTACCACATACAGTTAGAGAGTAACTTTCACTGTAAGGAAGCACTAAATGCAAGGTCAGAAGTAATAAAAATAAAGAGAAAAAATTCAGACAGTTGTTTGTAATTGTCTAATTAGAGAAATACATGTCAGACATTTTAAATCTTTATAAGAAGATGCTCTGTTGGATGTTTAGAAGTAAATTACACACAGAATGTTTAATTTTCCTGTGCTTTCCTGCCTGTAAATTAAGAAATGAGAAACAGAGTAAATTTGTATAAATTCAGGTAATTTAATTGATTTTATTTGAAGTGACTTGCACATGAATCAGCTCTTTTATCATATTTTTTTAATGATAATCAGGAAATAATGTTCGTTTATAGTTCGTTGCCTTTTTGTATATGGTTTTGTCATTTTTTATTAGTTATTATTTTCATTGTAGTAAGAAAAAAGAGCAAAACTGGTCCCTCTTGAATGGTGCTATTGATGTATAAGCTTTGAAATAGCTTCCCAGGATGTGCAAGTCAAGGCATATTGGGTAACAAGTAATCATATTTGAGTTGGTATCTTGGGAATGTTGACAGGGCTTGTAGAGGCCGTATAATTGAGTATTTAATGTGAATCAATACGCGCTTATCATGCCACCACCACCACCACTATCATCATTATCATTACAAGTGCTATTATTGTTATTGTTATTATATATAACTTATCAAGAGAAAGCTTATGAGGTCTAGAGACATGTTGCCCCCTATTTTTTATGAGTTATTTTACTGTCTGTTGAGCTAGAGAATATATGATTTCATTTGTGATAGTGCAACCTGCTGTTTTCCATACATATCACTGAAAATATTAAACCTCAAAGCTAGGAAGGCAAGCCAATGGTAGATATTGAAAAATAATCCATTTGTTCACTTACAGAGGGAGCTTAAAGGGAATGTACTCTTAGACTATGTTGCCGAGTGGCTATATTTGGCTAGTCTTTAAAGGCAAAACAAAGATAAACATAACTAATCTGAGCTTTTCAAGCCATTTGTTCTGACTGTAATGACAGATTGTTTAGATTTTTCATTAACTCTTTTAATATTGATATCTGCTTAAATAGTATATGTAATTCATATACTACAATTGCCATCTAGATAATGCATTTCATATTGGCTCTTTTAGATCTGCTGTTTGAAGTCTCTTTTCAGATTTTAGTATTTCAGATAGAACAAAGCTTTCAACTATAACTGATAAAGAAGTAGACATTTGTTTATATTTGCTTTCCGTTTCTGACTTTTTGTTTTTCACGTTAAGCGGTATTATGATTTTGCTTGATGTGCAGATAGAGATTGTATAAAGATTTTTTTTCTTTTCCTCTCTTTCATTTAATGTAATTTGTAATTTCCACGAAGAGCCTTAGATTGATAATGTATGATATTCTCTTATAAGACTGATATAGATCTAAAAAAAATTGTCTTTTTATTTTTAAAGGGAAAGGCAATTATTTTAAAAGCATTTGATAAATCCTACACAGGTATAAATCTCTTTTTTGGTTTAATTTTACTGATCTGTTTAGAAATGTTTTCCATAGATAGAGTATACTTAGATGTAAATGCTCATTTTAGTATCGGTTAAAGAACTTAGAGATGATAATCTTTTTTGTTTTGTCTACTTCACCTTCAACAAGTATTTCCTTGTGATCCTGTTTATTCATGCATATTTATCTGTTTATTTATTTATTCATTTTTCCCTCCTCCTGCTCCTCATCCTCTTCTTCTCTATATCGCCATTGTTGTTGTCATTGTCACCATTGTCATCCTTCCCTCCTCCTCTTTTCTTCCTCCTCCTTCCTCCTTCCTCCTTCCTTCTCTCTCCTTCCTCTCTCCTCCTCCCTCCTCCCTCTGTTCTCCCCTCCTCCCTTTCTCTTTACTTTCTCATGGGTACGCTTTACTCTTCTTATTTTTTTATTTGTCTCATTATGATCTCATTTTGTCAAATATGCTGTCTTTGTCCTGTGTCTCTCTCTGAGCTGAGAACTGGTCACTGAGATGAAAGTCCTTTGAAACGGGTGATAAAGATGCGCATCCACAGATTTTCTTTGAAGTGAATTATACATAAGAACACTAATCTCCTTTTCAGTCGTGAATCCCCTCCAAATTATTCAGCTTTTCATCACCTCTTTAATTGCTTCGTTGTGAATCGCCTTATTGTCTGATCATTTCCTCGCTTTTTCATATTCAAGCGCTTTCCATCAGTGGTAGCATGAAAGGGGAATGGATTTAATATTCCCTTTTGTTTATCCTTACATGTGATGAAAATATCAGCTGGTGCTCTCTTTGTGCAGAGTAATATCTATCTAAATGGCTTTTTGATCTCTTAATACTCCAGATTTTGGGATGTATATAGTATAGACTATGGACTCCATTGTGTTGATATAGTTATTGTATTTTACAAAATGCAACAGAATACAGCCTTCCCTCTATCATGATGTCTTTTAATGTTCATGTTTTACTTAATTATACATTCTTCTTGTTACTTCTTGTGGCATTGTTTTGTTTGTTCGACATGCTATTTTAAGTGCATTCTGAGTTATGTTGCAGAATTTAGACACATGGTTTATATTGTTACCTTGAATAGTTCTCTCCATGCATCTTTCATGAGCTTGTATTGAAGGTATCTGTCTTGTGTTCAGGAAAGTTCAGCTTAATTTCTTTCTCTCTTAATTGAAACTAGCAATGGGGTTTCAGGTGGATTAGGATGTTTTGAATATGTAATTAGATTTTTGTTTACATGATCTGATTATTGATGATATTGTGTTTATGCAAGCATTTTTTGTGTTGGATATTTGCTGATGTATCTTTGTTGCTTTAGTGGTTGTGGGAAGGATTTAAAGAGTATATTGTATTTTTAGATTGTATAGAAGTTCATTGTGGAATGCTTTTTTAGCTACAAGTAATATTTTCATTTTTGAAATATTTCAATTCATAGATCAGTTGAATAATATTTTACAGCATCTTAGTGTAAATTAGGACAAAGATGATCAAGGTGTGACCCAGTATTGATGCTTCCCTCTTGACTATGTATTTAGAAGGAATATTTAATGCCTTTACATGGTTTTGTACTTCTATCCTGTGGATATTTCAAGTTTCAAGAAAATTGTTTTCTTGCATATGTATATTTGATACTTACAATATGATGCTTATTCTTATCTAAAATTCAATTGAAGAGGTAAAATTCATACAAAGGTTTGATGATGATACTGAAAAGGCTATTGCAGTATGCAATTATTGAGCATTCAGATAGTAAAGACCATTGTAACTGGATATCTTGTTGCAAAGAAAAAAGGACTGGTGAATTTAACAAATCTTTTTCTTTCTCAGTATGTAGTTTAGCTGTTTATTTTTTCGGCACAGAAGTATCGGTTACTTTTTAAAAAATATGTTTCCTATTTGAATCTATTGTTTTTCTGATGTTGATAGGGGTTTCATCTTCAACTGGGTAATTATCCATTTAAATATAAAAATGTCATGGTTACTATTTTCAAACATGTTTCTGATTTGAATCTACGTTTTTTTCTATCATTAAATGGTGGTGGTCTTTAACTGACATTAAATTATTGCAGGTTGAATTTGAATGAGAATTTATGCATCATCACAAGAGTTATTTATTAGCTTTGTTTAGTTATTTTTATTCACTTCTTCATATGATTAATCGTTTTCATAAGGGTATGATTATTTTTTATGATGAAATGAAAATGGTTATATAAGCAGTGCATTCACCCTTTACAAATGCTCCCCGTAGCTCTCAATTATAAAAGTGTCATCTTTTCTTTCAGGGAGGAAAGACTAGCACTGGATCCGGCCAGGGCGGTGCAAGCACCAACAACGCATCCTCACAAAAGCTTGACAACGGTGGTAGTGGTGGAGTAGACACCAACCAACAGCACGACAACGCCTCCAACAACCTCACCACCAACAACGCAACCGGCCGCCACAACCACCACGAAGCCCCCCCACCCTACTCAACTAGGTCCTCCGCTGCCGCCGCTGCTGCCGCACCTCACCATCACCACAATCATCACCATAATCACCATCACCACCACTCCAACCAGCGCCATAGCTCACGAGGCCCTCGTCGTAACCGGATGAGTATGGGGCAAAAAGTCACAGGTAAGTTGATCTCCGATTTCTATATGTTTTTTAGATTATTGAGGAAGGTACTATGAACTGTTATATCTTTCTTGGAGGTGGGAGAGGACTTTTTTTATAATATAAATGTGGGTGACATAATTGTATTTTTTTGGAATTTTAAGGCCATATTAACAGAATTTTGTATATTTGCCATAGTGTTGTATGCTCCAAGATCGATTGAAAATGGTTCATGGTATTTTGCGTCCTATTGTTATTCAGTTTGTGTAGAATGTTCTTGCTGAACAAATTGGGTGTTCTTGTTCTTCCCTTGGAGTAAATAAGGCTGAATAGATTATGCGTATGCATCACAAGGGCATTTCCATATTTTAATGGGTATACAGACGGCAAAAGGAATACCATTAGTTACATCATTCACTAGTGGAATCGTGAGTTTGGATTAGGTTGTTGGTGATATCTGAGATATTTTGGTGGTCTTTATGGATATAAAACTAAGCAGTCTAATCCGAACTAATTTTGAAATTTAGACCAAATTCTGTTCATTGCTGGCATTTCTGACGAGTGATGGAAGTGATTAAAAGATGAGTTAGAATGAGAAGAAGGTCAAGTTTTATTGTTTCGCGGAACAAGGTCACGAGCTAGAAATAAACGTGGGAATTTACTGTGGCCAAGAATGCACAATACTTTGATAGACTAGGAATTTGGCTGATATTCAGTTCTATTACTTAGTTGAATGGAATTTGAAAAGGGAAAAAAAAGAAAAAACAAATGGAACATATAAAAAAAAGAAAAAAAGACAGGTAGGCAAAACACATGATATCTGCCAAGGAATGTCTTAGGAGGGAGAAGAAAGGGGAGGGGTGGGAGGGAGAAGGAGAGGGAGGGTCAGGAGGAGGGGAAGGGAGAAGAAGAAGGGGGAGGGAGGGAGAGAGAAGGAGAGGGAGAGGGAGAGGTGGGGGGAAAAGAGGAGGAGGGGGAAGGAGGAAGGAGGAAGGAGGGAGGAGGGAGGGGGGGTTTAAGAGGGACTAATCACCAAATAATCCCTTTTAAAGTAAGCGAATTCCTCGCCCCTTCAGGAATGGTGTCAGCAAGATCCAAACGTGCAGGATCTCTCTCCCTAATGTTAATGATTGCACTTCCCTTGTGCATATTTGGGACAAGGAAAATACTATTTCCGAACAACGGGTGACTGAGGACTTCGGTGGGCGTGGTCTAGTGTAGGCTGCTGGCTGAGGGCGAGGGGAATACTCACGAAGGCGTGATGGCATTTCGTTTTGCTTTTGTCTTGTTTTCTTACATTACTCTTTCCCTTTTTAATGTTTTCACATTGCTTATGATTTTTCTCTGACATTTTCGTACCTTATTTTTCCTCTTTTTTTCCAATCTTCTCCTTCCTCTCTCCCTGCCCCTTCCCCTTCCCTCTGCTCTCTATTCACTCTCTTCTCTCTTCATCCCTTCCTTCCTCTCTCCCCACCTTCCCTTTCCCCATACCTCCGTTTACTTCCTTATCCGTAGCCGCTGTCACCGCCGCACCTCGTCTTCGTCCCTCCTCCCTCCTCCTCCTCCTCCTCCTCCTCCTCCTCCCCTCCTCCTCCTCCTCCTCCTCCTCCTCCTCCTCCTTCCTCCTCCTCCTCCTCCTCCTCCTCCTCCTCATCTTCGTCGTCGTCTTCCTCCTCCCCCTCCCCCTCCCTCCTCCTTTTTCCCTTCCTCCTTTTCCCTACTCTCCCTCCCCTCCTTCTCCTCCTCCTCCTCTCCTCCTCTCCTCCTCCTCCTCCTCCTCCCTCCTCCTCCTCCCTCCTCCCCCTCCCCCCTCCCCCCTCTATCCTCCCCTTCTTCCTCTTCCCCATCCCCCTCCTCCTCTCCCTCCCCCGTCTCATCCTTTCCTCTTCCTCCTCCTCCCCCTTTCCTCCTCTTTCCTTTCCCCCTTTTCTCCTCCTCCTCCTCCTCTTTCTCTTTCCCCGTTTAAGAACATTAATCCTAATTAAAACGGTGTAAAAAAGAATAGACTAAAGGCGGAGGGAGAACAAATATTCCAGAGAGCATCCCAAAACGTTTTCGAGAAGTGACCTTGAAACATCTCAAGTCAGCGACGAATGGAAACGAATAAGGATCACATTTCGACGAACGAACGAAGCTTCGTTTTGGAGCTCCGATTTGCTGCCGGTTCGAACTTTTCAAAGTGTGCGACAGTTGTGAATTCATCTCTGGGCGTTTCGAATTACGGGGGTTGATCGTCGACGGTAATTGCGGTGGGAGTGGGTAATTTTTTGGTGTTGGGGGCACGGTTCCACTGCATCCCTTCCCATTTCCTCCTTCCTTTCAACGCCTCCTTTCCTCTTTTTTTTTCTTAGTGGCAGAAACGGGAGCCGAAGCTTCGACTTCCTTTATAATAGCTTGCTTACTGCTTTGTTCTTCTTCCTCCTGCTTTCTTCATATGAGGCCTCCTCCTACTCGCATTTTCTTCCTCTTGGTTTCCTCTCTCATATCTTCCTGTTTTCCTCATCTCCCTGCTTTACCCCCTCGCCCCCTACCTTCCCCTTCCTCCTTCAAAAGCCACGCGAGATAATCGAAGGACATCGCCCACCAGAATTTAAAGCATAATCTGATTCATCTGTTACATTCAAGACCAAATGGTTGAATGATTTAATGTTTATGAAAAGAAACTTGGTGACGAAAGCGTTCAAGTGCCTCTTTTCACGCGGAAAAGGGACCCGAGCACGCCATGTCTCGACGTGCTCTGCGACCAGTTACGAAATCGGGGCGTTGCGCAAGAAAACCTCGAGCTTGCATAAGAGATGGAAAATCCACATTACTTTTTGAAAGAGGGAGGCGGGATGTTTTAATCTGTGATTTATTTTTTTCCGAGCTTAATTTCCTCCTTTTGTTAATTCGACGCTTCGCTCTTGTCATGGTCCTTCGTCTGTGATGTGCGAGGCTGCTTTCAGTTGGACGCGGGTGCGCTTTGGCTCCGAAATGGACCGAGAGAGAAAAAAGAGCGAATCAGTGTGCGGCGAGACTGCATACCTGGCTCAAGGCATCCCATATTTGGTCGAACATCGTTCAGATAATTCTAATTTTTCTATCCTTGGAGCATTTAATGAGAGAGGGGAGTTATTTTCGATTGTCCAAACGTTATATTTCGATAAGAGGGGGAGCGTTTTCGAAAACGTTTGATTTTTTTTACCTGGCTACGTAAAGCAGTGGCTGTTTTTATTATTGAATGGCGCACGTCTTGGCGGGCCGCCAGAATGACGTCACGACTTCGCAGGCTTGCCAACCTTGCCGCTTCACCTGTTCTCCCATTAATTGCGGGGTGGAATACATTCGATTCTTTTTCATCCCTTGTATAAAGGATTTGCGAGAGGGAAATTACGTCGATATATTTATTTTTTTCTAGCTTTTTTTTATCCCAGGTGGATCCTAGGTAATAGCGGACGCAGCAAGTGTATTTTAGGAAGGAGGAAGGACGGGTTTTCTGAAGGCATTGGGGAGGGAGGGAGGAACTTCCTTGAACTCGATCGGCCAGTCTTCTGCAACACGGCAAGCTCCTTCTCTGCAATTCTAGATGATCATGGCTGACTCACATAGGGGCACGTGGTTGCCAGGAAACTGCCGACGGATATGGGTGGGAGGGAGGAAGGAGGAGGGAGGTGGAGGTGGAGGTGGAGGTGGTGGTGGTGGTGGTGGTGGTGGTGGTGGTGGTGGTGGTATCACTCTACTCTCCTGGCATGAAACGCGAAAATGCTTGAGTCATCTGGTATTCTCACGCGAAAACAACACTCATTATCTGTCAAATTACTCGGTTACTCTCGCCATCACGTCACACCGTCATTCGCCGCGCCACACTATATATATAAGAGTACACGTTCTTGTTATGTTACCGTCATGCAATATTTTTAGTGGCTTGCAAATCAACGGGCCGAGAGAGAGAGAGAGAGAGAGAGAGAGGTGGGATTTGAATATTTAGATGCATATGGGGGAGGAGGGGGTGCAGGGTGGTAGAGGGACAGGTAGAGAAACCTAAAGAAAAAAAAAAGACAAATGCATAGGCCTATGAAAAAAGACCGAAAGACACAGATTTACAAGAAAGGTAGACGATTAAGACAGACATCCAAGCAGGTCTGTGAGAGAGGCAGATAGGAACGCGCAGATTTTTGATAGGAAAAAAAAAACAAATATTACAGCTATTCCGGCGTTTCTCTTCCGTCGATACCTCCAGATAGTATGTCACGCCAGGATACCCGAGTGAGGGGAGAGGGGAGGGTAAGTGGTAGGGGAGAGGAGGAGGATGCGTGTGTGGGGGGGGGGTCGAGTCTGGCGTGTTTTGGGGTCGCGTTACATGTGTTGGGGGTGTGGGTTAGGGTGGGAGGGAGGGGGATGGGGGAGGAGAAGGACCCTACAACGGCCTAGCCATGAAGTCATTGAACCGTCCCGTCCGAGTCCCCGTCCCCCTATACGGAGAGGACAATTAAAATGCAAAATATGTCTAGTATGAACAACAGTAGAAGGAGAATCAAGTAGGAAGAGATTAGAATAAGTGAGACAGGGATGGGTGGCGATGGCGCAAGGTTTCATATACCTGCTTCCAACGATTTTCTGAAGGCGACGAGGTAAGAGGACAAGGGCGGCGGGACAGACGTCGGTGCTCGGAGTCGGGTAGGTCGTGTGGCGTCGGCATGTTGGTGTACTTTATTCAGCGGGGCTCTTTGTCTTTGTCTTTGTCTTTATTTTTTCTTTCTGCACTCTCTCTCTCTCTCTCTCTCTATCTCTCTATCTCTCTATCTCTCTTCTCTCTCTCTCTCTCTCTCTCTCTCTCTCTCTCTCTCTCTCTCTCTCTCTCTCTCTCTCTCTCTCTCTCTCTCTCTCTCTCTCCTCTCTCCCTCCTCCCTCCCCCCTCTCCCTCCCTCTCCTCCCTCTCCTCCCTCTCCTCTCCTCTCCCTCTCCTCTCCTCATTCTTTTCCTCCAATCTCACTCTCTTTCTCATCTATCTATCTGTCTTATCTCTCTAGTTTTCTCACTACATGTCTATCTCATCTCGAATCCCTTTCAAATTGTTCATCTACTACAACCATCTACTATATTTCTCATTCTCTCTCTCTATTAATCACCAGCCCTCTATACCCAGTCCTCTCAATTTTATACGTCAGGCGAGTAATGTATAAGTGTTAAATAAATTGTACCTAGTGCACGCGTGCGTTCAACCGAGGCGTTTTGATGGGTATTATGTAGCATGCTATATATTAATCATGTAGTCGTTTGTGTTTCTCCTGCCTAAGGAAGGTATTGTAAGTAGGGTTGGTTTAATTGTTCGCGAAGTCTATGGTCAGCTGAGCTGGGTGGCGGGCGCGAGCTGGCGGAGCGGGGCCTCTTGGCTGGTCCC
Source organism: Penaeus vannamei (assembly GCF_003789085.1). Classification (NCBI taxonomy): domain Eukaryota; kingdom Metazoa; phylum Arthropoda; class Malacostraca; order Decapoda; family Penaeidae; genus Penaeus; species Penaeus vannamei. Next base: position 749,497 of record NW_020872403.1, on the reverse strand, counting down.
TTGAACATCCGTCTCGCCTAGGACTCGGGACGGCGGCAGAGATGAAGTGATCTCTGCTCTAGCGAGGAAGGGGCAAGGCGAAAGACTCGTACCTGGCCTTTCTTCTGCCCGCCATTGCCTCTTACTTGGAAGGCGGCGGACGCCAACCGTAATAGCCGCATTTCTAGGATAGCTACAGTTAATATAGATCAATTCAGGTCAGGCAAAAGGGGAGTGTATATACGTGTGAGAGATGACGAATTACACGCCCAAGTTCCACCGCCGTCGCCAGGGAAGAGGGTGGTGTGGGGCGTCTCCGTCGAGGTCTCGCACCGGTCGGTTGGGCATCCAAGTATATGGACGAATGTCAAACAACTTGTTGAATAAGAGATGGTGTGAGTAAGGACAGAAAGGGAAAGCAGCAAAGCTAGCAATCCAGAGAGCGATGGTGAAGAAATAGTTGAACTCAGGGAGGAGTGCTATGAAGGCCAGAGATGCAAAGGAACTAGAGCGAGGGGCACCTGCGGATGGCAGCGGACACAGCCGCTGCGGTGGCCCGGGACCATAGATGCACGGCAGCAAGAGACAGGTAGATTGTGCGTATAGCGCATATCGCTAGCCGACCGACAGGCAGTGACTTACCCGAAGGAAACTAGGTTCACATGGAAAAGATAGAACTTTAAAGACGTGTTTAAGGAGAGTAAGGGAGCACTAGGGGATATAGCTATGTGACGTTGAACTAGGAGGCGGGATCATAGGAACCAATTCAAGGTTAAAAAGGACGCGCCGACAAACAAGACCTGGGAATCTGGACGCAGGTTCTCGTAATTACTGCGCTGGATAATCACCTCAAAGGGCCCAAGAAAGGAACAATAACAACCTACTGATCCTGCCATAACAGCAAATACTAGAAACACAACATAAATAGCTAGAAAAACCACCATATCGGGTATATGTGTTCGTATAGATAGTAGAACAACCACACGACGAATTAACAGACAATAAACCGCCAAAGGAAAAAGGAAAAACGAGCACACACACAAAACGAAATACCCAATAAAAACCAAACACCCGGTAAGTTATACAGTTTGCCATGAAAAGAAAATTTACCTAAATCACTAGCCTAACCAATTTATATTGCCCCAAGAGGCCGCGGAAAGCGCAACCAGGCCCAGGAGAAGGGGAGGAGGAGGGGATTGGAGGCAAGAGAAGGAGGGTAGAGAGAGGCTGGGGAGAGATAAGAGGAGGAGGTAGATCTTCTTCCACCGCATGAGGGAGATGACGGGAAGAGTATCAATTTCGCTCAATGGTAAAATTACACATGGATGAGAACTACAACGCAGGTGCCCATCAACAGGGTCTCAGTTTTTCGCGAGAGACAGATTGGAAATAGATAAGCGGATCGAATATTATCACTGATGCGTACATTTCTGATATGAGATCTCGTTCGTTGGGCGACGGGTTCTGTAAGTCGGGAGTCTTGCACGAGAGCATGTATATTTGACTGTGAAGACTTAGGATTTGTAAATCCAGTGAATCTCTCTTTGTTATGCTGCGGAGAAAATACCAGAGGACGACACTGGGTCACAGGGGTGTGTATACAAGGCGCGAAGACCTAGCCTGGAAAAAAAAATACCTTGTGGACAGGAAACTACAACAGAAAAATAAAAATTACCGACAAATATCGGATTCGAAAACGAGACAGGAGAAAATTATGACAAAGACAGCTTTCCTCCTGCGGTATCCTCCTTCCTCCTCCTACTCTCTACCTTCCTTCCTTCCTTACCTCCTCAATCTCCTCCTCGCTCCTCCTCCTCCTCCTCCTCCCTCCTTCCTCCTGGCCTCTTTCGGTCTCGAGGAAATCGGGTAATTCCGAAGAGCGATCAGATGCACTGTTTCCAGGCGATTTCCGGTGAATGCTGAGTAGATCGGGGGTTCCTAGTAAATTGAGTAATGCGGAATTCGAGGAAATTAAAAAAGGTGTGATAGAAGGAAGATAACCAATCGCGGAAGTTATGAGCACTGCTAGGGAGTGGAGGAATAGGTAGGTGAGACGGTATGGGTCAGGGTGTGGAGTGTTGAGTATGGAATGTGTTATAGAGTAGATAAGGGAGGAACTGGCAAACAGGGGGTCAAGTGTGAGATATCTTTACTAGCAAAAATAATACTGTTAGATTTAAATTGTGGTTAGTAATTATATACTGCTAGTTTGTTTTTGTATATAATAGGGGAGGGGTGATGTGTTAGTGTGTGTGTAATGAGTGGAGAGAGAGAGAGAGGAAAGTGATGTGGAGTAGTGAGTGTGGTGTGTGAGTGATGTGGTAGTAGAGAGTGAGAGATGAGGAGGATGTAGTGTGGGATGTTGAGAGAGTGAATAAGATGTATGTAGATATGAGAAGAGGAGTAGAGTTAAAATATAATAAGATAAGTAATAGATATAGAGTATATAGAAGAATATAAGAGATGAATATGAATAATATAAGGGTATATGTGTGTGTGTGGTGTGTGTGTGTTGTTGTGTGTGTGTGTGTGTGTGTGTGGTGTATATATATGTATATATATATATATATATATATATATATAGTATATAAATATATATATATATATATGATATAATATGTGATGTGTGTGTGGTGTGTGTGGTGTGTGTGTGTGTGTGCGTGTGCGTGTGTTGTGTTAAATATATATTAATATAGTGGTGAGTTAGGTACTAATACTGGCATTCTAACATTCATCATATACTAGCCTATAGGCGAGAGTTCAAGCCAGAAGCGAGGGGGGGGGCCAATGAGTGGACATATTCTGCAGTGAGTCTTTGATCATTTCCTCAAAATACTGATAACATCACCCATAACTACATAACATACCGATACCATACAATACATATCCCATACCATACAATACGGCCATACATACCCATACGCATACATAACATACATACCATTACTTATACATTACATACCATACATACACATACATGCATACATAATATATATATAGTAAACTTATATTATGACAGTCCAGTGCTAGTTGCCGCAACCCTCCCCCTCCACATGCGTCTCGCGCCGGGTGCCCTAAACAACCACCTCAACCCTTGAAATAAGAAAGCGTTTTTGTTAAGCAGCGTCAAGAATATGACAAAGAAACGAAAAACAAAGACTCTAGAGAAAAAAGAAAGACGAAAATCTCAATGGAAGATGCAAGAGAGAGAGATCCAGAGAGAGAGAGAGAGAGAGAGAGAGAGGAGAAGAAGAGAGAGAGAGAGAGAGAGAGAGAGAGAGAGAAGAGAGAGAGAGAGAGAGAGAGAAGAGAGGGGGGGGCGAAGAAAGAGAGTGAGTAAAAGAAAGAAAAGGAATTACATATTAAGCAGAGAGAGAGAGGCGCAATCAAGAGAAGGTAAGCCAAGGAAAGCGAAAGACCGCAGAGAGAGAAGCAGAAAGAGAGGAGACAGGTAACAAGGGCTTTCATTACAGGCAAACAGACAGACGAAGAGGACTTTCCAGCGCCACTGGGAAGAAACACGCCGGAGTCATCGCCCACTGTACCTGAAGAAATGCTTCATTCAGATCCGGAGATAACCGGATGAGAAGGGAGAAGGGAGAGGGTGAGGGGGGGTGGGAGGAGGATCGGCGGTCCCGGAAGGGGAGGGGGGAGGAAGAGGGTGAGGGCGGAGGGTCATAGGACCGCAGACGAGCTGCACACGGAGCCTTTGCGCTAATCGCTCCTTAGTGTGCGCGTCAGGCAGGGAGGGAGAGTAGATTCAGACAAGAGAGAAGGGACGAAGTTTCCGCGGATATTTAGTGTGCGTAATAGCGAGAGTGCAGCAGAATCGAACACGGTAGGCGAGAGACGGATAGCCTCCCAATCCTCGGGCGCCGGCGGCGGGTGAACCGGAGAGCCAAAGAAGGAAGGGGAACGGAGGGGATAAATGGAAGAGGGTGAGGGGAGAAGGTCGAGACATGGGGCGGAGGGGAGAAGGAAGTGGAGGCGGCGGCGAGGACTGGAGCGGAGAGGGAGAAGCGATCGGGAAGGCGAACTTGAAGCGAAAGAGCGGGAGCGCGAAGGCGGTCCATGGCGGTGAGTCAGAGGGAGAGGAGCGTGGGCGGGGCCCAGGGATGGAGAGATGCGAAGAAGGGAGGGAGGATGGAGAGGCGTGATGCAGGGGGCGGGATTTATCGGCTCGGCAGGGAGGAAGGGGTATGGTTTGACGGTAGTACCGTTTGTTATAGGCATTTCACGCGTTAACGAAGAATCGCGTCCTTGCGTCGCGTTGGCATCGCCGTAATGGCTTCCCTGGGCTATTTCTCTTCGAAGGAATGGACTGTTGGCTCGGCTCTGTTTTGCACGCTGAGTCGGTAGTACAATCGCAGAACAGCTTTTATATTTTATTCTTCCAAACTCTCACTTTTCTGTCTCATAGATTCTTCTGTCTTCTGGCTGCTTCCCTTATTTTTCTTTCTTTTTCACTTCCCCTTTTCCCTCTCGCCTCTTGACAATGAAATAGGTCGGGAAGATTCAACTACAGCTTACATTGCGTCGTTCTGTTGGGCTTTCCCCGCCACTTATCCTCTTTTCCAAGTCACCCTTATAGTTTATTCTCAATCCCCTCTTCTTCTTCCCCCGTTACCGTTTTAATTGAACTTTTCTTTTCCCCTCTTAAAAACCGTTTCTCCGGTCTCCCCCTGGTTAACTATCGGTGGGCACCTCATAGCCTCTCGTGGGCGGTTGGAAGCTTTTTGGCGCCAATTTCTCTCTCACCTGTGTCTTTCTCCACCGATTATCCCAGCCATACAGTTGGCCTAAGATACCACCATCCTGTTTCACGCTTTTTTTAAGGAGCTCGTTGAGGAAAGGTATACAGTAACGAAACTATGCGTGAAATCTAACCTGTCGGTTTCTCCGAAACGTTGAGAATAGTCAATTTCTGTCGGCGGAAGCTTTCCCCGAGATCCTTTGCTTCTTTTTCAATAGGTTTATTCTACAATCAGGATAGTTTTCAGCAATTCCAAAGCACAGGGTTCGTTAAGCCGTCTCGGATGCCTTAACCCTAATTCATTCGCGAAAGGAAGTCATCGACGTTCATTTTTCTCCCGCAGAGGACATTTTGTACTCAGTATGTTATAACCAACAGCACCAGGTTTTTGGACCAGTGAGGCACCCCAGTCTTTATCCCACTAGAATTCACGTGTGCATAGCGCCTGGCAATCCTTACCCGTGGGAATGTCAGGCTTAGGTGGCGGGGCCGTTCCTGGTGCCCCTTTCATATTCAGCTGCGTCATATCCAGTTCCCGCATGGGTGGCCTGGGACTGGATCCTGGGCTGAGGCGTTCTTCGTGCTCGCAAAATATCTCCTCACCGTGTGCCGTGGGTCTCACTCCCTCATGTTTTCTCGCCTCCTTCTCTCTTCTCTCAACTATCTGTCTCTCTCCGTGCTCTTTACATATCAGCGTTTCATTCTCTTTCTCTCCTCTGCCTCTCTCAACCGTGATCATTCTCTTTCTCTCTCTCGGCTCTCTTCAATTCCTCATTTCTCCCTCATCCTCGATCGTCGGCTCTCTCATTCTCTTTCTCTCTTATCGGCTCTCGTCGGGACAATCATCTCTACTTGTTCTACGGGTGTCATCTACAGCCTCTCTCATTCTCTTTCTCTCTCTTCGCTTCTCCTCATTCTCTTTCTCTCTCCTCGGCTCCTCTCATTCTTTTCTACTTCTCTGCGCTCTCTCATTCTCTCCGGCTTCACAGCGCTCTCACGCGACGTAACACTAAGGCCTTCACTTTCGCATTTTTCCCGCTGACATGATCCCTTTATCGCATCTTTATTGTTGTGGTTATAAATAAACTGCTATTAATTCAAAGCCATATCTCATATTCATACAGTCCGCTGTATTACCAACAATAAACTCCTTACCTAATTCTACCCAAACTTAACTTTTGCGGGCCAAATTTTATATTCTGCTTTCTTCCTCTCTTCTCTGTCGGTCACGCACTGGTGAGGGAATGTCCCACTACTTATGGACTCGAAGCGCCAGTCTACGGTCCAAAAATATACATATTCGCGTGTCCTTCTGTTTTACCATCTTCTCGTCTCCGCACTCAGAGGATAATTTCTAACACTTTGCCATACTCCTCGGTTATATATACTTTTGTCCAACACCGGAATCAATCTCAATCTGTTGACACAAGTCGTCCCTTATATTCCTCGTATAATTGATTATTTGGATGAGACGCTCAAAGTTGAGAAATCCCATCGTTACACCAACGTGTGAGTGGACGTATCTTGTTATATTGCATCTCTAGACGTGAACGAGGATCGATAGTTTCAACAGAATAAGTATTGACACATAATATGATCCCTATTAATAAAATATCCTTATTTGAGTGCATGTTATAGTAACGACATGGTCCGCGGCCGACGCTACGGCCCTTCAGTGTAGTTTAAACTCACTATTAAGGCAACCGATCTCGGTAATTTTTTTTTAGGTACATACATAAACACAGTAGCTACTTTATATCCACCCTCTCCTTCACTACCCGCATACAGCTACCATCGATGACCCCTTGTTCTCGTCCATGGGTCCCAGATAGATATCCTATTACATTTTCTATTATCCCTGTAAATGTTCATCAATGCCTTCTCCCAACTTTACCAAGTCCTTCCTCCTCCCTCTATCTCGCCTTCCCCCTCCCTTTCCTCCCTTTCGCCCTCGCTCCTCCTCGTTCCACCTGTTCTTCGCCGTATGCGACCTCCTTCTTTTTAAAAAAATAAATCTGTCCTCTCCCCTCCGTCGCTTCCACCTCCTCCCTCCTCGTCTCGCCCTTTACCCTTCCGTACCCTCCTCCTCCCTTCAATCCCTTTTCCTACACCCTCCTCACTCGCCTTCCCTTTCCTCCTCTCCTCTGCTCCTCTCCCCCCATACCACAATCCTGAATATAAGTTTGGTATACATGAGACGAAATCAGGATAACGCCCTCTCCTTGCTCCTAAGCAAGGAAGAAATAACAGAAACGGCAACTACCCGACGTAAGGCTGAACCGTGAAAGAGAGCCACGAGGTTGAGACTACAGGAACGCGCGAAAACACCGGGAGTGCCAGAGTCATTCTAATGGTTTTTACCTCGGAAAGGTATATTTTTTTTCTCTGTTTTTTCACTCTTTCTCGTTTTTTTTTTTTCTTTCTTTTCTCTCAATTTCTTTATTCTTTTCGTTTTTTTCTTATCATTTGTTCAAAATCCGAATGGAGATTAAAAAGTGTTAAATATGTAGATTAATTTATATCGTTGGGATGTCTTAACTGCAATAGTTTTGCGTACGCCAATACGACCTCTGGTTCACCGTATAACAAGTGGGTCGGCAACCGAGATGTTGGATTCTTTCTTCTTAAGATCGTCTCTAATGTTATCATTATTGTTGCTATTGATAGGGGTTAGACGGTCAAGCACATGGTTATTATCGTTATTAATACCCCAATCTATAGTGGTGATTTCTTCAGAAATATCATATAATTGACGCAATATTTTATAAACAATGTTCGTTCTCATCTTGATTGATGAACGACCCATCTCTTTGGTACCGATTCCACAGTGAGAATATACCATTTTCAACATCTGAGAAAGATAATTTGAATGATGTTCATCCGCCCTCCCTGACTGGCACGACGAAATCTCACCCAACTTTAGACTATATTCGAGATCGGTACTGTTATCAAATTCGGAAAGTTTATGTATATTTAACATGTGTTTGAAGAATTAGGCTTCTGTGTTCATTATTGTTGTTACCGTATTCTTTCATCACTAAATCTTTCAGTGAGGATCGTCTCTTCTGAATGCGTTCTTTCAGCTCTTTGTTGATGAAGAGAAAATGTGGCGTCTTTTTTATATCATTAAACGTCGATTCGATGAGACCATCTCTTAATATCTTGAGCTTCTCTTTTACAACATTTAGGGTTATGGAAATTTGTAAACTTTGTAGAGATGTTGTCGAGAGTAGTGCTGTGATATATTCGGTCATATTTTTTATTTCCTAAAGATATAAAGTTTTTTATGTGTTTTGGATTCCATAAGAGTTTAGATCTGTCGATATGTTGAACGAGTTTATTTTCATTCTTGCCAAGAGTAATAGTGTTACGATACTGTTCTAACAAGTGATTGTAATCAACATCGTCATTGATATCATCACTTAATCTTTTACCAATTTCATGATCGAATCGAATACGAAGTAATTCGCTTAGAGTCGTCATTATCTGTTTTATATTCGTCTTCTTTATCAAATTATCTAAACCAAATATTTTAAATTTACGTTACAATTTTACATACGAATGAAATAAAAATATCAATCTTCAACAGCAACGGTTTTTATTATTATATTATTATTATTATTTATTCGATACTGGATCATTGCTTACGTTTTCTCTTGAACACTCTTCCGGGTGATGGTGTTACCGGTGACACGGGTGACGACTCGGACAACGATGATAAGACCTGTTGAGTATTTATAATCATAGAAGTAATATTTTTTATTTCTAAAATACCTTTGATTAACATAGTTGAAAGGCGTTTACGATTTTTCTGTAGATAGTCAAAGATGTGCTTTTTTATATCGTAGACCACTGAGATGTCTTTCTCAAGAATTGTCTTCATCAAAATTTTTAGAATCAGAATTATGGATAATGAGAGAATTGTCCATATGTATTTCGCTCTTATGCGAGGAATCAACATTATTCGTCTTGTTTAAGATATTTGACAGAATGAATATCGACGGATCAGTAGATGTATTTGATATATTGTTAATACTCCTTTTTAATAGCGATTTATATACTGTTGATGATTTAAAGGAACTCGACCATCGAATCATTATTAACGGAATTCCCAACCTAAGAGCCAGCTCTGCGACATTTTTTGAGATGTTTGTTTATATCGGGAAGTCCTCTCGTGAATAAACGAAAAAAATAATTCTATACTAGAGTGCAATATGAAAGACTTGTTACATGTCTCCGTGTTTATTGTTGTTGTAGTATACTGATCTGTACTGTAATAGGACTCATCATCATCAAACTCGTCATATTGATATGTAGTATTCTCGTCGCCATCATTTTTTTTCATTAATGAATCAATAACTCCATTTATAACTTGCTTTAAAATCTGTATAATAGACAGCCATTGTTTAATCCTTCCGTTTTGAATACCAAGAGTCTATTTATAAAATCGGTATAGTATTCCAAGCGTTCGTATTCGTCCGTGAATTCTTTTTCGTCCATCGTACTAATTTCGAATTCTAAACAAGAAACTTTAGTAGGGAGGTTATCCTGTAAAGTCATATTGTTGTGATAGACCCTAGCGTATCCGTCGAATATGGGATTGGCCAACAGCTGATTTTCCTGTAAGGTCGTCAAAAGAGAAATATTAACCTCGCGCTCATTTGCATCCGATATGCAATTCATTTTCTTACATTCTTCCAACTTTTTAATCGTGAGTTCTATAGTTATAGTCTTTCGTAGCTCTTCGATCTGATCCACTGATGGGAAAGGAGGTAGATCGTCAATACCTACACCTGCTTTAATGGCTTCTTGTCTTTTATTGAATAGATCAATAACAATTGCATTACATTTTAGGTGTCGTGTCTGTTCCTCCAAGAGTTTAATATTGATACCTTCTATGGTTAAACTTGTTTCACGTAATCCTTTTTCTATATTTGGTCTAATGTGATTGTTTACATTATTCATTAGTTGATGAAGAGATGGTGGTTGTAGTTGTTGTTCTTTATCGTTGTCATACGGTCTTTCATCATTGTATTTATCTTTATCAGACCTTGATATTTCGATTACTGGGTTATCGAGTTTTAAATTCTCACCTAGAAAGAAATCGCTTTTATCGATATTGCTATTTGTACTATAACCGCTGCTGCTACTACTACTCCTATTATTATTATCATTATTTTTATTAATAATATATCCGTTCCGTTTATCATGAGTATCGCCACCAATACGATCAATGCCTGCAGCAATGTCATCGCTGCAATCCTCCTTGTCTATGGATATATATTAAAACTCTGCTGTGTTTCGTTTCCTTGGTGTAAATCATAAATATAATAATTTTGAGGCTGGTTATCAGCGGTATATATTGTTTCAATAATACTGTTGTTGCCAGAAGATAAATGTGGTGGCCGCATTGTTATTGTCGTTTGGTCTGCTTTTTGGGTTAACGTTTGGATACTGTCGGTATCAATGGTAGTAGTAAACGAGACGTTAAATGTGGTGA
>NW_020872403.1:726196-739165 GCF_003789085.1 Penaeus vannamei | reverse complement strand
CTCTCTCACTCTCTCTCATCCTTCACTCTCTCTTCTCCTCTCAACTCTCTCTCCTCGCTCACTCTTCTCCTCTCTCTCGCCTCTCACTCTCTCTCTTCTCCTTCTCTCACTCTCTCTCTTCTCCTCTCACGCTCTTCTCCTCTTCTCCTCTCACTCTCTCTCTCCTCTCACACCTCTCTCTCCTCTCCTCTCACTTCGCTCTCTCTCTCTCGACCACTCTCTCCTTCTCTCACTCACTCTCTCTCTCCTCTCACTCACTCTCTCTCTCCTCTCACTCACTCTCTCTCCTCTCACTCTCTCTTCTCTCTCTCTCTCTCTCCTCTCTCTCCTCTCTCTCTCTCTCTCTCTCTCTCTCTCTCTCTCTCTCTCCTCTCTCTCTCTCTTCTCTCTCCTCTCCCTCTCCCTCTCCCCTCCCCCCTCCCTCCCTCCCCCTCCCTCCCTCCCTCCCTCCCTCCCTCCACCCTCCCTATCATCCTCCTCCTCTCCTCACCCAACTTCCCTCCATCTTTTTCTCCCTTTCTCCCTCCTCCTTCCTACCCCACTCCCTCTTCCACATCAGTGCATTCCTACTATTTTAGGCACCCCAAAATGTTTTGAATGTGAAAGTAGAGGCAAATTTATGCTGAGAGAGGGAGGGGTGAAGGGGGGGGAGTGTACACAATAAAAGATATAAAAACATTGAAGTGGAATGTTATTGGAATTATTGGAATGGAAAATGATCCACATTTAAGGCTTGTGGATTCCATTGCAGATGATGACTTATTAATTATCTTCAGTGCAAACAATGTAACAGGATAGAAGTTTGAATGTGGCATTTTGAGAACTATTTATAGAAAGATGCATACCAGTTGATACATAAATAAAAAAATTGTATTAAATGAAGGCAAAATGCAGAAAGTGCCTTCTCGCAAAGGAAAATTGGAGTACTCATATGAGAGGATCAGTCATCCAGTGTTGGGTGTGACTGAGCTTTGGCATGAATCCCTTCCTGCAGGAGTGGGTCATCTTTACCCTCATTATACAACCCTTTACCTGTCCTGTGGTTGCTGGACCTCCATTACCATCGCAAACACAGCCATACCCAGTTGCCCCTTGCCAGGCTCGGAGAGGGCCTGGTTCCTTGGGCCAGCTCTGGTGGGATACGGGAAGGTACTGGCTTAAATCGTGTATAAATGCTATTTGTAATTTTAGGTTTTTTCAATATGGATTTTCTGTGTGCAAGTCATGATATGCAAAGCAGCAGTTATGATTTCGATTCATTACAGTAATACTAATAGGAAAATATGTGTTGGCAGTGTTGTCCAATTCTTTTACTCATTGCTTTAGTAACAGAACCTGTTTACTGCTTTCATGCTTTATTAAATTCTAGGAATGAGATTTTCAAATCAGATATTTTTTACTGATATAGGGATGTAGGCTCTTTAGAAATTTAGATGATAACATTTTGATCACTGTTTTTTTTTTATGTCTAAAGTGTTCAAATATTTTTGTATTTTGGCAATGTTAGCATTAGTTCTTTGGGAATTCTTCCAAGATTATCAGAAAGGTATTATTGTGATATAGAAAGAAACTGTCAGGTTGTATCAAGAGTTACTAATGGCATTTGCAATTGCAGGTACGGTGGTAAGCGGTGTGGGAGTGGTGGCGGTGGGGGCTCAGCGGCAGCAGCAGCAGCGGCAGCAGCGCAGCAGGAGGAGCAGCAGTAGGTGTCAGGCGATCGCCCCGCTACGCCACCCAACAGTCTTCCGCGTCTGCAGCATCTGTGGGCAGACCAGGAGACATCACACTCGGCCTCTTCACACGCACCACCACAACACTAAGCATAGGTGAGATTTTGTTGATTTCTGTTTGCTTTAGTTGTTTTAGCATCTGAATAGGATTAGATTGCATATAGTGTCAGTAAGAGATAATTGAGAACATGAATATCTCTATCTGTCTATCTGTCTGTCTGTCTCTGTGTGTCTGTCTATTTGTCTCTCTGTCTATCTGTCTATCTATCTATCTATCTCTTTTATGTATGTATATAATATGTATGTCTATTATATAAAGTTGTATTACAAATAATTTATGTGTATATGCATGTTTATGCATATGCATTTGTATATGTATATATTATATATTATATATATGTATATATATATATATATATATATATAATAATATATATATATATTATATTATATAATGTGTGTTGTATGTATGTACATAAGTATCATAACATTATACTTGACTAATATCCTCAAAATTATCAAATCTGAATAATAATGTTTGTGATCTATTCACACACAACATGGAGTTTTACCACATACAGTTAGAGAGTAACTTTCACTGTAAGGAAGCACTAAATGCAAGGTCAGAAGTAATAAAATAAAGAGAAAAAATTCAGACAGTTGTTTGTAATTGTCTAATTAGAGAAATACATGTCAGACATTTTAAATCTTTATAAGAAGATGCTCTGTTGGATGTTTAGAAGTAAATTACACACAGAATGTTTAATTTTCCTGTGCTTTCCTGCCTGTAAATTAAGAAATGAGAAACAGAGTAAATTTGTATAAATTCAGGTAATTTAATTGATTTTATTTGAAGTGACTTGCACATGAATCAGCTCTTTTATCATATTTTTTTAATGATAATCAGGAAATAATGTTCGTTTATAGTTCGTTGCCTTTTTGTATATGGTTTTGTCATTTTTTATTAGTTATTATTTTCATTGTAGTAAGAAAAAAGAGCAAAACTGGTCCCTCTTGAATGGTGCTATTGATGTATAAGCTTTGAAATAGCTTCCCAGGATGTGCAAGTCAAGGCATATTGGGTAACAAGTAATCATATTTGAGTTGGTATCTTGGGAATGTTGACAGGGTTTGTAGAGGCCGTATAATTGAGTATTTAATGTGAATCACCATACCGCCACCACCACTATCATCATTATCATTACAAGTGCTATTATTGTTATTGTTATTATATATAACTTATCAAGAGAAAGCTTATGAGGTCTAGAGACATGTTGCCCCCTATTTTTTATGAGTTATTTTACTGTCTGTTGAGCTAGAGAATATATGATTTCATTTGTGATAGTGCAACCTGCTGTTTTCCATACATATCACTGAAAATATTAAACCTCAAAGCTAGGAAGGCAAGCCAATGGTAGATATTGAAAAATAATCCATTTGTTCACTTACAGAGGGAGCTTAAAGGGAATGTACTCTTAGACTACGTTGCCGAGTGGCTATATTTGGCTAGTCTTTAAAGGCAAAACAAAGATAAACATAACTAATCTGAGCTTTTCAAGCCATTTGTTCTGACTGTAATGACAGATTGTTTAGATTTTTCATTAACTCTTTTAATATTGATATCTGCTTAAATAGTATATGTAATTCATATACTACAATTGCCATCTAGATAATGCATTTCATATTGGCTCTTTTAGATCTGCTGTTTGAAGTCTCTTTTCAGATTTTAGTATTTCAGATAGAACAAAGCTTTCAACTATAACTGATAAAGAAGTAGACATTTGTTTATATTTGCTTTCCGTTTCTGACTTTTTGTTTTTCACGTTAAGCGGTATTATGATTTTGCTTGATGTGCAGATAGATTGTTATAAAAGATTTTTTTTCTTTTCCTCTCTTTCATTTAATGTAATTTGTAATTTCCACGAAGAGCCTTAGATTGATAATGTATGATATTCTCTTATAAGACTGATATAGATCTAAAAAAATTGTCTTTTTATTTTTAAAGGAAAGGCAATTATTTTAAAAGCATTTGATAAATCCTACACAGGTATAAATCTCTTTTTTGGTTTAATTTTACTGATCTGTTAGAAATGTTTTCCATAGATAGAGTATACTTAGATGTAAATGCTCATTTTAGTATCGGTTAAAGAACTTAGAGATGATAATCTTTTTTGTTTTGTCTACTTCACCTTCAACAAGTATTTCCTTGTGATCCTGTTTATTCATGCATATTTATCTGTTTATTTATTTATTCATTTTTCCCTCCTCCTGCTCCTCATCCTCTTCTTCTCTATATCACCATTGTTGTTGTCATTGTCACCATTGTCATCCTTCCCTCCTCCTCTTTTCTTCTCCTCCCTCCTTCCTCTCCTCCTTCCTTCTCTCTCCTTCCTCTCTCCTCCTCCCTCCTCCCTCTGTTCTCCCCTCCTCCCTTTCTCTTTACTTTCTCATGGGTACGCTTTACTCTTCTTATTTTTTTATTTGTCTCATTATGATCTCATTTTGTCAAATATGCTGTCTTTGTCCTGTGTCTCTCTCTGAGCTGAGAACTGGTCACTGAGATGAAAGTCCTTTGAAACGGGTGATAAAGATGCGCATCCACAGATTTTCTTTGAAGTGAATTATACATAAGAACACTAATCTCCTTTTCAGTCGTGAATCCCCTCCAAATTATTCAGCTTTTCATCACCTCTTTAATTGCTTCGTTGTGAATCGCCTTATTGTCTGATCATTTCTCGCTTTTTCATATTCAAGCGCTTTCCATCAGTGGTAGCATGAAAGGGGAATGGATTTAATATTCCCTTTTGTTTATCCTTACATGTGATGAAAATATCAGCTGGTGCTCTCTTTGTGCAGAGTAATATCTATCTAAATGGCTTTTTGATCTCTTAATACTCCAGATTTTGGGATGTATATAGTATAGACTATGGACTCCATTGTGTTGATATAGTTATTGTATTTTACAAAATGCAACAGAATACAGCCTTCCCTCTATTATGATGTCTTTTTAATGTTCATGTTTTACTTTAGATTATACATTCTTCTTGTTACTTCTTGTGGCATTGTTTGTTTGTTCGACATGCTATTTTAAGTGCATTCTGAGTTATGTTGCAGAATTTAGACACTTGGTTTATATTGTTACCTTGAATAGTTCTCTCCATGCATCTTTCATGAGCTTGTATTGAAGGTATCTGTCTTGTGTTCAGGAAAGTTCAGCTTAATTTCTTTCTCTCTTAATTGAAACTAGCAATGGGGTTTCAGGTGGATTAGGATATTTTGAATATGTAATTAGATTTTTGTTTACATGATCTGATTATTGATGATATTGTGTTTATGCAAGCATTTTTTGTGTTGGATATTTGCTGATGTATCTTTGTTGCTTTAGTGGTTGTGGGAAGGATTTAAAGAGTATATTGTATTTTTAGATTGTATAGAAGTTCATTGTGGAATGCTTTTTTAGCTACAAGTAATATTTTCATTTTTGAAATATTTCAATTCATAGATCAGTTGAATAATATTTTACAGCATCTTAGTGTAAATTAGGACAAAGATGATCAAGGTGTGACCCAGTATTGATGCTTCCCTCTTGACTATATATTTAGAAGGAATATTTAATGCCTTTACATGGTTTTGTACTTCTATCCTGTGGATATTTCAAGTTTCAAGAAAATTGTTTTCTTGCATATGTATATTGATACTTACAATATGATGCTTATTCTTATCTAAAATTCAATTGAAGAGGTAAAATTCATACAAAGGTTTGATGATGATACTGAAAAGGCTATTGCAGTATGCAATTATTGAGCATTCAGATAGTAAAGACCTATTGTAACTGGATATCTTGTTGCAAAGAAAAAAGGACTAGTGAATTTAACAAATCTTTTTCTTTCTCAGTATGTAGTTTAGCTGTTTATTTTTTCGGCACAGAAGTATCGGTTACTTTTTTAAAGATGTTTCCTATTTGAATCTATTGTTTTTCTGATGTTGATAGGGGTTTCATCTTCAACTGGGTAATTATCCATTTAAATATAAAAATGTCATGGTTACTATTTTCAAACATGTTTCTGATTTGAAATCTACGTTTTTTTCTATCATTAAATGGTGGTGGTCTTTAACTGACATTAAATTATTGCAGGTTGAATTTGAATGAGAATTTATGCATCATCACAAGAGTTATTTATTAGCTTTATTTAGTTATTTTATTCACTTCTTCATATGATTAATCGTTTTCATAAGGGTATGATTATTTTTTATGATGAAATGAAAATGGTTATAAGCAGTGCATTCACCCTTTACAAATGCTCCCCGTAGCACTCAATTATAAAAGTGTCATCTTTTCTTTCAGGGAGGAAAGACTAGCACTGGATCCGGCCAGGGCGGTGCAAGCACCAACAACGCATCCTCACAAAAGCTTGACAACGGTGGTAGTGGTGGAGTAGACACCAACCAACAGCACGACAACGCCTCCAACAACCTCACCACCAACAACGCAACCGGCCGCCACAACCACCACGAAGCCCCCCACCCTACTCAACTAGGTCCTCCGCTGCCGCCGCTGCTGCCGCACCTCACCATCACCACAATCATCACCATAATCACCATCACCACCACTCCAACCAGCGCCATAGCTCACGAGGCCCTCGTCGTAACCGGATGAGTATGGGGCAAAAAGTCACAGGTTAAGTTGATCTCCAATTTCTATATGTTTTTTTGATTATTGAGGAAGGTACTTGAACTGTTATATCTTTCTTGGAGTGTGAGAGAACTTTTTTATATATAATGTGGATGACATAATTTTATTTTTTTTGGTAATTTTAAGGCCATATTAACAGAATTTTGTATATTTGCCATAGTGTTGTATGCTCCAAGATCGATTGAAAATGGTTCATGGTATTTTGCGTCCTATTGTTATTCAGTTTGTGTAGAATGTTCTTGCTGAACAAATTGGGTGTTCTTGTTCTTCCCTTGGAGTAAATAAGGCTGAATAGATTATGCGTATGCATCACAAGGGCATTTCCATATTTTAATGGGTATACAGACGGCAAAAGGAATACCATTAGTTACATCATTCACTAGTGGAATCGTGAGTTTGGATTAGGTTCTTGGTGATATCTAAGATATTTTGGTGGTCTTTATGGATATAAAACTAAGCAGTCTAATCCGAACTAATTTTGAAATTTAGACCAAATTCTGTTCATTGCTGGCATTTCTGACGAGTGATGGAAGTGATTAAAAGATGAGTTAGAATGAGAAGAAGGTCAAGTTTTATTGTTTCGCGGAACAAGGTCACGAGCTAGAAATAAACGTGGGAATTTACTGTGGCCAAGAATGCACAATACTTTGATAGACTAGGAATTTGGCTGATATTCAGTTCTATTACTTAGTTGAATGGAATTTGAAAAGGGAAAAAAAAAAGAAAAAAACAAATGGAACATATAAAAAAAAGAAAAAAAGACAGGTAGGCAAAACACATGATATCTGCCAAGGAATGTCTTAGGAGGGAGAAGAAAGGGGAGGGGTGGGAGGGAGAAGGAGAGGGAGGGTCAGGAGGAGGGGAAGGGAGAAGAAGAAGGGGGAGGGAGGGAGAGAGAAGGAGAGGGAGAGGGAGAGGTGGGGGGGAAAAGGAGGAGGAGGGGGAAGGAGGAAGGAGGAAGGAGGGAGGAGGGAGGGGGGTTTAAGAAGGGACTAATCACCAAATAATCCTTTTAAAGTAAGCGAATTCCTCGCCCCTTCAGGAATGGTGTCAGCAAGATCCAAACGTGCAGGATCTCTCTCCCTAATGTTAATGATTGCACTTCCCTTGTGCATATTTGGGGCAAGGAAAATACTATTTCCGAACAACGGGTGACTGAGGACTTCGGTGGGCGTGGTCTAGTGTAGGCTGCTGCTGAGGGCGAGGGGAATACTCAGGAAGGCGTGATGGCATTTCGTTTTGCTTTTGTCTTGTTTTCTTACATTACTCTTTCCCTTTTTAATGTTTTCACATTGCTTATGATTTTTCTCTGACATTTTCGTACCTTATTTTCCTCTTTTTTCCAATTCTTCTCCTTCCTCTCTCCCTGCCCCTTCCCCTTCCCTCTGCTCTCTATTCACTCTCTTCTCTCTTCATCCCTTCCTTCCTCTCTCCCCACCTTCCCTTTCCCCATACCTCCGTTTACTTCCTTATCCGTAGCCGCTGTCACCGCCGCCACCTCGTCTTCGTCTCCTCCTCCTCCTCCTCCTCCTCCTCCTCCTCCTCCTCCTCCCCTCCTCCTCCTCCTCCTCCTCCTCCTCCTCCTTCTTCTCCTCCTCCTCCTCCCCTCCTCCTCCTCATCTTCGTCGTCGTCTTCCTCCTCCCCCTCCCCCTCTCCTCCTCCTTTTCCCTTCCCCTCCTTTTCCCTACTCTCCTCCCCTCCTTCTTCTTCCTCTCTCCTCCTCCTCCTCCTCCTCCTCCTCCTCCTCCTCCTCCTCCTCCCTCCTCCTCCTCCCTCCTCCCCCTCCCCCCTCCCCCCTACTATCCTCCCCTTCTTCCTCTTCCCCATCCCCCTCCTCCTCTCCCTCCCCCGTCTCATCCTTTCCTCTTCCTCCTCCTCCCCTTTCCTCCTCTTTCCTTTCCCCTTTTCTCCTCCTCCTCCTCCTCTTTCTCTTTCCCCCGTTTAAGAACATTAATCCTAATTAAAAACGGCGTAAAAAAGAATAGACTAAAGGCGGAGGGAGAACAAATATTCCAGAGAGCATCCCAAAACGTTTTCGAGAAGTGACCTTGAAACATCTCAAGTCAGCGACGAATGGAAACGAATAAGGATCACATTTCGACGAACGAACCGAAGCTTCGTTTTAGAGCTCCGATTTGCTGCCGGTTCGAACTTTTCAAAGTGTGCGACAGTTGTGAATTCATCTCTGGGCGTTTCGAATTACGGGGGTTGATCGTCGACGGTAATTGCGGTGGGAGTGGGTAATTTTTTGGTGTTGGGGGCACGGTTCCACTGCATCCCATCCCATTTCCTCCTTCCTTTCAGCGCCTCCTTTCCTCTTTTTTTTCTTAGTGGCAGAAACGGGAGCCGAAGCTTCGACTTCCTTTATAATAGCTTGCTTACTACTTTGTTCTTCTTCCTCCTGCTTTCTTCATGTGAGGCCTCCTCCTACTCGCATTTTCTTCCTCTTGGTTTCCTCTCTCATATCTTCCTGTTTTCCTCATCTCCCTGCTCTACCCCCTCGCCCCCTACCTTCCCCTTCTTCCTTCAAAAGCCACGCGAGATAATCGAAGGACATCGCCCACCAGAATTTAAAGCATAATCTGATTCATATTACATTCAAGACCAAATGGTTGAATGATTTAATGTTTATGAAAAGGAACGTGGTGACGAAAGCGTTCAAGTGCCTCTTTTCACGCGGAAAAGGGACCCGAGCACGCCATGTCTCGACGTGCTCTGCGACCAGTTACGAAATCGGGGCGTTGCGCAAGAAAACCTCGAGCTTGCATAAGAGATGGAAAATCCACATTACTTTTTGAAAGAGGGAGGCGGGATGTTTTAATCTGTGATTTATTTTTTTCCGAGCTTAATTTCCTCCTTTTGTTAATTCGACGCTTCGCTCTTGTCATGGTCCTTCGTCTGTGATGTGCGAGGCTGCTTTCAGTTGGACGCGGGTGCGCTTTGGCTCCGAAATGGACCGAGAGAGAAAAAAGAGCGAATCAGTGTGCGGCGAGACTGCATACCTGGCTCAAGGCATCCCATATTTGGTCGAACATCGTTCAGATAATTCTAATTTTTCTATCCTTGGAGCATTTAATGAGAGAGGGGAGTTATTTTCGATTGTCCAAACGTTATATTTCGATAAGAGGGGGAGCGTTTTCGAAAACGTTTGATTTTTTTTACCTGGCTACGTAAAGCAGTGGCTGTTTTTATTATTGAATGGCGCACGTCTTGGCGGGCCGCCAGAATGACGTCACGACTTCGCAGGCTTGCCAACCTTGCCGCTTCACCTGTTCTCCCATTAATTGCGGGGTGGAATACATTCGATTCTTTTTCATCCCTTGTATAAAGGATTTGCGAAAGGGAAATTACGTCGATATATTTATTTTTTTCTAGCTTTTTTTTATCCCAGGTGGATCCTAGGTAATAGCGGACGCAGCAAGTGTATTTTAGGAAGGAGGAAGGACGGGTTTTCTGAAGGCATTGGGGGGAGGGAGGAACTTCCTTGAACTCGATCGGCCAGTCTTCTGCAACACGGCAAGCTCCTTCTCTGCAATTCTAGATGATCATGGCTGACTCACATAGGGGCACGTGGTTGCCAGGAAACTGCCGACGGATATGGGTGGGAGGGAGGAAGGAGGAGGAGGTGGAGGTGGAGGTGGAGGTGGTGGTGTGGTGGTGGTGGTGGTGGTGGTGGTGGTGGTATCACTCTACTCTCCTGGCATGAAACGCGAAAATGCTTGAGTCATCTGGTATTCTCACGCGAAAACAACACTCATTATCTGTCAAATTACTCGGTTACTCTCGCCATCACGTCACACCGTCATTCGCCGCGCCACACTATATATATAAGAGTACACGTTCTTGTTATGTTACCGTCATGCAATATTTTTAGTGGCTTGCAAATCAACGGGCCGAGAGAGAGAGAGAGAGAGAGAGAGAGGTGGGATTTGAATATTTAGATGCATATGGGGGAGGAGGGGGTGCAGGGTGGTAGAGGGACAGGTAGAGAAACCTAAAGAAAAAAAAAAGACATGCATAGGCCTATGAAAAAAGACCGAAAGACACAGATTTACAAGAAAGGTAGACGATTAAGACAGACATCCAAGCAGGTCTGTGAGAGAGGCAGATAGGAACGCGCAGATTTTTGATAGGAAAAAAAACAAATATTACAGCTATTCCGGCGTTTCTCTTCCGTCGATACCTCCAGATAGTATGTCACGCCAGGATACCCGAGTGAGGGGAGAGGGGAGGGTAAGT
This sequence comes from Penaeus vannamei, assembly GCF_003789085.1. NCBI lineage: Eukaryota > Metazoa > Arthropoda > Malacostraca > Decapoda > Penaeidae > Penaeus > Penaeus vannamei. The sequence goes on along the minus strand of NW_020872403.1, from coordinate 728,502 downwards.
GGTAGGGGAGAGGAGGAGGATGCGTGTGTGGGGGGGGGGTCGAGTCTGGCGTGTTTTGGGGTCCGCGTTACATGTGTTGGGGTGTGGGTTAGGGTGGGAGGGAGGGGGATGGGGGAGGAGAAGGACCCTACAACGGCCTAGCCATGAAGTCATTGAACCGTCCCGTCCGAGTCCCCGTCCCCCTATACGGAGAGGACAATTAAAATGCAAAATATGTCTAGTATGAACAACAGTAGAAGGAGAATCAAGTAGGAAGAGATTAGAATAAGTGAGACAGGGATGGGTGGCGATGGCGCAAGGTTTCATATACCTGCTTCCAACGATTTTCTGAAGGCGACGAGGTAAGAGGACAAGGGCGGCGGGACAGACGTCGGTGCTCGGAGTCGGGTAGGTCGTGTGGCGTCGGCATGTTGGTGTACTTTATTCAGCGGGGCTCTTTGTCTTTGTCTTTGTCTTTATTTTTTCTTTCTGCACTCTCTCTCTCTCTCTATCTCTCTATCTCTCTATCTCTCTATCTCTCTCTCTCTCTCTCTCTCTCTCTCTCTCTTCTCTCTCTCTCTCTCTCTCTCTCTCTCTCTCTCTCTCTCTCTCTCTCTCTCTCTCTCCTCTCTCCCTCCTCCCTCCCTCCCTCTCCTCCCTCTCTCCCTCCCTCCCTCTCCCTCTCCTCTCCCTCTCCCTCATTCTTTTCTCCAATCTCACTCTCTTTCTCATCTATCTATCTGTCTTATCTCTCTAGTTTTCTCACTACATGTCTATCTCATCTCGAATCCTTCAATCTTTCTCTCATCTCTCTCTCTTTCACCTCATCTCTCTCTTTCTCACAGTGTATGTATATGACTAGGAGCGTGCGTGCGTTTGTGTATGTGCATCTATATATATGTGCGTGTGTTCGTGCGTTTGTGTGTCTGGGGTTAGGTTCGGGTCAGTCAGTCAGTGGTGGCGGGCGAGCTGGCGGCGGCGGGTGTGGGCCTAACCTGTTCTGCTGGACTCGGCGGCGCAGATGAATGACCTCTGCGGAGGGCAAGGCGAGACGTACCTGGCCTTCTTCTGCGCCATGCACGGAGCGGCACCTGCGTCTGTTCCTTTCGTCTCGTCGGCGGGAGTTTCTGGAGCCGCGTCCGCCCTTCCGCCCGTCGCCAGGGAAGGGGTGGGGGCGTCTCCGTCGAGGTCTCCCCGTCGGTCATGTTGGCGAAGCACGTGATGGCTGTGTGTAAACAAGGGAGCACGTGCTCGGGGTGGTGAGAAAGACTCGGGAGGAGGCTGAGGCAGGAGCGCGCGAGGGACCTGCGGATGGCAGCGGAAACACCTGCGGTCGGGACAGATGCACGGCAGCGCAGGTGTGTGCGTGCGCGCGCGCCGCAGCATTCCGGGAACACCTGTGACGATGTTTATGGGAAACACGGGGTACATGTGACGTTACTGGGCTGCCTTCAGGTGCCCCGACAACCCTGTCTGACCGGTTCTCTCTCGCTCACCTCCCCTCCTATCCCTCCCACTCCTCCCCCCCTTCTTGTCTTGCTCCCCACCACCGCCCGCACCCAATCCTAGCCCATGCCCCGAGGGAAGGGGGGAGGGGGGATTGGGGCAGAGAGGGGTAGGGGTGGGGGTAGGGAGAGGTAGATCTCTTAACCTCAGGTATCTTTCCAGGTAAAATTACCGAATGAACTAACACGCAGTGATCCAGTCTCAGTTCGCGGAACGATGGAAATAGCGACGAATTTCATGTTTCGTCATTTCGTTATCCGTTCGTTGGGCGACGGGTTCTAAAGTCGGGATCGCGGGCAGTTTGACGGTAAGAGATGTTCGTCTTTGAGCTCAGAACCGGCGCTGGGTCAAGGGTGTGTTCGCGCAGCTGCCTGGAAAATCTGGACCTCCGAATCCGCTCGGACGAACGGCGGCGGCGCTTCCTCCTCCTCCCCTCCTCCTCCTCCTCCTCCTCCTCCTCCTCCTCCTCCTCCTCCTACTCCTCCTCCTCCGTCTTTCGGTCTTAAGGAAATCGGGTAATTCCGAAGGCGATCAGATGCACGTCTCCAGGCGATTTCCGGTGCTGCTGAGTAATCGGGGGTTCTAGTAAAATTGAGTAATCGGAATTCGAGGAATTAAAAAGGTGTGATAGAAGGAAGATAAAAACTAGCGGAGATGCTGCTGGGATGGAGAAGGAGGTGGAGATGGCGGTGGAGGTTGAAGAATGGTTGGGTGGGAGGAACTGACAAAGGGAGGGGCAGTGTGGATTCTTCTGCAAAAATACTGTTGATTATGTGTGTATGCGTTTGTTTGTAAGTGGGGAGGGGTGATGTGTGTGTGGA
>NW_020872403.1:720429-723429 GCF_003789085.1 Penaeus vannamei | reverse complement strand
ATTTCTCTTCTTTTCATTTTTCTTTTCTTATTCTTTTTTCTTTTCTTTTCTTTCTTTTTCTTTCTTTTTCTTTTCTTTTCTTTCTTTTCTTTTCTTTTCTTTTCTTTTCTTTTCTTTTCTTTTTTCTTTTCTTTTCCTTTTCTTTTCCTTTCCTTTCCTTTCCTTTCCTTTCCTTTCCTTTCTCTTTTTCTTTTTCTTTTTTTCTCTTTCTTCTCTTTCTCTCTCTCTCTTTCTCTATCTTCTCTCTCTCTCTCTCTCTCTCTCTCTCTCTCTCTCTCCTGATAAACAAAACAAGAAATTCAACGTTATGAAAAATTCTACAGTTCTTCCCTCTCTCTCCTTTTAGTATCATTTAATAAATATCAAGGACGGAATAAATAATCCCAGCAAGAACGATGAAAGGTAATTTACATAAACGCTGTGTAGATGAGAAACGGTGCCAATTCAGAATTTAATTTGATATTATCCCCTAGATTTGTGATTATGTGGGAGTATATGTTCAGCTTCTATCCAAGATGGCGGGTTTGAACTAGGCCTAACTATTTATCTATTAACTATCTATCTATCTGTCTATCTGTCTGCTTATCTATTCAAATCTATATATCTGCCTATCTATCCATCTATCTATGTTTTTTAACCTATCTATGCTCTTTTATCTATCTATGTGTGATTTTGTGTATGTGTGTGTATGTATATTTTTTTCGTGAGAGAGAGAGAGAGAGAGAGAGAGAGAGAGAGAGAGAGAGAGAGAGAGAGAGAGAGAGAGAGAGAGAGAGAGAGAGAGAGAGAGAGAGAGAGAGAGAGAGATTCTATTTTGATTTGAATTGAGATTATGTGAGAGTAAATGTTCAGCTTCTATCCAAGATGGCGGCTCCGAACTAGGCCTAACTTACCGGAGTTATATAAGCACGGTAGTTTTAGTCGTTATAGTAATGGAATATGATGATGGCCAATTTGGAGTAGTGAATCACCAAATTGCTGTAAATAGATCATTACAAAATCAGAAATGGGATTTTGTTATCATTTCAACATTACCCTAATAATACACTGATGATACATTAATCACTTTAAATAGCAATTGAGAGGATAAAAACAGTAATAACAGCATATAAACAGCAAAAACAGTAAATTAACAGTAATGAGAGCAAAAAACAGGAAGAACAGTATATAAATATAAATATCAGTAAATAAACAACAATGACATTTAGAAAATACAGCAAAAACAGTAAACAGGAATAATAGTAACAGGAATAGCAGTAAACAAACAGCAGTAACAGTAAATAAACAGTAGTGAAATTGATAAACAATAATAAGGGTAAATAAAAAGAATAACAGTAGAAAAAAGCAATAACAATAAATTAACAGTAATAACAATAAATAACCAGCAATAACAGCAAATAAACAAATAAACAGCAACAGCAAATGAACAACAATAACAGTAAATCAGCAGTAATAATAGTCAATTGACAGCAATACTAAATAAACAGCAAAAACAGTAAATAAGCAGTAATAAGTGTAAATAAACAGTAACAACAGTAAATAATCAGTAATAATAGTAAATAAACACTAATAGTAAATAAACAGCAACAACAGTAAATAAATAGTAATAACAGTAAACAAGCAGTTGTAACGATAAATAAACGGTAATAGCAGTAAATAAAAAGTAATAAAGGAAAATTAATAGTAATGACAGTAAATAAAGAGTAAAAACGGTAAATAAACAGTAAATCAACAGCAATAACAGTAAGTATACAGTAATAACAGTAAATTAACAGCAATAACAGAAAATAAACAGTAATAACAGTAAATAAACATCAGTAACAGTAAATAAACAATAACAAAAGCAAATAAACAACAATAACAGTAAAGAAACAGCAATAACAGTAAATAAACAGTAGGAGTCAATAAAGTAAATAAACAACAATAACAGTATATAAACAGCAGTAACACTAAATGAACAGCAATGGAAGCAAATAAAAAAAAACAGAGAAGAATCGCAAAAACAACAGAAAGTGGAGAAATGCAACATAAAAACACTTTGCACACATACCCCCAAGAAACAAGAATTTACGCGCAAGACAAACACGAAAATTAAAGACCTTAAGAAGAAGAAGGAGAAGGAAATGAAGAAACAGAGGCATCTGCAACATCCATGGAAATTCCTCTGCAATGTAAGAACAGAAAGATGTAATTCCTTTTGGCTGAAACTTTAGCGAATTCGTGGAGTGCATTTTTTTTTTTTTTTTTTTTTTGGGGGGGGGGGGTTGGTTTTGGATACGTGTGTGTGTGTTGTGTGTGTGTGTGTATGTTTTCCATGTGTGCGTGTGTGTGTGTGGTGTGAGTGTGAGAAGAGAGAGAGAGAGAGAGAGAGAGAGAGAGAGAGAGAGAGAGAGAGAGAAGAGAGAGAGAGAGAGAGAGAGAGAGAGAGAGAGAGAGAGAGAGAGTGAGAGAGAGAGAGAGAGAGAGAGAGAGAGAGAGAGAGAGAGAGAGAGAGAAGAGAGAGAGAGAGAGAGAGAGAGAGAGAGAGAGAGAGAGAGAGGAGAGAGAGAGAGAGAGAGAGAGAGAGAGAGAGAGAGAGAGAGAGAGAGAGAAGAGAGAGAGAGAGAGAGAGAGAGAGAGAGAGAGAGAGAGAGACAGACAGACAGACAGACAGACAGAGAGAGAGAAGAGAGAGAGAGTGAGTGAGAGAAGAGAGAGAGAGAGAGAGAGAGAGAGAGAGAGAAGAGAGAGAGAGAGAGAGAGAGAGAGAGAGAGAGAGAGAGAGAGAGAGAGAGAGAGGGAGAGAGAGAGAGAGAGAGTAAGAGAAGTGAAGGAGGAGAGAGAGAGAGAGTGAGAGAGAGAAATATCATTAAAAACAAAAAGATCACCCATTTTTCTTTCTTTTTTTATTATCCATTTCCCATATCAAAGTTCAAAGGAAGATGAAGAGAAGGAAGAGAAGATGAGGAGGAAGAGGAAGAGGAAGAAGGTGAGGAGGAGGAGGAAGAGGAAGAAGGTGAG
>NW_020872403.1:693764-698764 GCF_003789085.1 Penaeus vannamei | reverse complement strand
AGTATTATATAATTATATTATATTAATACATACATTATACATATAACATATATATAATAACCCTATATGTATAGTATATATTATATTATAATATACATTAATATCATATACATCTAATTATTATATATATATTAGGTAAATATTAATATTATATTATATATTTATATATATATTATATACATATACATATACAATATACATATACATATACATTACATATTACATATCCATATACATATACATATAATCTATATTATATATATATATACAATATATATATAATATATGTTATTCTTAATATATATATATATACTATATACATATGTTAATATGGCATATATATATATATATATATATATATAGGTAATTATTATATTATATATAGTAATAATAGTATATCCTCTCACCTCTCTTCCCTCCTCCCCATCTTCACCCCCTCCCAAGTATCCGGATCTAAAGGGAGGGGGCAGAGGGCAGCACCCCTCCCTCCCCACCATATGACAGCGCAACCACCAACAAGAAACAATACATAGAATTACGAAAATACATGACATATTTTAAGACAACAAACGATACGATTTGAGTGAACCCCATGAAGCGTCCAATTGGGGACGCTGTGGCTGAGTTTGCTTTGAGACTTGTCAGCGGCTGTAACTAATACTAATATATAATAATCATCTAATAATTAATATTATGTATGATAAATGATAATGATAATAATAAAATAATGAATAATAATGTAAGACTGTAGAATAATATATCATATGTATCTTGTAAAGAACCTTGTTAAATAATTAATAATTTAATAATAATAATAATAATAATAATAATAATAATAAAAATGCAAGACTGTAGAATAATAATAATAATAATAATAATAATAATATATAATAATAATAATAATGATAATAATGTAATAAGACTGTTAAATAATTAATCTATAATAATAATAATGATAATAATTAAACTGGTGAATATAATAATAAGAATAATAATAATAATAATAATAGATAATAATAATAATAATAATTATAATAAAATAATAATAATAATAATATAATAAAATAATAATAATAATAATAATAATGAAATGAAAATCGTAGGATACATCTCACATACTCTCAGACCCCCCCTTCGCCTCCCCCTTGGAACATTCTGAATCCTCCCCAACGCCTTCTCCTCCCCCCCACCCCCCTTATCTCCCTCCCCTTCTCCCCTCTTCCTCTCCCTCATCCTGGCCCCCCACCCCCTCAGCCTCCTCCTCCTCCCCCCTCACTAACCCCCCACTCCTCCCCAACCCTTTTTCTCCCTTTACCAATCTCCCCAATCTGTTCCCCTTTCCCAACGCCCTTCCCCGCCCTCAATACCTCCCCCCCTTCTAACCCCCTACCTTCCCTTATAACCTCACCCCCATCCCTCCCCCCTCAACCTCCGCCCTTCCTCAATAACCCCTCTCCCCCCCTCCCCAATAGACCACCACGTCGTACCTCCCCCCTTCAACCCCCACCTCATCCCCTTCCAACCCCCACTCCACCCCTCCTCTAACCCCCCACTCCATCCCATCCTCTAACCCCACCCACTCCACCCATCCTCCAACCCCACCCCTAACCCCTTTCAACCCCTCCTCCATCCCTCCCTCTACCCCCATCCCACCCCACACCCCTCCACCCGACTCCACCCCAAACCCCCCCACTCCACTCCTCCAACCCCCCACTCCACTTCTCCAACCCCCCCCCACTCCACTCCACCCCATCCTCTAACCCCACCCCCTCCTCCCCTCCAACACCTCCACCCCCCACTCCACCCATCCTCTACCCCCCACTCCACCCCCTCCTCCCCTCCTCTACCCCACCCCCCACTTCACCTCATCCTCTAACCCACCCCCTCCTCTAACCCACCCCCACTCCACCCCATCCTCTAACCCCCAATCCCCACCCCACCCTCCACCCCCTCTTTTAACCACCCCTCCTCCCCTCCAATAACTCCAAAATCGCCACTCCACCCCCTCCTCTAACCCCAACCACTCCACCCTATCTAACCCCTCCCCCCCTCCACCCCATCCCCACTCCACCCCCTCCTCCTCCCCTCCAACACCTCCAACATCGCCCCTCCGCTCGCTTTACTCCCCGCTTTACGAGAGAACTTTCAGCGGAGTGGATCCCGCTTCGGCCTCGTGTCTCCAAAGAGGTTTATTCTGTGTATTTTGTGTATTTTTTCTTTGTATTTATTTATTTTTCTTCTTTTTCTTTTTTTATTATTATTTTTTTATTTTTTTTTCTTTTTCTATTTTTTAAATCATTTTTTTTCTTTTTTTATTTATTTATTCTATTTTTATCAATGGGTGTTTTTTTTTTTCTTTTTATTTATTTGTTTTTCTTCTTTTCTTTTTCTTTTTTTAATTCATTTTTCTTCTATTTTTACTTATTTATTTTATTTTTATCAATGTTTCTTTTTATTTTTTTCTTCGTTTTCTATTTTTTTATTCATTTTTTCTTCTTTTTCTATTTCTTTTTAATTCATTTTTCTTCTTTCTCTTTTATCTATCTATTTATCTTTATCAACGGGTGTTCAGCTAGCGAAGTCGAGGCGAAGGAAAGCTGATATATACAGTTGCCGTTGGCTGCGCGTGCGAACGTGCGTTATACAAATGTGCCTTGAAACGAATAAACAAATAAACATGTTTGTATGTATGTGCGTGTATGTATGTATGTATGCATGTACGTACACAAATATGTGTGCGAATATATCTATATATTATATATATAATATATATATATATATATATATACTATATGTATATATAATATATGTTATTATATGATATATATATATATATGTAATATATATGTATATATATGTATATATGTATATATATATGTATATGTATATATGTATAATATATATGTATATATATATATATATATATATATATATATATATATATATATACATATTATGTACATTCATTTATTTTATTCATATTTTCATCTTTATTTATATTCATACTCATATCTATTGATACATACATATACATACATTACACACGTGTGTGTGTGTGTGTGTGTGTGTGTGTGTGTGTGTGTGTGTGGTGTGTGTGTTGTGTGTGTGTGTGGTGTGTGTGTGTGTGTGTGTGTGTGTGTGTGTGTGTGTGTGTGGTGTGTGTGTGTTTGTGTGTTGTGTGTTGTGTGTGTGTGTGTGTGTGTGTGTGTGTGTTGTGTGCGTGTGTGTGTGTGTGGGTGTGTGTGTGTGTGTGTGTGTGTGTGTGTGTGTGTGTGTGTGTGTGTGTGTGGTGTGCGTGTGTGTGTGTGTGCGTGCGTGCGTGGCGTGCGTGCGTGCGTGTGTATGTGTATGTATGTATGTATGTATGTATGTATGTATGTATCTGCATGTATATACATAACCGAAACAAAGGAGGGAATGAGAAAAGGGAAAAGAGAAAAGATAAAGGGAGAGAAGATACCTCAAGGGAGGAGAGAAATAGAAAGAGAGAAAGAGAAGAGAATTTAAGAAAGAAGGAGAAGAGCGAAGACAATGCATAAGAAAGGAAAGAGGAAGAAGAAAGAAGAAGAGAAGCGAAACAAACAAGCGAAAAGGGAAGTGGTAGAAACGAAAGGAAAAAAGGAGACAGAGAGAGGAAAGAAGAACCAAAGATGAAAGATAATGAACAAGAAAGAGAAGAGAACACACAAGGAGAAGAAAGAAGAGAAGGGAGAATCACAGGAGGAAGAAGGGAGATGGAGAAGAGAGGAGAAGCGAACATGCAAGAAGAAAGGCAGAATATAGAGAATGGAAGAGAAGAGAAGCGGGGAGAGAAGAGGAGATGAGGGCGTGGAGAGTAGAGCGAAGAGAGAAGAGAAGAGGAAAAGAGAGAAGAGGTGAGGAGGGCGAAGAGAGAAGAGAAGAGAAGACAAGATAAGAGGAGAGGAGAGAAGAGCAAGAAGAGAGGAGAGGAGAGAGTGAGACGAGCAAGAAGAAAGAGAGCAAAGAAAGCAAGGAGAGAAAGAAGAGAATAGGAGAGGAGGCAGAAGAGCGAAGAAGAGGAGGAGAGAAAGAAGAAGAATGGAGAGGAAGCGGAGAGAATAGGAGAGGAGAGCGAAGAGAGAAGAGGAGAGAAGAGAAGAGAATAGGAGAGGAAAGCGAAGAGAGAATAGGAGAGGAGAGCGAAGAGAGAAGAGAAGAGAATAGGGGAGGAGAGCAAGAAGAGCGAAGAGAGGAGAGAGAGGAAGAGAGAAGAGAGAAGAGAAGAGAATAGGAGAGGAAAGCGAAGAGAGAAGAGAAGAGAATAGGAGAGGAGAGCAAGAAGAGCGAAGAGAGAATAGAAGAGGAGAGCGAAGAGACAAGAAAAGAGAATAGGAAGAGGAAGCAGAGAAGAAGAGAAGAGAATAGGAGGAGAGCAAGAGAGAGATAGAAGAGAATAGGAGAGGAGAGCAAGAAAAGAGCAGAAGAACGCGAAGAGAGAAGAGAAGGCAGGAGAAGAGAAGAGAAAAGGAGAGCAAGACGAGAAGAGAAGAGAAGAGAAGAGAAGAGAAGAGAAGAGAAGAAGCGAGAGGAGAGGAGAGAAGAGAATAGGAGAGCAAGGAGAGCGAAGAGAGAAGAGAAGAGAATAGGAGAGGAGAGCGAAGATACAAGAGAAAAAGAATAGGAAGAGGAGAAGCAAGAAGAGCGAAGAAGAAGAGAAGAGAATAGGAGAGAAGAAGAAGAGAAGAGAGAGAAGAGAAGAGAATAAGAGAGCAAGAAGAGCGAAGAGAGAAGAGAATAGGAGAGGAGAGCAAAAAGAGAGAAAAGAGAAGAGAAGAGAATAGGAGAGCAAGAAGAGCGAAGAGAGAGAGAAGAGAATAAGAGAGCAAGAAGAGCGAAGAGAGAAGAGAATAGGAGAGGAGAGCAAAAAGAGAGAAAAGAGAAGAGAAGAATAGGAGAGCAAGAAGAGCGAAGAGAGAAGAGAAGAGAATAGAGGAGAGAGCGAGAGAGAGAGAGAGAGAATAGGAGAGCAAGAAGAGCGA
>NW_020872403.1:638764-641264 GCF_003789085.1 Penaeus vannamei | reverse complement strand
CTCCTCCTCTTTCTCACCTCTTCTCCTTCTTCCTCCCCCCCCCATCTACTTTTTCCTCACCTCCTTCTTCCTTCTTCCTCCCCCCATCTACTTTTCCTCCTCCTCTTTCTCACCTCCTTCTTCTTCTTCCTCCCCCCCCATCTAATTTTCCTCTCTTTTCTCACCCCCTCCTTCCTTCTTCCTCCCCCATCTACTTTTCCTCCTCCTCTTTCTCACCTCCTTCTTCCTTCTTCCTCCCCCCCCCCATCTACTTTTCCTCCTCCTCTTTCTCACCTCCTTCCTTCTTCCTCCTCCTTCGGGCATCATATACTGGACCCTCTGTTTTCTCACCCGCCATCACTCTAATGCAGTTACTCTCACTAATGAGAACACAATTACTTCTGCTCTCCTTCTTCCCGCACCTTCCTCCTCCTGCTAAACCTTCGCCTTATCCTCCTCCTCCTCCTCCTCCTCTCAGCCTTCCTTCCTTACCTTCTTGTTTCTCTTTCTCTTGTTTTTTTTTCCTTCCTTACCTTCTCATTTCTCTTTCTCTTGTTTTTATTATTATTATTATCATTATTATTATTGTTATTATTATTATTATTATATTGTCATTATTATTATTATTATTATTATTATTATTATATTGTCATTATTATTATTATTATTATTATTATTATTATAATGATAATAATAATAATAATAATAATAATAATAATAATAATAATAATTATTATTATTATTATTATTATTATTATTATCATTATTGTTATTATCTTTATTACAATCATTATCATTATTATTATTAGCAGTAGTTGTAATGATAATAGTAGTAGTAATAATAGTAGTAGTAGTAGTAGCAGTAGTAGTAGTAGCAGTATTATTATTGTTATCATTATTGTGTTATTATTATCCATATCATCAATCATGTAATTTTTGCTATCATCATCGTCTTCATCATCATCATCACTTTCACTACTACTATAGCTACTTCTACAACTATTATTACTAATAATACTGATAATGTTATCAATAATAACAATAATGATCTAATGATAACATTTGATTATCATCATTATCATCATCATCACCATAATCATTATTGCTCTAAAATTAATCATCCTGTTCGTTGCTGTTATTTTCATCATAATCATTACCATATTATTGCTGTCCTTTTCTGTTGTTTTTTCCATTGTGATCAGTAGTATTATCACTATCATCATTATCGTTATTATTGTTGTCATTATTTCCAATCACATTCACTTGCGTATAATGATAATAACTTACAATAATGACAATAATAACTTACAATAATGATAATAACAAAACAATATAATGATAAAAAATAAGTATCATTAATGAAAGTAGTACGATATTATTTTGAATCAATCTTCATCGAGATCATATTTATCATTCTGAATTAACATAATGGTCGACACTGCCATTGTTATGATAATATTGTATAAAAAGGTATAAAAAATACAATGCACAAACTAGGTCTATTGAAGGAAATGTCTCATTTATTTCCATAAATCTTATTGTCGGTCTTTCTACCACATTTTTTTCACCATTTTTCATAGTGTTGAAAAAAAAGTTAAAAAGGCGTTTGTAATGTGTGTACGTGTTGTATGTACAGTAAAATTATACAAGAGGTATAAAGTAAGTTTATATATTACATTCAAATATGTGTAGATGAATCAAATTGTTGTTATGAATTATGATAGGAGTTTTCTCCTATATACCTATATGTATATGCCTTCTACGTAATTTTAATGATAATAAAATGTGTAATCAATATTCTCTGTGATTATTAGAAACGTGATTATTTTTGTCTTTTCACTATCACTTCTAGAATTACCACGACATGTTCATTAAAGCAACGCCATTATTGAGATGAAAATGATTAACATCTATAATTCTTCTCTCTCTCTCTCTCCTCCCCCACCCCCTCTCCCCTCATTTCCTGCTCCCTTTCTCCCCGCTTCCCTCTTCTCCTCCCTCCTCCTCCCTTTCTCCCCTCATTTCCTTCTCCCTTTCTCCCTCTTCTCCTCTCCCACCCCTCTCCCCTCATTTCTTCCTCCCTTTCTCCCCTTTCTCTTCTCCTCCCTCCCTCCTCCACTCCTCCCTCATTTCCTTCCCCCCTTTCCCTCCTCTTCTCCTCTCCCACTCCCTCCCCTCATTTCCTTCCTCCCTTTCTCCCCGCTTCCTCTTCTCTCCCACCCCTCTTCCCTCATTTCCTTCCTCCCTTTCTCCACCCTATCCCCTCCTTCAACCTCCTCTTCTCCTCTTCCCTCATTTCCTTTTTATCTCTCCACCCTCTCTTCTTCTCCAACCTCCTTTTCTTTTTCTCTCATTCCTTTCTATTTCTCTCCACCCACTTCCCCTTCTTCAACCTCCTCCTCCTCCTTCTTCTCTCCCTCTTACCCTCCTCCTTTAGCTTCTCTTCATCCTTTCCCCTTTCTCCATCTCCTTCTTTCTATCCCCTCCTTCCCTCCCCCCCCACCTCCCTTCCTCTCCCTCC
>NW_020872403.1:618764-621264 GCF_003789085.1 Penaeus vannamei | reverse complement strand
CTCTTTTCCTCTCATCTCCTTCTGTCTCTTTCACTTCCTCCCTTTTCCTTCCGTTTCTCTCCGTTTTTTTCTTCCATTCTCCTTTCCTCGCTTTTCCATCCTTTCCTTTTCTTTCATTCTTTCTTCCTCCCTCTCTCTCCCTGCCTTCTTTTTCTTTCTCCTTTCTCTTCCTTAAGTCTCTCTTTCTCCTTCCCTTCTTCCTTTACTCTCTCTCTCTTCCTCCTCCCTTCCTATCTCTTCTTCTCTGTCTCCCTTCTCTCTTTCTCTTTCTCTCTTTCTGATTTCCTCCTTGTTCTTTCACCACTTTTTTTCCATCCTTCCTTTTCCTCTTCCCCTTCTACTCTCTCCCTTCCCTCCCCCTTTTATCTTTCTCTCTCTCATCCTCCCTCTCCTCTTCCTCTTTCTCTCTCATGACACCAACACGAGTGAAAAATTTGTCCTGAAAATTACAATTATCTGATTATTTCCAAACAAACTTTTCTTATATATATTATCTTATCATATATTGTCATATATATATATATATATATATATATATATATATATATATATATTATATATATATATAATATATATATATATATATATATGAAATATTCCTTTTTTGTAATGTGCACGGTGCTGTATTGGTGTCAATGAGATATAAATTCAAATACATTTGTCTTCACTTATTCATCTTCTTCGTCTTCTCCTTCTCCTTTTCTTTCTTCTTCTTCTTCTTCTTCTTCTCTTCTTTTCTCTTCTTCGTCTTCTTCTTCTTCTTCTTCTTCTTCTTCTTCTCTTCTTCTTCTTCTTCCTTCTTCTTCTTCCTTCTTCTTCTTCTCTCCTTCTCCTCGTCTTATTTTTATTTTTTCTTCTTCTTCCCTCCTCCTCCTCCTTCTTCTTCTTCATCTTCTTTTTCTTCTCCTTCTCCTTCTCCAATATACATTTTCGATCGTATCTTTTCGGTTATGGAGTTGAATAAAAATAATAAATTGACTTAGTATTAAGGTTATTATTTTTCATGTCTTTATCCGTCTTTTTGTGTTTATTTTTTGATGAAATGGCTTGCGGAAGAAGAGAGAAGAGGAGGAGATGAAGAAGAAGAAGGAAGAGGAGAAGAAGAAGAAAAAGAAGGAGGAGGAGGAGAAAAAGAAGAAAAAGAAGATAATGATGATGATGATGATGATGAAAAAGAAAAGAAGAAGGAGGAGGAGGAGGAGATGAAGAAAAGATGAAGAAGAAGTTAAGACAAAGAGATGAAAACAAAGACAAAGAAGAAGAGGATCAGACAAAGAAGAAAAAAGTGGAAAAAAATGAGGGATAATGATGAAAAGACAAAGAAGAGAAAAAAGAGGAAGAAGAAAAACGAAGAAGATAATGATGAGAAAAGGAAGAAGAAGAAGAAAAACAAAGAAAATGATGATGAGAAGAAGTGGAAGGAAACGAGGTAAAAAAACAAGAGCAAATAATCATGAAAAGAAGGCAATAAGAACAAGAGAATAAAAAAAAGATAATGGGACAAAAGAAAAAGAATAAGAAGAACAAGACGAAAATCAAGTGGAAGAGAGATAATAATAATAATAATAATGATAATAATAATAATAATAATAATAATAATAATAATAATATAATGATAATAATAATTAATAATAATAACAATGATAAATAATAACAATAAAAATTAATGATAATAATAATAATAATAATTATAATGATTAATAATAATATAATAACAATGATAATAATAACAATAATGATATAATAACAATAGTAATAATAATAATGATAAAATAATTAATAATAATAATAATAATAATAATAATAATAATATAATATAATGTAATAATAATAACATGATAATAATACAATAATATAATATAATATATAATAATAATAATTAATGATAATGATAATGATAATAATAACAATATGATAATAATAACAATAAATAATAGAATAATAATATAATAATAATAATAATCGAATATGATAATAATAATAACAACAATAATAATAATATAATACAACAACAACAAAACACAACAACAATAAAAGTAATAAACAAAAATAACGAAGATGGAAAAGCACAGAAGAGCAAAAAAGTGAAAAATTCCTGTCACGTTTTCAACTTTCCTTCCTCGCATGTTGAACTGCAATCACCGTTCTCGCTTGATCAATCTGCAAGCATTGATCTTGTGCTTAACTGCTGTTGTTATTTTTATTTGCAAATATCATTAGACTTTTATTAGGAGGAGGATTGTTGCTAAATATGGCAAGTTGTTGGTTGGATGTTTGGTCGTTGTGATAAGATTAATTATTATTGTTATTATCACTTTCATTTGTATATTATGGGTTTTATTTGTTGTTATTATTATCATTTATTATTTTATTTTTTTTTTTATCTATTATTATTATTTATTTATTTTTTTTTTTTTTTTGCTTTGATCGGGATAACTAATAAATTCGATAATTAGAATGATAAAGAGGGGGTTGGGGGAGAGGGAGGGGAGGAATGGGG
>NW_020872403.1:593764-601264 GCF_003789085.1 Penaeus vannamei | reverse complement strand
CAAAACGAAAAGAAATAAAGAGGAAGAAGAAGAAATGAAAGGAAAAACAACAAATAAACATCAACAACAAAGAACTAGAAGGAAATAACAACAAATAAAACAACAAACAACAAAAACTAGAAGGAAAATAACAACAATAAACAACAAACAACAAAAATAGAAAAGGAAAATAAACAACAAATAAACAACAACAACAACAACAAAGAACTAGAAGGAAAATAACAACAAATAAACAACAACAACAACAAAAACTAGAAGGAAATAACAACAAATAAACAACACAACAACAAATAGAAGGAAAATAACAACAAATAAACAACACAAACAAAATAGAAGGAAAATAACAACAAATAAACAACAACAACAACAACAAAGAACTAGAAGGAAAATAACAACAAATAAACAACAACAACAACAAAAACTAGAAGAAAATAACAAACAAATAAAGCACAACAACAAAATTAGAAGGAAAATAAAAAAAATAAAACAACACAACAACAAAAACTAGAAGGAAAATAAACAACAAATAAAATCAACAACAACAAAAATTAGAAGGAAAATCAACAAATAAACAAACAACAACAACAAACTAGAAGGAAAATAACAACATAAACACAGACCAACAACAACAACAAAAATAGAAGGAATAACAACAAAACAACAACAACAACAAAAACTAGAAGGAAAATAACAACAAATACAACAACAACAAAAAACTAGAAGGAAAAAACAACAATAAACAAACAAAAACAACAAAAATAGAAGGAAAATAACCAACAAATAAACAACAACAACAACAACAACAAAAATAGAAGGAAAATAACAACAAATAACAACAACAACAACAAAATAGAAGGAAAATACACAACAAATAAACAACAACCAAAACAAAAACTAGAAGGAAATAACCAAACAAATAACAACAACAACAACAAACTGAAGGAAAATAACAACAATAACAAACAAACAACAAAAATGAAGGAAATATAGAACAAATAAACAACAACAACAAACAAAACAAAATAGAAGGAAAAATAACAAAATAACAACAAAACAAAAACAGAAGGAAATAACAGCCAAACAAATAAACAACAACAACACAGACAGAAGGAAAATATAGAAGGAAAATAACAAAACATAAACAACAACAACAAAATTTAACAACAAAAAACAACAAAACTCAAAAACCCTAGAAGGAAAATAACAACAATAACTAAACAATCAACAACAAAAATAGAAGGAAA
This sequence comes from Penaeus vannamei, assembly GCF_003789085.1. NCBI lineage: Eukaryota > Metazoa > Arthropoda > Malacostraca > Decapoda > Penaeidae > Penaeus > Penaeus vannamei. The sequence goes on along the minus strand of NW_020872403.1, from coordinate 600,020 downwards.
ATAAATCAAATAACAACAACAACAACAACAAAAAATAGAAGAAAAATTAAACAACAAAATAAACAACAAAACAACTAACAACAAAAACTAGAAGGAAAATAACAGCAAATAAACAACAACAACAACAACAAAATAAATTCAAAATCTAATTCATGAGAGAAATTCTATCGTGTTATGTTTCACGGATTTTATTTCCTGTTTTCTTTTTCTTATTCTTATTCTTCTTTATGACTTATTATTATTCCTGAGCGGAGGAATTGCGGTACAATGGGGGGGGGGGGACTTCATGTGAAAAAAGAGAAGAAAAGAAAAGAAGAAAAGGAGAAGAAGAAAAAATTAGACGAGTTTTTCTTTTTGTCCTTCTTCCCTTTTGCTTTTATTAGTATTAGTAGTATTCTTTTCTTGTTTTTCTTCTTCCTTGTCTCTCCATTATTACCTCGCCTAACAATGGGAGAAAATTAATCCAAGGTTAACCGCCTCGGAAGAGAGAGAGAGAGAGAAAAAAAGAAAAAAGAAACATTTCGGCATCTATGTCACTTAAAATGTGTTGTCCAACGGGAGAGCGTATCTATTGCAATTTCAACTTGCATTTCGCACACGGGGATAATAAAGTGGACTATCAATTTTAGCCTCCAATCGCGAAAATCAAAAGTATACGAGATAACAAGATAGGCTAGTTACCCCTCCGCGTCCGTTGCAAGGTTAGCCCGAGTTGATTGGACCTGGCAACACTGATGGATGGAATAAAGTGATTTGATCGGGCAACAGTTGATGGATTGGATGGACCCTTCGGTTTGTTAAGTGCTTGGGTGGAGGTGCTTGCCGGGGCACTGCGATTGGCCCATTCAATTTACTCTTTTGAAGTTGATATCTGATCGGGTTCCTCGCAGCGGTCGCCATCTTGAAACGCTGGCAATGATTATTTGACTATCAACACGCGGCCGTTTTGTGCCTATATCGCCGGCTTTTTATTAGTCTTTTGTATCTGCCAGACAAGGTCGGTGTCGTTATAAGAGAAATAAAACGTAGGTAAAAATTCGAGATCGTTGAGGACGAGAAATGTAGAAAACGGAATTACCAACAGAAAACGGGCCGAAGGAGGGAGGTTCCGTACCGTCAGTTGCAACTCGTATCCCGGCTGATTTACGATTAATTATTGCATCTATTAGACATTAAAAGCATCCGCAGATAAGTTATTGCTCGCCCTCTCCTCCTGATTAGGAATTCACCATCTTCATTTTGTAGCCGGAGTCCGATTAGGATATAATATAAATTAAAATGGATTTTTCGAATGCGCGCGCGGGAAAAAAAAAAAAAAGGCAGGGGTAGGTATTTATTTACTGGATGGGAAAAGTCAAATACATATTCAAGAAGTGAAGTATTTACAAGACATATCTGTGCAGAAGGATCGCTTCAGGATCAATATATTACAATAAAGCACCGCCGCCAGAGATCCGACTACACACACACAAGTCATAATAGTTCGTTAAACGCGGTAAATATTTGCCGAGGTTGAGCGCGCCATTTGTAAAGATTAAAGGCCCATAAAGGAGACTTCGAGAATGTTACTAATAAAACCACTTTTGAAGCGTGTGAACCGTCAAACCTCACGATGGGAAAGGGGGTTGTACCTTCGGGTTTGTACCTTGAGGTTACTGAACACAGCCCAGGGTACAGCTGACCACACCTGCGACTTTGAAAAGGACTTGTGACAACATCTCTGGCAACAACGAAGCAGACATGTCCTGCATTGTGCGACCTGGAGGGAAATTTGTAGATCTCGTTTGTTAAAAAAAAACTTGAACTTTATCTTACTTAACTTCAGCAGAGAAAAGTATTTGGTTTGTGGTCTCGCTTGAAGAAAAGGGAGTTAAACGGCTTTATCTTTGACTTCCAGCCGTGAAAAGTGTCCAGTGATTTGTGGCAACATCTGTGGCAATGCTTCTGCCAACACTTTTTCTTGCATTTAGCTTTCTGAATTTGAATGTCCTGAACTAATGAGCTAATTATCATCATTATCATCATCATCATTGCTATTTTTATTATTATTGTTATTGTCAGTATTACTATTATTATTGTTATTATTATTACACTATTGGTGTTATTATCATTGTTGCTGTTGTTATCATTATCATTATTTTTATTATCATTATTGTCCTATTATTATTATTATTATTATTATTATTATTATTATTATTATTATTATTATTATTATTATTATTATTATTATTATTATTATTATTATTATTACCATTACTGGCATCATTATCATTATTATAATTAATATTATCAACATCATTATTACTATTATCATTACCATTGTTATTTTTATTAATAATGTTAATTAATATACCATTGTTATTCATCATAATCATAGTGATGATGATGGTGCTAAGGGGGGCNTTCTCTCTCTCCTCTCTCCTCTCTCTCTCTCTGCTCTCTCTCTCTCTCTCTCTCTCTCTCTCTTCTCTCTCTCCTACTCTCTCTCTCTCTCTCTCTTTCTCCTTCTCTTTCTCTCTCGCACTTACGCACACGAGCACGCCACACGCGCACCACTACACACACACACACACACAAAACACCCACACACCACACACACACACACACACACACACTGAACACACACAAACACACATATAACCTTATACTATTATTTAAGTTATATTATATCGATTCGTATATATATATAGTATATGAATATTATGTATTATTATTATATATGTAGTGAGTATATATAGTATATTATTTATATATCATATATATATATTTACATTTAATATATATTTAATATATATCACTATATTTATATATTATATATATTATATATATATAACACAGCTTCTATTACTTGCTCCGTCTATCTATGTTCCTATTTATATATCTATCTACTCGTTTATCTATCTATCTATCTATCTATCTATCTGTCTGTCTTAGATATACATCCACCAACATCCATCTATCTATCTATATCTATTTATCTATCTATTAATCAATACATCTATCTATCTATCGATTCATCCATCCATCTATCTGTTTCTCATTCTCTCTATACCTCAGTTTCTCCTCTTCCTCTCTTATTTCAATCTTTCTCCCTATTCCTTCTGTCTTACAAACCTTTAATAAATGCCTATTGATAACTATTAAATATGCTTTATTTATATGTCATTTTTATTGTTAATTGTATGCTAGTTATATGTAAATATATTATATATATATATATATATATATCTATATATATAATTATAATAAAAATATTAACACCGCTTAAAGCTTGACATTACATTTTTTCCCTCTTCTCCTTTTTCCCATTTCTTTTCATTTCTTCTCCTTCTCAGAGCTTCTTTCCGACGTAAAATATCCTTTCACGTCAACCCCCCCCCCCTCCCCCTCCTCCTTCCCCCCTTCCCACCACCCCCTCGCTCCATTGAGTGTCACGTCAACATGACATTCTTTTATTAATTTTTTTTCCAAGTTTCATTTTTTTCTTCATCATACAGAAAGCCCACAAAAGATTTTAAGCTGATTATAATTTCCTTTATGTATAATATATTATATGTTTTTTTCTGTCCTTTGAGAGACGGGCAGAGTGGCAGCCTTTTAGATGCGCTGAGGAAACCTGGGCTTGTTTTTTTTATATTCTGTTAAGTGTTGCGGAGTATACTTGTGGTGATCTATTCACCATATAGTATATATCTATATATCCTATATAATTACTATAACCACTATATACTATAAGTATATGATATGCTAGTAGGTATATATACACATATACTGCTTATATATATTCGATGTCAGTATTATATGTATATAATATGTCTATAAATTTACTGTAACATGCTGATGTTGTGTGTGTGTGTGTGTGTGTGTGTTGCTGTGTAGCTTGCTGTGTGTGCTTGTGTGTGCTGTTGTGTGTGTGTGCTGTGTTGAGTGTGTGTGTGTAGCTTTGATTATTAAACTAGCACTTATTAATGCTACTATTCTCTCCCTACACTTCTTCCAAAACCTTAGCAATCGTAATCGTACCATCTCCCTTTCCCTTTCTATCCTCCCTTTCTACTCTCCCTTCCTTCTTCCTCCCGTTCATCCCTCTTACCCTCATCAGTTTGACCCGCTGGAGACTGAGACAAGATAATGGTTTACAAGCCCATCTTATGAAAGGAAAATAATCATGATAAGAGAGAACCTGTGTTGCCGAACAAGAGATAAGCGACAAAAAGGGGAAAAGAATGACTACGGCGGGGAGCGGATAAGGAGAAAAGAAGGGGAGAGAGAAGGGAGATAGATTGAAGAGAGGTGAGAGACAGAGACAGAACAGACATCACACAGATTACAGACACAGACGGAGACAGGAGAGAGAAATCAAAACAGAGGCCACAGACAAAGACGCAGAGCAAAGAACAGAGAGAGAGAGCATATATAATAGCAGCGACTGGAGAGCTGAGAGCGAGAGGAGCGAGGAGCGGGATAAGAGAGCGAGAGCGTAAGGCAGAATTAGAGAGTAGCGATTGAGAGCGAGAGCGTAGAGCGAGAAGTGAGCAGAGAGCGAGCGAGAGCGAGAGCGAGGAGCAGCGAAGCCCGAGAGAGCGAGAGAGCAAATGAGCAGCGAGACGAGCGAGAGTGAAGATGGAGTGTGAGAGAGACGAGAGGCGAGAAGGTGTTTCACAGCCCGTATTCCAAACTTGACGCTTCACTGCCTTTGTGTTTGCTGTGAGACAATGAAGAAGTGACGCTAATAAGCTGATTTGATTTTGCCATTGATAAAGTATAACTATAATATAAAATCGCAGAGAGATAGGCAAGAGCGGTAAGGAGGCGAATATATAATCGATATATGAAGAACGGCAGAGAGGCGTAATAAGAGAGTCATATAGAAAGTAGAATGTGATCGTGTCTAGTGCGTAAATCTAAACCGTGAGTGATATCATCAGTGCAAGGTGAATAGACATGAATCGAGAGGTAGAGGGGGTACAGAGATAAGAGAGGTGCGTTACTATCTAATCTAATCGGTACTGATTAATGAAATGTATAGGAGAATAAAGAGAGACCAGGCGATTATAGAAGTGAAATTAAGATTAGAAAATGCAAAGTGAGTTCGAATCTGAGAGTGCATGAAGTGACTATGCCATAATCGAGTATGAGAATCCGGGATAAGGAAAGAGAGAGAGTGAAAAAATGAGGAAGAAGGAGGGGCGCCAGTGAGAGACCCGAGGTAAGTCGAGTATATAGGTAGAAGATAGAGAGAGCAGGGTATAGATACATAAATATATAATATTTATATACGATAATTCATCGACGGAACTATCACTGCACTACGGTAATTAATTAATACATAAATATATAGTAATGATATATTCCGTCTGTAAACCTCATAACACCGCTATGAAGTAAGCGAGCGAGAGAAAGAGATATGTACGATCACCGTTACTAGACGTGATAGAGCGAAATGTCACAGCTCTCGTATCCCGGAACATGTCACGAACAAAACCGAGCCAAAAAGCCGAACAAGAGACGTAAATAGTTGACGCTAAGATAAAAACGCGCATGAAGTCTCTACTCCGCTATGACCTTTGTTAAAGACTATTTAAACATCCAATGACGTATGCAGACGTATTGAATGAAATGGCATATACGCTTAATCTAACAATAAAATCTAATTTATTAGGGCATAAGGAAAGAGGAAACAGAGAGGGAGGCCGAAGCCCCGAAAGAGAGAGATGAGAGAGGGAAGCGCCAAGAAGAGTATCATCCTGGTATACACTGATCTCCGGCCTGTTTAAGATGGTCCCGAGAAGTGATAGTGAATAGGTAGTGATATGGTATCGTATAGAAGCAACATGTGCTGAGCCCAATCAGGGATGAATATTAGAACAAAGATCACCCAAGAGAGAAGATGTAGTAAAAGAGAAAATTGAAAAGCAAAAAGAAAGGAACGAATGGCAAAACAAGAAGAATGAGAAGGAAATTAGACCGACCAAAGACCAGGACAGGACACAGAACCTGAACTGAAGAAGACGCCACGGATAACGCCAACTTTAATTGTTCAGAAAAAAAGTAAACAGCAATGGAAGGCGCCGATGAAAAAGTGCAGAATCCTCTTCGTGTTTAGCCTAAACGGGTCACCTCTCCCCATATATCCCTCTGACCCATAATCCTATCGATCTAATAATCCTAACTTACATTCTCTTCTAAATACGTCAATAATGACTAATTATTAAAAAACTTACAATATATTAATTATTAACTAGTACCGTAACAT
>NW_020872403.1:583764-588764 GCF_003789085.1 Penaeus vannamei | reverse complement strand
CGAAAGATAGAAAAAAAAATTAAAACAAAATCCCTCACTCCCCCTCCTTTTTCCCCTCTTCCTCCACTCCCCTCCTCTCCCCCTTCCCTTCCTTTCACCCATTCCCTCCTCCCTTCCCTTCCCTTTCCCCTCCACTCCTTCCCTTCCCCCCACACCACACCTGCCAAGCGCGTGTGGCGGGGCGGTTCGAGGCCTCAGGTGCTGGTGGGAAGGTGTGCGCAGAATAAATTAATAACACCTTTTGAGCGAACACTCAGTCACGGCCGGGCTTTTGTCAGCCTGTTTGGAGGAGGGAGGGGGGGAGGGGGAGGATTAGAGGAGACGTTGGTGAGGGGGGAGGGGAGGAAGGCTGCAGGCTGGGTGGGGGAGGGAGGAGGGAGGGCAGGTGGGGTAGGGGGGAAGGGGAGAGGCTGCAGGTGGGGTAGGAGGGGGTATGAGGGGAAGGGAGGGGAGGAAGGCTGCAGGTGGAGTAGGAGGGGGGATGGGGAGGGAGGAAGGCTGCAGGGGAGGACGGAAAGGAGGGAGTAAGGGTACAAATGAGGGAGGAGAAGGGAAAGGAAGGGAAGAGGGAAAGGTCAAGGGGGAAGGAGGGAGGGCGAGGGGAAGAAAGGGAAGTGGGAAAGGGCAAGCGGGGAGGAGAAGGGGTAAGGGGAGAAGACAAGAGAGAAGGACAAGGAGAGAGGAGGGTAGGAAGGGTTCAAATGAGGGGAATAGAGGGGTGCAGGTGAGGGAGGGAAGAGGAAAGGGCAATGAGAGGAGGAAAGGTTGAAGTGAGGGGAATAGAAGGCCGCAGGTGAGGGGAGGAGAGAGAAAGACGGAAAGAGGAATAGGGGAGGTTTGAAGCTTTAGGCGTGAGAGTGAGGAGGAAAGGAGTGTGAGGGAGATCTAGAATGGTGGGGAGGAGTGTAGTTGGAGAGAATGAGGGAGACTTAGGGATTGGGGTGAGAGGGAGGGGACAGGTGGAGAGGATTGTGTAGTTGGGGGAAGGGGGAGGTATTTGGTGGTGGTGGGGGGGGGGGTAAGGAGGATGAATAGCGGGGGGGGGAAGTATTGGTGGTGGTGTGGGGGAGTGGAAGGAAACATAGGGGGGAGGGGGAAGTCTCATGTATGATGTGTTGTCTGCGAAGCTTTACTTTAATTTTTATATTATTATTATTTTTTAAAATCTGATGTGTTATTTTCCAATGTTTTTCCTTTTCTTCTTTTTTTCATTGTTTTCTTGTAATATGTCATAACATCAAAAGGAATTGTTGCTGTCTGTTATGAAGCGTTATTATTACAGTAATTTTGTCAACATTGATATCATTTCAATACATATTTAAAGTGTACGTGTGTGTGTACGTGTGTTTGTTTTCCTTCTCTCTCTTTCTCCCTTTCGTCCTTCACAGTTACAAAATCTATTGTGTTTTTTCTCCCTTCGTCCTTCTCGTTTCTTCTGTTCTCCCTTTCGTCTTCCACATTATATCTATTTTTCTGTCTCGTCTTTCATATTATATCTATTAGTTTTTCCTCTCCATTTCGTATGTTTCATTCCCTCTTTTTCTCCCTTTTTCGTTCATACACAGTACAATCTCTAGCTTTTATTCTCCCTTTCTCCTTCCGTTACTTCCCAAATTCCCTCCTATTTCCCTCATCCTCCACAGGCAAATAATACATAATTTTTTCTCTCTTCTTCTCTGCTAACTACTTCTCCTTCTTCTTCTCTTTCTTCTTCTTCTCTTCTTCTTCTTCTTTTCTTCTTCTTCTTCTTCTCTCTTCTTCTCCTCTCCTATCGCCTTCTCCTTCTCCTCTTCTCCTTCTCCTTCTCTCCTTCTCCTTCTCCTTCTCCTTCTCCTTCTCCTTCTCGCTTCTCCTTCTCCTTCCCTTCTCCTTCTCCATTCTCCCCTTCTCCTTCTCCCTTCTGCTTGCTCCTTATCCTTCTCCTTCTCCTTCTCCTCCATTCTCTCTTTTCTTCTCCTTCATATAACTACACATAAAAAATAAGAGACAGAGGAAGATTGAATTCAACACACTACTCAGTTTTTTCAGTTTTGTTTTCTGTCTTTCTTTTCTGTGTCTGGTCTTTTCTTTCATTCCTCTCACTCTCGTTCTCTCTTGTCTCTGTAAATCTCTTCTACTCTCTCTCCTCTACTCTCTTCTCTCTCTCTTCTCTCCTCTCCTCTCCTGCTCTCTCTCTCTCTCTCCTCTCCTCTCTCTCTCTCTCTTCTCTCTCCCTCCCTTCCCTCTTCCCTCTCCCTCTCCCTCTCCCTCGTCCCTCTCCCTCTCCCTCTCCCTCTCTCTCTCTCTCTCTCTCTCTCCCTCTCTCTCTCCTCCCTCTCTCTACTCCTCTCTCTCTCTCCCCTTCTCTCTCTCTTCTTCCTTCCTCTCTCTCTCTCTCTCTCCTCTCTCTCTCTCTTCTCTCTCGTTCCTCTCTCTCTTCTCTCTCTCTCCTCCTCTCTCCTCTCTGCCCTCTCTTAATCCTCTCTCTCCCTCCCATTCTCCCTCTCCTCTCCCTCTCCCTCTCCCTCTCCCTCTCCCCTCCCCCTCCCCCTCCCCCTCTCCTCCCCCTCTCCGCTCCCTCTCCCTCTCCCTCTCTCTCTCTCTCTTCTCCTCTCTCCCTCCTCCCCTTCCCTCTCCCTCTGCCTCTCCCTCTCCTTCCTCTCCCTCTCCCCTCTCCCTCCTCTCTCTCCTCTCTCTCTCTCTCTCTCTCTCTGTCTCTCTCTCTCTCTCTCTCTCTCTTCTCTCTCTCTCTCTCTCGCTGCGTCTCTCTTCCCCCTCTCTCTCTCTCTCTCTCTCTCTTCTATCTCTCGCTCTCTCTCTCTCTCTCTCGCTCTCTCTCTCTCTCTGCTCTCTCTCTCTCTCTCTCTCTCCCTCTCCCTCTCCCTCTCCCTCTCAACTCCTCCCTCTCCCATCCTCCCTCTCCCTCTCCCCTCCCTCTCCTCTCTCTCTTCTCTCTTCTCTCTCTTCTCCCTCGCTGATTCTCTGCCCGCCGTGATGATTAAGATGACTAAGGCGAATGGGGCGGGAAAATAGCCTGCCTCCGTCTTCATCAGTCATGTCGTCTTCTAACTGGCGGCGGTGGGGGTTATGGGGTGGGCGGGTTGGGTGGAGGGATGGGTTGGGGTGGGTGGGTAGGGGTGTTGGGCGGGGCTGCCGGGCGGGTTGGGGTTGATTAAAAGAGGGAGTTAGGGGGAAAGGGGAGGAAGGGAAGGGGAAATGGGGGATGGACGGGAGAGGAAGGAGAGGGATGGGGAAGGGGAAATGGGGACGGAGAATGAGAGGCTAGAAGAGAAAAAAAAGAAAAAAAAACAAGAAAAGAAAAGCGGAAAAAGGACAGAATAAGAATGGATGGAAAACATGAGAATGAAGAAAGGAATAAGAGGACAAGGAGGAAGGAGGAGCGGAGAGAAGAAGAAAAAAAAAGAGAAAGATAAAGAAAAGATGAAAACAACCACAACAACAACAACAAAAAACATAAACATATGAAATAAAAAAAGAAACAAAATAGCCGATAGAAAGAAAAAACAAAGGAATAAAAAGATAAAAAGACAGGAAGAGGACGAAAAGACGAGAAGCACCGCGTATCTGCCTCTTGGGTGGACGCGGAGGTGGTAGGGGAGGTTATGACCTCCTTCATCCAGGACCCGAGGAATTCTTGCTCAGGAGAAGCGCTTCGTTGTGTGTTTTTTATTTATTTATTTGTTTATTTTTTTTTATAATTTTTTTTGACGTTGCTCTGGAAGGGGAGGTGTTTTTTTGTCTTGTTTTTGTTTGTATTGTTTATTTTTTACTTTGATGTTTTTTTCTGTTTTGATTTGAATTTTGTTCAGGAAGGGGATGTGTTGTATTTATTTTTTGTTTGTTATTTAGTTTATTTTGCTTTTTGCTTTTTTTTTTTTTTTTTTTTTTTTTTTTTTTTTTTTTTTTTTTTTGATTTTGAGTTTTGCTCAGAATGGTTTTTTTTTTCTTTCTTTTTCTCTCGGTCAGTTTTGCATCACTCCCCGCGATTTAATATATAACGAGACACAGCAATTCACTTACTTAATTCTTTGATAATCATTTTTATCTCCCTCAGAATTCATTTGCATAACAAATAAAATCAGTAATATAAGCGCTTAGTCTCATATACCGAATAAAAAAAAAAAAGAACATTCTCATTTAATCTTATAGATACTCTTTCAAATAAAAAAAAGAAAAAAAAATTTGAATGCGACAGTTACTAATCAGTCCATTCACTCATCTATAAAGTTCGCCCAATATTCTTTTTTTGCCTTTGTTCCCAATATGCAAAATTTTGCAGTCCCAGTTCCAAGGAAAACCAAATGATATTTTACGTACAACGATTTTTTTTTTTTTTTTTTTTTAATATATTTTTTTTTCTCTTTTTCTCTCCATTGCTTTCTCTCTCTCCTCTCCGCAATCTCTCTCTCTCTCTCTCTGCTCTCTCTTCTCTCTCTCTCTCCTCTCTCCTCCATTCATCTCTCTCTCCTCTCTCGCCATCCCTCCCTCCCTCCCTCCCTTCCCTCTCTCCCCCCCCCTCCCCTCCCCCTCTCTCCCCCCTCCGCCTCCTTCCCTCCCCTCCTCTCCCTCCCTCCTCCTCCTATCCCTGCCTTCCTCTCCTCCCATCCATTTCTTTTTCTCTTTTCTGTACTTGACGTCGTCATTGCGTATGAAAGATGCCTCGTCCATTAATAAGTCTATAAGCAGACTCTACATTCATCATTGGATTGATTGATTGACAGCCTCTTGTGTCAACAGCATATCTGGCATATACAATTTTTTTTTGTTTTATCGTGTTCTGGTCCATGTTAATGGTCGTTTTTTTCCCCGTTTCGATCTTTATTTTCTTTTTTTTCTAAATTCTGTTTTTTTCTCATCGCTCATCTTCTGTTCCTTTTATTTTCATCTATTATTCTCCCTCTCGTCTCCTCTTCTCTTTCCTTCAATTCATTCTCCTCTTATCTCTTTCCATCTATCTCTTTCTCTCTCTCTCGTTCCTTATCTCATATTTCTCTCTTTCC
>NW_020872403.1:547544-552544 GCF_003789085.1 Penaeus vannamei | reverse complement strand
GAGAAAGGAATAAAAGTATGATCAGTAAAATAGACCAAATGTATAACAGAAAAGGCGAGAGATCGTGAGATATAGATAACAAGTGCGAGGCAGAGAGGAGTTATTGACATAAGCGAAAAGATACACGATGGAATTGGTAAAAGCTAACTAATGTCAATCATATGACCGGAGAGGCGAGACGGTAATGGGAGAGAGAGAGAGAGAGAGAGAGAAGAGAGAGAGAGAGAGAGAGAGAGAGAGGAGAGAGAGAGAGAGAGAGAGAGAGGAGAAAGAGAGAGAGAGGAGAGAAGAGAGAGAGAGAGAGAGAGAGGAGAGAGAGAGGAGAGAGAGAGAGAGAGAGAGAGAGAGAGAGAGAGAGAGAGAGAGAGAGAGAGAGAGAGAGAGAGAGAGAGAGAGAGAGAGAGAGGAGAGAAGAGAGAGAGAGAGAGAGAGAGAGAGAGAGAGAAGAGAGAGAGAGAGGAGAGAGAGAGAGAGGAGGAGAGAGAGAGAGAAGAGAGAGAAGAGAGAGAGAGAGAGAGAGAGAGAGAGAGAGAGAGAGAGAGAGAGGAGAGAGAGACGGAGGGAGGGAGGAGGGGGAGTTACTAACCCAAATGAAAGGAAAATAGAAAGAGAAACTAGAGGTAAAAAAATAGAAACAACGGTATAATAGAGAAGATGAGAGGGAAAGGGTAGAACGAAAGAGAAAAGAGATTCTTGGTCGTTATTCAAGGTTTCAGGACAGAGTAATAGATTACACTTTAGCTGACGACCAGACGGATAGAGAAAAATCTATAGCGGGGTAGAGAGATGGACGGCTGTATGGCTAGGTATACGAAATGGAATAGAATTGTTTAACGAAGATATATTTGAGTATCCATCTATCTATTTTTCATTCTTGTATCTGTATATGAATAAATAGATTACGGAAAAGAGAAATTAACAAACATATGTATACATTTTGTTGTGTTGTGTGTGTACAACACATACATATATATATATATATATATATAGTATATATATATATATATATATATATATATGTGTGTGTGTGTGTGTGTGTGTGTGTGTGTGTGTGTGTGTGTGTGTGTGTGTGTGTGTGTGTGTGTGTGTGTGTGTGAGAGAAAGGAGTCTGATTTCAGGTCTATCTAAAAGAACAAGAACACAAATCTATCTGATTGATAAAGAAGTAAATACACGCGGACTCGCTCATTCAGCGACCACGCCATGCACCCGGTCTGCCCGACGGTCCCAACAAACCCCAGTGTGACAGCACGGAGTCATGCAACCCTAAAAATTCACAGCCAAATGTTATACTCAAAAAATACTTATTTACGTACAGTATTACACACTCAGGAAGTATTTTCCCTTCGTTTTATTTCCTTCCGGAGGTACGCGCAAGAACGATGAAAGATGATAATGATGAAATGTTGAGAAAGGTAAATAGATTGAAAATGAACGCGGGGCGGAAACCATGACGTCATCTGCAACATGACGCAACTTTCACCTTGACATTAATTCCAACCTCTGTAATTTTCGTGAAGATTACGTGTGGATTCTCTTCCTCCCCCCTCCCCCCCCTTCCCCTCCCCTTCCCCCTAAAGTCATGGTCAGGGATAGAACGATTATTCCCATTCATTTGTCTAACTTTCTTTTTGATATTTTGATTTGCTCACTTCATTTTTTTTGCACATTTTGTTTTATTTGTCGCTGTAAATGATCAAACTCGCTTTGTCATATGCAGACTGTATCTTCTCTTTCTCTTTCTCTCTCTCTCCCTCTCTCATTCTCTCTCTCTCCCTCTCATTATTTCTCTTTTATCTCTTTCTCACTCACTCTCTCATTCTCTCTCTCTCTCTCTCTCTCTCTCTCTCTCTCTTTTCTCACTTCATCTCTCTCATTCTCTCTTCTCTCTTCTCTCTCTTTCTCTCTCTCTCTCTCCCATTCTCCTTCTCTCTTTATCTCTTTCCGTCTCTCTCATTCTCTGTCTGTCTGTCTCTCTCTCCCTCTCCCTCTCTCTTCCTCTCTCTCTCTCTCTCACTGTTCTTCCTTTGTTACTATCAACTCTGCCTTAATCTCGCTTAAGGCATAGAATTAGGCTTTCCCTCTCTTCCTCTTTGTTAACAACTTTCATCTGTGCCTCTTTCTCTTTCTCTCTCTCTCTTCTCTTCTTCCCTCATTCTGACAACTCTGCCTTCTCTCTTTTTTGTCATCTATTCTCCCCGATCTCAGTTCTCCCTTCCCTTTTCTCTTCTACTCCTTTCTCTATTTTCTCCTCTCTTCTTTTTCCTTTCTTTTCTACTTCGTTCTCCGTTCTCTCCATTCTCCTCTCACTTCTGTTCTGTTCTCACATCTCTCCTCTTTCCTTTGTCTTCTATCTCGTTCTCTATTCTCTCCTTTCTCCTCTCACTTCCATTCCGTCCTCTCCTCTCTCCACTCTCCTTTCTCTCCTACCTCGTTCTCTCCTCTCTCCTCTCTCCTCTCTCTTCCACTCCTCCTCTACTCTCGACATCATCAACTAATCTGCCACCATATCGCCTCACTTCAGCGTAAATATTTGCAGAATAGATTCTATTTCAGAGCAAATTAGCTGCACATTTTAAGTGGGATCAAATAATTTGCAAATTAGATGAATAGCTTAAGCCCCGCCCACTACAGAGACAGGTAGGGATGGGTGGGGCAGAAGGGTGGGGTGGGGGGTGATAGAGGGAGGGTGAATGAGAAGGTAGGAATGGAGGGAGAGGGATAAAAGAAAAGGAGGGAGGGAAGGATTGGGGAGAGAGAGGAGAGAGAGAGAGAGAGAGAGAGAGAGAGAGAGAGAGAGAGAGAGAGAGAGAGGAGAGAGAGAGAGAGAGAGAGAGAGAGAGAGAGAGAGAGAGAGAGAGAGAGAGAAAGGGAGGGAAAGGATGGGGGAGGGAGAAAGGAAAAAATGAATGGAATTATGTGGAAAAAGGAATTGAGAAAAAAATAGAAGGGAAAAGGAAGAGATGGAGGAAGGACTGAGGAGAGTGAAAGAAAGGGGGTGTGTATAAAGGAAGACAAGACCAGATAAAGACGGGAGGAAGAAAAGACGGATGAAAGGGAAGGAAAGGGAGAATAGAGGAGAGAGAAGGAAAGGCAGAAAAGAGGAGAGAGGAAAGGAAAAAAGAGAGGACAGAGGAGGAAAAGGAGAAGAGAGGAGAGAGGAGGAAAGGAAAAAGAGAGGACAGAGGAGGAAAAGGAGAAGAGAGAAGGGAGAATAGAGAAAGAAAGGGAGAAGAGAGATGAGAATAGCCTTTCTATTATGAAATCTTCTAAATGCACTCTGACGAATCGTGTAGAAAGCGAGACGCCGCGAACGCTTCCCGTTTGACTAAATGCCTTCTCGAAATTCCTTGACAAATAGACTTGACAAATAAACACGGTGTGTGATCATAGTGTTCACTGATAACTGTGTGTTTGCAAGTGTTTGTTTGTTTGTGTGTGTGTGTGTTGTGTGTGCGTGGTGTGTGTGTGTGTGTGTGTGTGTGTGTGTGTGTGTGTGTGTGTATGTGTGTGTGTGTGTGTGTGTGTGTGTGTGTGTATGTGTGTGTGTGTGGTATGTGTGTGTGTGTGTGTGTGTGTGTGAGTGTGTGTGTCGCGCGTGTGTGTGTGTGTTGGTAGTAGTACTATTATGATTGTTATTACTATTATCACTATTGTTAATGCTATTATAATTTTGTTTATCATGAAATCATTGTTATTGTTATTATCATAATTAATATTGCTATCACTTTCACTATCACAATACTTATAATAACAATAACAATAATAAAACAATAATGATAACGAGAATGATGACAAAGATAATGATGATAATGATGATGATAGTAATGATAATAGTAAGGATAATAATAATGATGACAATGATAATAATGATAACAATGATAATAATGATAATGATTATAATGATAATAAGAATGGCAATGATAATGATGATAATAATAGTAATAAAGATAATAATGATAATAATAATGATAATAATAATAATAATAATATCAATAGCAATAATAATAACGTTAACATTAAGGATAATAATAATGATAATGATAATAGAAATGATGATAATGATTATGATAATGATGATGATAATAATAACGTAATAACGATGATGATAATAATGATAACAATATTGATAAAAAACAGTAGTTATCATTATCATTAATATAATTATTAATATTTATATCATCATATTGTTATTGTTACTATCATTATCATCATTGTTCGTATTACTATCATTATTACTATTATCATCGTTATTGTCATTATCATCCTTGTTATTATCTTTTCAATACTACAAATGATGATAATAATAGTGATAATAACAATAACTATCATTATTATTACTATCATCATCATTGATTTTGCAATCATTACCATTATCATCAATATAATCTTTATTACTATTATTATGATACTCGTATAGTTATTATTGTTATCAATATTATTAATATCATTTTTAGCAGTATCATTAGTATTAGTATTAGCATTACTATTATTATCATTATTGTTATCAGTAAAGTTGTCATTATCATTCTTCTTCTTTTTGTTATTATCATTGTCTTTATTTTTATTCATGTTATCATTATTATCATAACTATTATATTTGCATTATTACTGTTATTACTATAATCATTATTCTATAATAATCATTATATCATTATCATCATTATCATTACCCTCATCATAATTATTACTATGATTATTATCAATACTATCATAATTATTGTTACTATCCTTGTCGTTATAACTGTTGTTATTGTCATTATCAACATTAATATGACTATCTTACTGGTTGTGTCTATAGCTAGTGTCGTTATCATAATAATCGTAGATGTGCAATTTACCGCAATTTCACTACGAGATGAATCTACGGGCTTCATCGCCAGATTTCAGTATCTCATAAGGGATTCTCTGTGTTAAAGTCGGATGTAACATATCTTTACCAATAGATCAGTGACAATATACGTAATTAACGCACAGATGCACATAGGAAAATACACACC
>NW_020872403.1:537544-542544 GCF_003789085.1 Penaeus vannamei | reverse complement strand
AATAGCCAAAGAAAATAATGAAAAGAAAGAAAGAAAGAAAGAGGAAAGCCAAAGAATAAGTGGAAGAAAAAGAATAGGCAAAGAAAAATGAGAATTAAAAGAACACAGAGCAAATTAAAAAAGAAAGTCAAAGAAAAATTAGAATAAAAAATCGTAAAGAAAGAAAATAGAATAAAAAAAACACACACAGAGAAAGAAAATTAGAAAAGAAAATCAAAGAAAAAAATTAGAATAAAAAAAACGGAAAGAAAGAAAAATTCCAAAAAAAAAAAAAAAAAAAAGCAAAATTCAACAACACCAACAGCAATATACATAAATCCGCTTCTTCGCAGCATTCATCCGCGAAATTTTAGGTTCGCGTGGTTCCGTGCCATTACATTCGCCGCTTGTTGGGACCGTCATGCCGACCCCGCGCATGGCATGAACCGCGGCATAGCGTAGGAATTTAGGTGACTGCGGTAGTTATGGGAGAACATTAGTTAAACGAACTATGTGTGGATGGGGAGCCATGTCGTGTGGATTCATTTCCTTCTCTGTTTTTTTTGTTTTTTTTGTTTTTTGCTTTTGTATGTTATACGTCCGTGCTCGTACATAGAGAGGCACAGGCACACAAATACGGAAACTCGGACACCCACGTACGTGCTGAAAAACGTGCTTTCTCGTTCTCTCTCTAAATACAAATGTGCACACACACACACACATACACACAGATAAGCATATACATGTATTTCTGACGATGATGTAATCGAATGTTCACATATATATTTATATATATATACACAAACGCACACACACCATATACATACATACATATATGTATACACACACACACACACACACACACACACACACACACACACACACACACACACACACACACACACCACACAACTTGCAATTGAGAGAGTCCTGGTCGGGACCTCCTGCCGCAGTCGGGGATTACAGTCAATAAGCATCCAGACTGTCCATTCAGGCTTCCTCTGAGCAGTCTCAGGATCTTCTCTACTGCTCATCCGCTTTCTCATCTGCTCTCGGACAATTTTTTGTTATTTTTTCTGTGTTTTTTTTTGTTTTGGTATGTTTTTATTTTTTTATTTTTTAAATTCTGGGCTATCGGTTTTGGCTTTTTGTGTTATTTTAGATTTCTTTATTTTTTTCTCTCTCTTAAAATCTTCAAGGACTTTGCTATCTTTTTTTTATTTGTTATTTTCGTTCACTTTTTCAGACTCGGTGTCTTTCATTCTTCCTTTCTAGCTGCCTGTCTCTTCATCTCTCTCTTTTTGTTTCTTGCTTTCTCTTTCTCTTCTCCCCCCTCTTTCTCAGTGTCTGTATCTCTCCTTTTCTCTCTCTTCCTCATTTTTCTCTCTTCTTATTTTTCTTTTCTATTTTTTTTTCTCTCTTGTCACTTTTCTCTCTCTCCTTTTTTCTCTCGTTCTCACTTTCTCTCTCTCTTTCTCACTTTCTCTCTCGCTTTCTTTATTCCTTTATCCTTCTTCCATTGTCTCTCTTTCTCTTATTGTCTTCTTACACCTTTTCTTAATATCTTGGCCTGTCTCTGTCAGCCACTTTCCTTTCCTTCTCTCTCTTCTGTAGTTTTATCCTCCAAGCACGAACTCCATAATCCTATCTTAACCACTCCTGGATCCCACCTGCTTCTTCTTCTTTCTCTTCCTCCTCCTCCTCCTCTTCTCCGCCGGCCCTCGCCTCTGTCTTCTTCTCCTCTCGCTATCTGCCCTTCTCTGCAAAAAAAAAGGAGCAGACGACCTCCTCTCGACACGTGCTCTCTCCCCTCCCTACCCATTTTTCTCTTCCCTCTATCCCTTCCCCTCACGGCCGTTTTCCCCCTCTCTCAAGTCTCTCTCATTTCCCACTTCCTCCTCTCTCCCTCCCCCCCCCTTCCTCCTCGTCCTCCTCTCCCTCCGCCCCTCCTGCACTCCTAAGGACGTCTCCATCCTAGGCTATCAGGCGCACCACCTCCTTCCCAGCGTCTTCCAAGACGGAGATAAAATACAACCTCTGCAAGCCGGATCTTGCGTCGAGGTAAGGGGAGGGGAGAGGGGATGGGGGGAGTGGGAAGGGGTAGCGGGGGTCTGTCTGTGTTTTCCTTTGTTGTTGTGTATCTTTTATTCTTTAAATTTGATCCCTTTTTTTATTTGTTTATTTTTTTGTCTTTTATATTGTCGAGGAGAATGAGAATGGCTGTTTTAGTACCTTATGGAGACAAAATAGACAAACTGGGTCGGACGAACTTATCACAGTTCCCCCTTTCACGACACCAAAGAAAACGGAGCTGTAGACATATCCCCCCCCCCCATCCCCCGTCTGACCATCTCCCCGCATCCCATCTTCATTATTTTTCCCTAGCTGCCTCTGAAGGTAGTAGGAGGGAGGGACAGGAGGAGGGGAGGGGAGGGGAGGGACAAGATGGGGGGGGGGGGACAGGAAAGGGGGGGTGAAGGGATGGGGAGGGGAGGGGACAAGATGAGGGGGTGGGGGACAGGAAGGAGACAGGGACAGGAGAGGTGAGGGGGAGGGAGGAGGGAGGGGGGGAGGGGGGTGAGGGGAGGGCAGGAGATGGGAGGGGGGTGAGGGGAGGGACAAGATGAGGATGGGGAAGGGGAGGGACAAGAGAGCTGAAGGAGGGGGAGGGGGGGGGGGAGGGGAGAGGGACAGGGACGGGAGGGGGTGGAGGGGAGAAGCAGGGGGAGGGGAGGATAGGAGGGGAGGGGTTGAAGGACCAGGAGAGGTGAAGGGGGAGGGGAGGGACAAGATGAGGGGGGAAGGGACAGAGAGTTGAAGGGTGAGGGAGGGGACAGGAGAAGTGAAAGGGAAGGGGAGACACAGGGGGGAGGGGGGGGAGGAAAGCGGAATGTGAGCATGAAGAGTTTTGAGCACAAAAGGATCCGCGATAGAATGACCAGCATTCTGTCAAGTATCGACCCGAGGAGATCCTGGTCCGGGATGTCAGGTCGGGTGGAAAAAGGGTTGGAGGGGGGGAAGGGGAGGGGGGGGGGAGAAGGGCTAAGGAGGAGGGGTAGACAAGGGGCGAAGGGAGGGGGGAGGGGGGGGAGATGCAAGGACCACGGGGCAAGGGGTAACGGGCAATAGATAAGGGGAAACGGGGATGGGTGTTGGAGGCAAAGGTCCTCGCGAGTGCTCGGTAAGACCATTTGATTATCATTCAGAGTCTTGAGGGGCAATAAAAGGCTAACCCCCGTCCGACCAAGAATGGCAATTTTACACCCGAATGAGCACGACGTGATCAGCTAAGTTGCTTTAACGCCATAGGAATTATTTATCGTATTAGTGAAATAAGATATCATAATTATGAGTAATGCATGATACATATATTTTATGGATATGGATATATATGTATGTGTATGTATATATATATATATATATATAATATATATATATATATATATATATATATATATATATATATATATATATATATATATACATATATATATATATATATATATATATATATATATATATATATATATATATATATATATATATGTATATATATATATATATATATATATATATATATATATATATATATATAATATTATATATATATATATATATATAA
The DNA here is from genome assembly GCF_003789085.1 of Penaeus vannamei. Lineage (NCBI taxonomy): Eukaryota > Metazoa > Arthropoda > Malacostraca > Decapoda > Penaeidae > Penaeus > Penaeus vannamei. The sequence continues at coordinate 538,943 of NW_020872403.1, read as the reverse complement.
TTATTATATATTGTGTGTGTGTGTGTGTGTATGTATATATGCATATATACATACCAAGAAAATATCAGATTCTCGTCTTTCTCTCCTTCTCTTTCCTTTCCTCTCGTCTCCGTTTCTGTCTTCTCTCTTCATCAGCCGTCCTCCGCGCATGCCTCAAGATGACACCGAGGTAATTTCGTCCTAATTACAAGAGATCTTCCAAGTCTTCTGTATCTGCGCCTTCTTATCTCCCTTCCCCCCTCCCTCTCTCCCTCCCTCTCTCCCTCCCTCCCCTCTTTCCCCTTCCTCTCCTTCCCTCTTCGCTTCCACACCTTACGTTGCCTTCAGCTTCATCCGGGAACCGCTGCATATATTCATCTGCTTTTTACCTCCATTATCATATCGCTTTGCAAAACCAGGGGGATTAATGAGAGGCGAAGAGCATGAATATTTCCCGCTGAAATTGTTATTCGGAAGTTCTCTGTGGATATGTCGGATATGAGTAGACTTCAGATGTCAAAAGCGAGGACAGATATGCGAGTTGGAATCTCAGTGGAGTGCTTGATGTTCCTGCTATACACACCTCTCCGGCGCGTGTCTTTTTTTTTCCGTGCTTCTGTCGTCGGGAATAAAGACGCGTTTTGTGTGTTCGCATTTTTCTCCTTGTTTATCATTATCTTCCCTTCCTTGTGTTATATTTGTAGTCTCGAGTCCCTGTTTGTCTTTCGTTCCCTTACTCCTGCTCTGATTATTTGCCAACATCACGCTCTTTTCTCTCTCTCTCTCTCTTTCTTTCTCTCTTCTTCTCTCTTTCCTTACCCCTTCTTTTCTCCCTGTTATCTCTTCCGGTCTTCCTCAGCGTCTTTCTTCTCTCCCTCCTTTTGCACTCCCTTCCCCTCTATCTTTCTCCTTCCTTCATCCCCCTCCCCCCCTCGTCTCCCCGAAAGAAATAGAGAAGATAACCAACCAAGATTGTTAAGACGCAAGGCCCCTCCTCACCCAACCAGAATTTGTCAGCGGGAAGGGGGGGTCCCAAGTCCCAGCACACTGCAGTCACTGCCTCTAATTACCGGTAACGAGTTTACACTTTTTTTTTTTTTCCTTTCCGTCCTTCCTTCCTTCCACCTTCCTTCCTTCCTTCCAAGTGTCTCGTGACTCAGCGGGGCGCTTGTCTTAAGAATTCCTCCTCTTTCCCGACTGATTCGTTCATTAGAATGGGCAAGTCGGGTAACAAGCACTTGACAATGAAAAGACTTTTGGCATGATGGCTTATCTGCTTGAAGGGGAAGGGGGCGGGGGGGGGGGGGGGGTTATAAGGGGATTGATACGTGGGTTGGATGTGTCGCGATCGGCTCAACGGCAGAGGGCAGTGACGGAAATTGAATAAACTCTAAGGGGGAACTCGCCACTTTTCATTTAC
>NW_020872403.1:527544-530044 GCF_003789085.1 Penaeus vannamei | reverse complement strand
GAACCAATATATACGGCATTGTAGCCAGCGGCATGGTCGGACGGCTCTCTTGGGCGACGGGGTTTTGGCAGGATTTCGGATATGAAAGCGACGAGGGGGGGAGGTGGAGGGGGGGAGGGGGTGAGGGGGTCCAGGATGGAGTACGTGCGGGATTATGTTAAGGACGCGAATGGATGCGCGGGATACGAGGGGATGGGGGAGATATATATGTGTGTGTGTGTGTATATATACACATAATACGTACACAGAAGAACACCTACCACATACACAACACACATGCATGTACATACATACACACACATACATACATACATACATACATAATATTATATATATAGGTATATATATATATATATATATATATATATATATATATATATATATATTATATATATGTATATGTATAGACACATATACACAATAGACGCACACACACAATATCAAAATAGAGAAGCCGATATTTGTCGTTCGGAAATTAATGCAATTTATGTTCATGTAAACAATTTATGACTCAAAAGATGGCGCTCGGGAAAGGAACACGAGTGCTGCCATCTCTCGGTTGGAAGGCATTTAAGCGTAATTTCGCACATTCTTATCGTATACTTTGTCTCTGAATAATATAATGTACGATGGTATTTCAATGATTAAACTAATTTATCTGTTTATCTAATTTATCTAATCATGTTATACGTTTGGCATATTTGGTGTGACGTCATTCTATGTCTCACGTCATTCTGAAATGAGTGGTGTGATCTGTCATACACAGATGAAATAGAAAAAAAAAAACATTAATAACTGGCAGAACACCATGAATTAATTCTTAAAACATGCCCTGAGTATAATGAAATATGCACATTAGATGTACCGTATTTAATGGCACCTGATTTGGCAATGCGAAACAAGACACTAAAATAAATAAATAAATAAATAAACAAAATCTTATTCATTAACCATCATCTTCAGCCCAGAATTCATCTATGACCTGACAGAGCGAGACCTTCGAATCTCTGACAAAACCATTTATGATCGGGCATGTTTCTCCCTAAGAATCTTAATCCAACAGCGCGTGGATAATACAAGACAATAAATCGGTGGCGAAGGGAAACACGTAGAAATTGATGAATCTAAATTCGGGAAAAGGAAACATAATGTTGGGAGAATCAGAGAAGGTCAGTTGGCATTTATTTTTTTGTAGAGAAAATACATATTTAAGTGGAAATACGTGACGCAGAAGGCATTACTGACAACAATAAAAGAAACAATAATAATCAGTGACTGTTGGAAAGCATACTATTGTCTAAACAAAGAGGGTCATGAACGCAAAAGTGAATCGCAAATATAATTTCGTTGATCCCGGAACAATAACGCACACAAATAGCATTAAAAGAAGGCGAGGGACACGGAGAGGGGAGTGGCGCAGTGTGGAAGAAGGAAATGTCATTGGGTATTTGGCTCCAGGGTTGTTTTTTTTTTTTTTTTTTTTTTTTTTTTTATGAAACTTCCGGAGATGAAAAAAAAAAAAAAACGCCTTCGCCATTTTCCTCCGTGCGGCAGCGGGGCTCGACTCATCCTCTTCTTAAATCAAGTATCAATTTATTCTTACTTTACTTTAAAAAATTTTGATATAAGATAGGGGTTTGGGAAATTGGGAAGCGGGTCTGGGGGTGGGGGGGGGGGGGGGGGTTGGAAGGGAAAGTCAGGATTAAGAAGGTTCTGGATTCTCACGGCACCCAGCTAGGGAAGCGCGTCGGTCGGCGAGGGAAACGCGACGATCTTTCTACGAGTCGTTTCGCTTCGGCCGCGGTTCATTCGCTCGTTCGCTCGCGCATCTCGAAGCTTCTGAGGCTCGGATCTTAGCTCGGATTTTTTGCCTTTCCTTTACGATTTTTTTTTTGGCTCGTTTTTTTCCCTATTTTTGCTCTTCTTTTACTTTTGAATTACTTTCGGGTGATTATTATTATATTTTATAGTCTTTAATAAAAATGTGTTTCCTATACAGTTTTAAAATCAGTGTTTGTGGGGGACCTCTGTGCCCCCAAAAGCCCACGTGTCCCAAGACTGTAGGGGATAGAGTGAAACATATAGGAAAAATTACCACACACAACACGCGCGCACCCACGCGCACGCGCACACACGCCCCTCCCCACATGCATATATATATATATATATATGTATGTATGTGTAAGTGTAAATATATATATATATATATATATATATATATATATATATATATATATATATATATATATATATATATATATATATATATATATATATATATATATATATATATATATATATATATATATGTATATGTATATATATACATACATACATATATATATATATATATTATATATATATATATATATATATACTATATATATATATATATATATATATGTATATATGGTAGAAAAAAGCCCTCACCTGGCCAGCTATATATATATATATATATATATATATATATATATATATATATATATATATTATATATATA
>NW_020872403.1:515044-522544 GCF_003789085.1 Penaeus vannamei | reverse complement strand
CCCTTTCTCTGGCCTTCTATATTCTCTGCCTATATCTATTTCTATCTTTCTATCTCTCCTTGGACTTGAATATCTTATCCCTCTCTCGCTTCCTATATTTCTCTCTTCCCTTGGACGTCAATAATCTCTTCCTATTTCTATATTTTCCCCTTCTACCCCCCCCCACCCCCCCACCCCCCACCCCCCCCCCCTTCCCTCTTACGTACCTGTGTATGTGTATTCGCCCTGTACATCATAGAGTAATGACGCAATTATGCCTTGTAATGACTATTGCATGTAACCCCTTCCTGATTGGCCTCCTTGTTTATTGTAATTGAGCATAACTAATTATCATAGGCACAAATTATACAAAAGTAATTATGACGGGAATAAAAATCTAACATTTTCACCCCCTCGAAAAAATATATATGTTATCGACAACAGATCATTAGGACATAGATATCCATCGTCACAGAAAATTAAATGGAATTAATTATCCATAGGATGATATTGATATCGGGTCATTCAGGGAGATTAATTAACCCCTAGGCTGTAGTACCACAGTGAGGGAGTGTATGTGTGTGTGAGCAACGAAGACCTGAAAAGGGAGAATAAGGATAAAAGTGTATGTGTGTGTTCCGTTTTGGGGCATGTGTAGGTGTAGGTGTGTTGTGTGTGTGTGTGTGTGTGTTGTGTGTGTGTGTGTGTGTGGTGTGTGTGTGTGTGTTGTGTGTGTGTGTGTGTGTGTGTGTGTGTGTGTTGTGTGTGTGTGCATGTGTTTGTGTATGTGTGTGTGTGTGTGTGTGTGTGTTTTACTATCATCATTAATTTTATCATTATCATTAACACTTCCCACTCTCGCTTCCTCCCTCTCCCTCTCTCTCATCCCCCCCCCATAATGTAATCTGATACTACTAGCGATAAAATTAATATTACATGGGAGGGAATGGGAGGGGGGGGGAGGGCTCAGGATCTCGGTAGATGGTACTGCTATTATATCATTATTGTTATCATTATCATTATCATTCCACCATTATTATTATTATCATTCTATTATTAGCATTAGCATTACTATTATCAATGTTATTATTATTACTATTATCAATATTATCATTACTTTTAGTATCGTTATCATCATCATTATTATCATTATTTTTTATCATCATTAACATTATCACCATTACTAATGTGATAACTATCTTATTAGTATTACTATTATCGTTATCTTTATTATCATTGATATTATTATCTTTATTACATTATTATCATTATTTAATGTGTAGTAGTAGTAATAGTAGCAGCAGTAGTAGTAATACTATCATTATTATCATCAATATTATTATCATTATTTTTTTTTGCTGTTGTCGTTACTATTGTTATTTTTATCACTATCATTATTTTTATTACCATTGCTAATGTTAATATTATGATGATTATAATCATCATTATCATTACTATCATTATTATCATCATGATCGTTATCATTATTTTTGTTATCATCACTACTATTATCATTTTCATTATCATTATTATTATTATCCTTATAATTATTATTATTATCCTTATTGTTATTATTTGATTATCATAATAATAATTATTGTTATCATTTCCATAATTATCATTATCATTAGGATAATTATTATCATCAATATTATTATTATTGTCATTATCACTATGATCATGTCTATCATTCTTGTTGTTCGTATTATTTTTATTATCATTAGCAATGTGATTCACGAAAAAATAATAAATGAGGAAGAAGAGGAAAGAAAGACAATTAAATGAGAAGAAAAAAATATGTAAGGAAAACAAGAGAGAGAAAAAGAAAAAACAGAAAAAAAAAGGAGAAGAAAAAGAATAAAAATGAAAAAAATGTAAAAAAAAAAAAAAAAAAAAACATACAGGAGAAGCTAAGAAAAAGGAAGGATAAAAAGAGGAGGTGGCAAAGGGGGGGGGGAAGGAGGGGAGGGAGGGGAGAGGGGGGGGCGGAGGCGTGAGAGACAGGGGAAGGAGACCGGAAGAAAGGGACAGATTTATGCCGACCAAGACTTAATGGAACCGCTTTCAATCCTGACAGATTTTTGAATTAGAGCCCTTTCTCGCCACGCTCTCTCTCTCTCTCTCTCTCTCTCTCTCTCTCTCTCTCTCTCTCTCTCTCTCTCTCTCTCTCTCTCTCTCTCTCTCTCTCTCTCTCTCTCTCTCTCTCTCTCTCTCTCTCTCTCGCTCTCTCTCTCTCTCTCTCTCTCTCTCGCTCCTCTCTCTCTCTCTCTCTCTCGCTCTCTCTCGCTCTCTCTCTCTCTCTCTCTCTCTCTCTCTCTCTCTCTCTCTCTCTCGCTCTCTCTCTCTCTCTCTCTCCTCTCTCTCTCTCTCTCTCTCTCTCTCGCTCTCTCTTTCGCTCTCGCTCTCTCTCTCTCTCTCTCTCTCTCTCTCTCTCTCTCTCTCTCTCTCTCTTCTCTCTTCTCTCTCTCTCTCTCTCTCTCTCTCTCTCTCTCTCGCTCTCGCTCACTCTCTATCTCGCTCTCTCTCTCTCTCTCTCTCTCTATCTATCTATCTCTATCTATCTATCTATCTCTATCTATCTTTCTTTCTCTCTCTCTCTCTATCTATCTATCTATCTCCCTCTCTATCTATCTATCTATCTATCTGCCTGTCTATCTATCTATCTCTATGAATCTATCTATCTCTATTTATCTATCTATATATCTATCTATCTACCTACTCTACCTATCGATCTATCTCTATTTGTCTATCTAACTATCTTTCTATTTATCTATCTGTCTGTCTACTCGTATCTCTCTCTTTATCTCTCTCTCTTTTCTCTCTCTCTCTCTCTCTCTCTCTCTCTCTCTCTCTCTCTCTCTCTCTCTCTCTCTCTCTCTCTCTCTCTCTCTCTCTCTCTCCCTCCAATTCTCATTCAACTTCTCTCTAACTTCTTTTTTTCCCTACATATCTCTCTCCCCCCTTTCCCCATTCCCCCTTCACATCCATCACAAAGGCACAAAACATCCCCCCTCCTCTCCCTCCTCCTTATCCCCCCCTTCCGCCTCCTCCTCCATACTCCTTTGCTCCCCTCCCTCCCTACCCCCTCCATGTACCCCCCCCTACCCCCTATCTTCACTCACCCCCCGCCTGATTTGCTAAGATGCCGGAAATTCTAGGCCTAAAGTGGAATAAAGATGAGGAATGAAGGGGAAAGATAAAGGAGGAATAAAGGATAGGAGGAAGAACTGGTTAGATACGATGGTGATGATGATAGTAACAGTAATGAAAAATATCGTAATTATTTTGTCATTATCATTTGCCTAATTAGCTTCATTATAATTATTATCATTACTATTATTACCCTTATCACTATTAACATGATAATTGTTGTTGCTGTTGTAACTGTTCTTCTTGTCATTATGATAATGTTCATCTTCTTAATCATCACCATCATCATTATCATTGACATCATTATCACTATGATAATTATTGATATTATTATTATTGCTGTTATTAGTATCATCATTATTGATGTAGTTGTAATAGTATCATTAATATTATCATATGTATTGTTATTATCATCATTATCATCATCATCATTATTGTTGTTGTTGTGGTTGTTGTTAATGTTATCAATATCATCATTTAATATTGCTATTATCATTATTGTCATTATTATCATTATTATTTTTATCATTAGAATCATTACTATGATAATATTGATAATAATAGTATTAATATGAATGATAATAATGATGATAATAATGATAATGATAAATATGATGATACTGATAATTATTGTTTTTGTTAATGATAATGGTGATGATGATAAACATAAAGATGACGATGATAATAATGATGATAATGATAATGATAACGATAATGAAAATGACAATAATAATAATGACCATAAACCTAATAACAATAATTATGATAATGATGAAAACCATAGCATTGACCATAAAAACGATGTTATCGATAATGGTTAAGATAATAATGACAATAATGATAATGAGTATGGTGATAGTAACAATAACAGTATCAATAATAATAATAATATGATAATAATAATACAAGTAATAATAATGATGATAACAAGGATAATGATAATAACATAATGATAATAATAACAATAATGAAAATGAAAATACTAATAATGATTACAATGATACTGGTGATAAGGATAATAATGTTGATAACAATGATAATAATAAGGATGATAATGGCAATGATGTTAATGATAATAATGATAATGATGATAATAATAATAATAATAATAATAATAATAATAATAATAATAATAATAATAATAATAATAACGATAATAATAATAATGATAATAATAACAAATAAAATAACAACAACAACAACAACAAAAAACAACAACGATATAAAATAATAATAATAATAATAATAATAATAATAATAATAATAATAATAATAATAATAATAATAATAATAATAATAACAACAACAACAATAATAATAATAATAATAATAACAATAATGATAATAATTATTATAATGATAATAGTAACAACAGAGATGATGATAACAAGACTAATAATGATAATACTAATCATCATCATCATCATCAAAAGATAATGAAAATGACGAAGAAGAAGAGAATAAAAATAACAAAAGAGTAATAATAAGAAGCCACATGAACATGAAATAAGAAGGAGAAGAGAGAGAAAGAGAAAGTGGGAAGAGGAGAGCGACCGTGAGACTCCCTGAAGATTTAATGTTGTTGTGGCCCGTATTTCGCTTAAGTGTCAGGGCCTTTGAGGGAGAAGGTTGTGGGGAATCCCCTTCTTCTTCTTCTTCTTGTATTTTTTTGTCTTATCCTTTTTGCTTCTTCTTTTTCTTTTTTTTTTACTTCTTGAACTTCTTTTTTTTCTTCGTCTTCTTCTCCTTTTTGCTTGTTATTTTTTCTTCTTCAACTTCTTTTTTTTTCTTTTTCATCTTTTTCTTCGTCTCCTTCTTCTTCTCCTTTTTATTTATTTATTTATTTTTATCTATTTATTATTTATTTCTTACTTGTTTTCTTCTTTCTTCAACTATTTCTCTTCTTCTCTTTGTTTATTATTTTTCTTCTTTTTGTTTTTTCTTTTTTTTTTTTACTTTTCTTTTTCTTTTCCTTTTTGTTTATTATTTTTTATTTTTGATGTTACCATTGTTTTTATATGTCCCGCCCACTGTCTTGTTCCGTTTTGTGGTTTTCTCTCTCTCTCTTTCTCTTACTCTTTTATTTTCTCTACCTTTTTCACTTTCTCTCTCTCTCTCTCTCTCTGTCTCTCTACCTCACTCACTCACTCACCCACCTCTCTCTCTCTCTCTCTCTTAGGGAGGAAGAAGGAGGGAAAGAGCAAGATAGGTAAAGCGAGGGAGAAGAGAGAGAGAGAGTATAATGGTCTCTAATTCAGTTATCAAGTCCCACTATACTGAATGTCAGGGTCAGTAAAGTGCACAGTCTTCTTTAGCCGTTTATTGAGGAGAGTCACGATGTCAGTTGACTGCGCTCGGTGGCTGCTTGGAAGGTCACGTGTTCGGTCAACTTGTCGGGTGCTGTCGGGTGCTGTCGGGAAGTTCCGTGCGGTACGAGGGTTGGGTTCTGACTCGAAGGGTTGTGAGGAGGGGTTGAGAGCGAGCAATAATGATAATAATGAGTAATAATGAGTATAGAGGTGAAGAAAAGAGGGGGGGAGGATGAAGATTAAAGTGTTGGATATTAAAGAAGATTAATGTTAAAAGTAGGGGGGGGGCGACATCCTCGCATGTCTCTTTCTTTGCTTTTGTTGATCAGTCTTGGGTGGGGGGGGGGGGGAGGAAGCATGAGAGCGAGGTCAAACCGGGTCAGCCTTAAATCCGACCCCGGCTGTCTTAGTGGCATACAAGCGGGTGTATATTTAGAACCCCGCCATGCCGTCTACACCACGTGCATGGATATGGTATGTCATATTGATAGTGACTGATAGTGACTGCCACGTTGCTCTGGCGATATAGCATACTGCATCGTCCTGCAGTCTCGCATAATCATGTAGGTTCATATCACGTGGTCCGCGATGGTCGCCACGTGCGAACCTAAGCCACATTTGTGAGCACAGAGGTCGCTCGCCCTGTCGGCCTAAATTCAAGCCCTAACGGGCACCCCATCACGACTATGAAGAGGTATCAGCACAGGTCGACAACTCTCAAGCGTAGTTCACTCGTTACTACCACCAGAAACCGAGCCGTATCGCTTTCCTCTTCACTGTGTTGTATTAAACAGAGGTGTATCACTACTGATTCCACCAGTCTTTCAATCACTATATAAAAGGTTAACAATCTCTTACAGATAGATGGCTCCACACAAGTTACTGTCACCAATGGAGCCAATCCCACGCTACTGTCTCACTGTTTTATCCTTTTCCTTGATTTTCGATAATATTTTCTAATATCTAATACTGCTGTTAGTAATGTTACTTACAATATAGTTCTATATTGTTTATAGCATAATAACAGTTGTTTGATATCTGATAGCATTAGTAAATAGAAAATAAATAAATAAATAAACAAGAATAAAAAATAAGGGAGGTCGCACAAGATCTACTACTAATTCGACTCCTTTGTGGCTAAGCATGGCAGAGCCATCTATTGTGCAGAAACATTTAAAACTAACCCAAGGCTCATTGCCAAGGAACGCGCCATTCTCTCCTCGGCAGTGGACGTAGTAAGATACGCTAAGAGGATATTATTTGAATGAGATTTCGACATGAATGAAAGTTACTCGATGCTGAGTTTGGTACACGTCAAAGCACGTGTTGAAAGCTCGTAAGGAAGTGTTAAAGATAAAAGGAAAGAAGAGGAGGAGGAGGGAAAAATAAAGCAGTAGAATAGAAAAGAAAAAGATGAAGTAGTATAGTCTAAGTAGGACGATGATGCACGAAGTAGAAAAAAAAATAAAAGTATGAAGAAGAAGAGGTAGAAAAAGAAAAAAAAATGAAGAGAAGAAGGAGGGGAGGAGAAGAAAGCAGTAGCAGAAAAAAGAAGAAGAGAAGGAGGAGGAGGAGGAGGGGGAGAAAAAGGAGGAGGAGGAGGACAAAAAAGTAGGAGAAGAAAAAACAGAAAAGTAGATAGAAAAAGAAAAAGAAACGTAGAAATAGTAGAATGAAATTTAATAATAAGAATACGAGGGAAGAGAGGGACGAAGAAAGGAACAATAGAAAAAAAAAAGAAGGATATCAAAAACCAAAACAACTTCCGCCACAGCGAACCAAAAGGAAACAAAATGAAACAAAAAGCGTATGAAAATGACCTGATGATTATATAACGGACACAAAGACGTGGAAATGTGACCTTGTATCATCGCTCGACCGACAAACCAAGCGCTCGAGGCACCGAGCTCCAACCGAAGGACGAAACGAGGAAACGAAAAATAGATCTTAAAAAAAGATGTCGTAAGTATTAATTTTTTGTTATAATACTCGTGTTCTATAGAAAGGATTGTTTATGTAGTGATAATGGTGATAATGATAATAATGAGAGACCAATGATGAT
>NW_020872403.1:485044-487544 GCF_003789085.1 Penaeus vannamei | reverse complement strand
TCGTTATCAAGTTTTTAAACTTTTACATTTTCATTCTCGTTTTTTCTCTCATTTTTTCCCTTTTTTTATTCGGATAATAAACATGGTAAGTTTTCAACTTGGATTTCTTATCCTAAGTAATTTGCATATTTTCTTCTTTCTTCTTCCTCTTCTAAGCAAAGTTCGTTGTCTTCTTCTCTTTCCTCTTAATCTTCTCTTTAAAATTTTAGGGTAAAGAGATAGGAAGGGGGGAGTGGGGGAAATTGGGGGTGATGGAGGGGCGGAAGGGGGCGAGGGAGGGGGGGAAGGGGGGCGAGGGAGGAGGGAAGGGGGGAGGGAAGGGGAGGCGAGGGAGGGGGAGGAGGGGAGGGTAGAAGGTTAAGGGTAAGAACAGGGAAGAAGGGAGGGCGAGAGAAATGAAGAAGGGAAAGGAAGAAGTGAAAAGGAAGAAGGTAAGATGAGAGGAAGAAAAAAAGGGAGAAAGAGTGAAAGAGTAACATGGAGAAAAAAGGAAAGAGAGAGAGGGAAAAGGAGGAAAGAGAAAAGGTAGATAAAGAGTGGAAGGAGTGGATAAAGTAGGATAATTGAAGAAATAGAGAGGGGGAAATAAGTGATAATGAGAGGGGAAGGGGAGGAGTGAGAATAAAAGGGTAAAGATAGTGATAAAGAGGGAACTGAGGAAGATGAGATAGAATTGACGAATATGAGGGAGAATTTTTCATTACTATTATTATTATTTTCTTGCTTGTTAAATTTCCAGAGAAAGATATGAGTGCGTGAAATTATGTGCCAGCATGGAATGCGTCAAGGGAGGAAAGGGAGGACGAGAGGAAATGAGAGAAAGAGAGAGAGAGAGAGAGAGAGAGAGAGAGAGAGAGAGAGAGAGAGAGAGAGAGAGAGAGAGGAGAGAGAGAGAGAGAGAGAGAGAGAGAGAGAGAGAGAGAGAGAGAGAGAGAGAGAGAGAGAGAGAGAGAGAGAGAGAGAGAGAGAGAGAGAGAGAGAGAGAGAGAGAGAGAGAGAGAGAGAGAGAGAGAGAGAGATAGGAATGTTATGATATGTAAGATTATATAAATAATGTAGAATATAACAACAGACTCATATGATAGAATTAGCATAAATATTTCAGTAATATGGTCTAAATATAGCTTGTTTACCCTTCCTACCCAATTCCCTCTCCCCTTTCCCTCTCTCTTACCCATTTCCTTCCCCTCTCACTCTGACCCTTTCCACTTCTGTTTCCCCTTCCTTCCCCTTGTCAGTTCTCCCTTCTTACCTTCTCTTTCCACTCTTTCTTGCCCTTGTGCTTGTTTCCCTTTCCGTCTCTCTCTTACCCTTATGTCGGTTACCAGTCGGTTTACCTTATGTTTCTTGCCTTTCTCTTTCTCTTATTCTCCTCTTCCATCGCCTCTTTTTCCTCCTTTCCCTCTTTCCCGCATTCCAGTCTTTCTTTCCTTTCTCTCTATCTCCTCTCTCTCATTCCCTCCATTCGCCATTTCTCTTCTCCCTCTCCTTCTCTTTCCCCGTCTCCGTCCCTTCTATCGCCTTTTTTATTCTCCACTTGCCCTTCTCGTCTCCATTCCCTCTTTTCTATCTTTTTCTTCCTCCCTCCTTCCTTGATTCTCTCCTCTTCTATTTCTCCTTCCTTTTTCCTCCCTTTCTCTCCCTTCCTCTTAACAATCTACCTCCTTCTCCTTCTCCCTCCCTTCGCAATTTCTCTCCCTTCTATTTTCCTTCGTCCTCTTCCCCTTAACAATCTCCTCCTCCTTCTCCTTCCCCCTCCCTTTCCTATTTTCTCTCCCCCTTCTATTCCTCTTTCCTCTTCCCTCCCCTTTCCCTCCCTTTCCTTCCACTCCCCCACCTTCCTCCCTCCTCTCTAATGTCCAATCGGAATGCCAATGAGTTATCTTTGGGGATTTTTCGCTTAACCGGCTTGTAAATTGTACCGGTGCATTTGGGCGATGAGAAGCCGGTGGAGAGAGAGAGAGAGAGAGAGAGAGAGAGAGAGAGAGAGAGAGAGAGAGAGAGAGAGAGAGAGAGAGAGAGAGAGAGAGAGAGAGAGGAGAGAGAGAGAGAGAGAGAGAGAGAGAGAGAGGAGAGAGAGAGAGAGAGAGAGAGAGAGAGAGAGGGAAGGAGGGAGGAGTGAGAGGGAGGGAGGGAGAGGGAGGGAGAGGGAGGGAGAGAGGGGAGGGAAGGAGAGAGGGAGAAGGGAGGGAGGGAGGAGAGAGAGGGAGAGACAGAGGAGAGGGAGGGAGGGAGGGAGGGAGGGAGATAGATAGAATAGATAGATAGAGAGAGAGAGTGAGAGAGTGAGAGAGAGAAGGGGGAGAGGGAGGGAAGGAGAGGAGAGGGAGAGAGGGAGAGGGAGGACAGGAGGGAGAGGGAGGGAGGGAGGGAGGGAGTGAGAGGAGGGAGGTGAGAGAAGAGGGAGGGAAGAGAGAGAGAGAGAGAGAGAGAGAGAGAGAGAGAGAGAGAGAGAGAGAGAGAGAGAAGAGAGAGAGAGAGAGAGAGAGAGAGAGAGAGA
>NW_020872403.1:479098-480514 GCF_003789085.1 Penaeus vannamei | reverse complement strand
CTAAAGACAGAATAGTTATACTGGTTTCCCGATCGACAACGTACGTCATACACACAGCGGCCAACGATCGGCACTGGCAGCGTTTGACTTTAAAGGGCACTGTTGCGTTGCATGGCTGTAGACTACTATGTAAACAACAGACAGTTGCGCTACTCTTGATTTCTTCGAGAGTAGGAGCTTAGGACGGGACAATGGACATAAAGGAATCGTGTACTTAGGAATACAATTCACTGATATCATCACATACGTCAACGATTGATTAATGTACAGAGTCTATCGGTATTAGGATGATGACTGAATTACTTGTGTGACGATGATAATATGACCTTAGACAGATTGAAAGATGGCTGATGATTTCAAGATGTTGGAGCTTTGAAATGTTTAGCAAGAATGAGGAAGGGAGCTTTAGATGATGCGTGTGTGGTAGGTGTCTGGCTTTAGGGTTGCTGTGTAGAATAAGGTAAAAATTTGAAAAAATCATAGATATAAGCAATTCAATAAGATAAGATGGTGAGTGAGTAAAGATAATGTAAAATAGATAAAGATAAAGATGGTGAGTGAAGATATAAAGAGGGCTCTGAGGAATGTTGGAAGTGTATTTAATGGCTATTTGTGCTGGGATGAACTTATTATAGAAATTATGAAACAAACGCAAAATGTATTACACAGACACACATAAACACATGCACTCAGTCACACACACAAACAAACAAAACAAACAAGCAAAAAAACATTCAGTATGCTTTCAGTGTCAAAAATCATCAGCTCATGAGTTTCCTCGTCAGCATCATTATTGTTTACACTTAATGATATTACAAGCGCTGCAGCCACTAAAACAGGGATACTTTAGCCGGCTCTGCAGTAACTTTTAACATGCAGCGCAGACATACAACTACGGACTTACGAAACAACTTTTCCACTATGATGTTATTTTACTATTTCTCGTAATGATATTTTACCATTTCTTTTATTTTTTTATTTTTTTTTGTTATGATGAATTTTACTTGTTTCTTGCGATGCCATTTTCCTCGTTTTTTAAAAATGTTATGATACTGTTCTTCTGATGTTATTTCACCGTTTCTCGTGATGTTATTTCCCCATTTCTCGTTATGTCTTTATTCCATGCGATGTTATTATTTCTTTTCTCGTTATGTATTTGTTCCATGTGATGTTATTCCCCATTTCTCGTGATGTCTTTGTTCCATGTAATGTTATTCAACCTTTTCTCGTTATGTCTTTGTTCCATGTGTTGTTATTCCCCCTTTTCTCGTTATGTCTTTGTTCCATGTGATGTTATTCCCTCTTTTCTTGTTATTTCTTTGCCCCCCCCCTTTCTCGTGATGTCTTTGTTCCCCATGATGTTATTCCGCTTTTCCTCGTTATGCCTTTCTACCATGTGATGTTAATCCCTCTTTT
>NW_020872403.1:456598-459098 GCF_003789085.1 Penaeus vannamei | reverse complement strand
ACTAATCTACTACTACTACTACTAATTGATAAACAATGATAATGATGATATGGGAGGGTGAAGGAGAAAACCTGGTTTGAAAGGTCCAGTATCCTGTTGCAAGTCCAGCTGGTTATTTTTCTGCGAGTGTTTACACTGGCGACGTATGCCTTAATTTCATAATAGGATTTGGATCCCTAACAAAATCTAATCAATTGGTCACTCGTATATATTCGCACGCCCCCCTCCCCCCTCCGCAAAAAAATATCTCCTAAATTTCAGCAAAAGTAATTCATGTTTGTGAAAATGGCGCATAATTATTTTCTGAGGCAATGGCGGCTTCTGATATCCCGGCAACAGGCAAACTTAATTTCGAAATGCTTTATTCCACACAATTCCTACGAAGAAATATTTCTACGTGGCCCTACTTTCTGTGACGCATCGAAATGTCGAAGAATCTTTTAATTGGATTGTAAATCTATATCCAATTAACCACTAAAGTTAGATAAAGTTGAACCATGGTCATCTCATCCATAAATTATCGTCAGTGACTTTTTGCATAATCCCGGTACATCCCTCCCCCCAAAAAAAAAAGAAAGAAAAAAAAATAGAAGGAAAATGTTATCAAATATTTGGCGATAATATCATGGAATCATCACTATTAAAATCCTGTGGTTAACGTCTATTACCCGCAGTTAACTTTCCATTATTTTCTCTATCAGAAACAACATTTATCCGTTGGATGACAGGAACTCGTAACACAAACATAGTAAAGACAAAATTTATAATTGAATATGTAAACAATTCAAATCGACTTTAAAAACATATGAATCATCAAAAAACAACAACAACAAAAAATCAAATACGNATGTAGACATAGCGTTGAAGAGGTAGAATGTAGACATGTTAGACATAGCGTTGGAAGAGGTAGAAATGTAGACATGTAGACATAGCGTTGGGAAGAGGTAGAAATGTAGACATGTAGACATAGCGTTGGAAGAGGTAGAATGTAGACATGTAGACATAGCGTTGGAAAGAGGTAGAATGTAGACATGTAGACATAGCGTTGAAGAGGTAGAATGTAGACATGTAGACATAGCGTTGGAAGAGGTAGAATGTAGACATGTAGACATAGCGTTGGAAGAGGTAGAATGTAGACATGTAGACATAGCGTTGGAAGAGGTAGAATGTAGACATGTAGACATAGCGTTGGAAGAGGTAGAATGTAGACATGTAGACATAGCGTTGGAAGAGGTAGAATGTAGAATGTAGACATAGCGTTGAAGAGGTAGAATGTAGACATGTAGAATAGCGTTGGAAGAGGTAGAAATGTAGACATGTAGACATAGCTTTGGAAAGAGGTAGAATGTAGACATGTAGACATAGCGTTGGAAGAGGTAGAATGTAGACATGTAGACATAGCGTTGGAAGAGGTAGAATGTAGACATGTAGACATAGCGTTGGAAGAGGTAGAATGTAGACATGTAGACATAGCGTTGGAAGAGAGGTAGAATGTAAGACATGTAGACATAGCGTTGGAAGAGGTAGAATGTAGACATGTAGACATAGCGTTGGAAGAGGTAGAATGTAGACATGTAGACATAGCGTTTGGAAGAGGTAGAATGTAGACATGTAGACATAGCGTTGGAAGAGGTAGAATGTGTAGACATAGCGTTGGAAGAGGTAGAATGTAGACATGTAGACATAGCGTTGGAAGAGGTAGAATGTAGACATGTAGACATAGCGTTGGAAGAGGTAAGAAATGTAGACATGTAGACATAGCGTTGGAAGAGGTAGAATGACATGTAGACATAGCGTTGAGAGGTAGAATGTAGACATGTAGACATAGCGAAGAGGTAGAATGTAGACATGTAGACGCGTTGGAAGAGGTAGAATGTAGACATGTAGACATAGCGTTGGAAGAGGTAGAATGTAGACATGTAGACATAGCGTTGGAAGAGGTAGAATGTAGACATGTAGAGCGTTGGAAGAGGTAGAAATGTAGACATGTAGACATAGCGTTGGAAGAGGTAGAATGTAGACATGTAGACATAGCGTTGGAAGAGGTAGAATGTAGACATGTAGACATAGCGTAAGAGGTAGAATGTAGACATGTAGACATAGCGTTAGAAGAGGTAGAAATGTAGACATGTAGACATAGCGTTGGAAGAGGTAGAATGTAGACATGTAGACATAGCGTTGGAAGAGGTAGAATGTAGACATGTAGACATAGAGTTGGAAGAGGTAGAAATGTAGACATGTAGACATAGCGTTGGAAGAGGTAGAATGTAGACATGTAGACATAGCGTTGGAAGAGGTAGAATATAGACATGTAGACATAGCGTTGGAAGAGGTAGAATGTAGACATGTAGACACAGCGTTGGAAGAGGTAGAATGTAGACATGTAGCATAGCATTGGAAGAGGTAGAATGTAGACATGTAGACACAGCGTTGGAAGAGGTAGAATGTAGAATGTAGGCATAGCATTGGAAGAGGTAGAATGCAGACATGTAGACATAGC
>NW_020872403.1:446598-449098 GCF_003789085.1 Penaeus vannamei | reverse complement strand
GAAGCCAGATCGAGGCCGTTTCCTCTCTCCGGATCGTACGATTTCCCAAAATGTTTCGGCGATTAGCACGGTCATTCCCATTGTCGTGAACGAAGCCTTTCGGACGGTGATTGTAAATTGGTGAATTATGCAGAGTCATGGTGTACGGAAGCTATTTCCTATTCAGAAATTTTGTACTCATTTTTTTTTTTTTTTCGTTTTATTCTTCTTGGATTTATAAAGTGCTTGATATCGTCGCAACTCTATACATCGATATAATTTTTATATATCGATATCAATCTGTCTATTAATATATCAATATCTATGTCTATCAATATATCGATAGCTATCTGTCTATCAGTATCTGTCTATTAATATCTAAAGCTATCTGTCTATCATATATCGATCTATCTGTCTATCAGTATATCGATAGCTATCTGTCTATCAGTATATCGAGATCTATCTGTCTATCAGTATATCTAAAGCTATCTATCTATATCGATACTATCTGTCTATCAGTATATCGATCTATCTGTCTATCAGTATATCGAGACTATCTGTCTATCAGTATATCTAAGCTATCTGTCTATCAGTATATCTAAAGCTATCTGTCTATCAGTATATCGATAGCTATCTGTCTATCAATTATCGATAGCTATCTGTCTATCAGTATATCGAGATCTATCTGTCTATCAGTATATCGATAGCTATCTGTCTATCAGTATATCGATAGCTATCTGTCTATCATATATCGAATCTATCTGTCTATCAGTATATCGATAGCTATCTGTCTATCAGTATATCGATAGCTTATCTGTCTATCAGTATATCGTAGATGCTATCTGTCTATCAATATATGCTATCTGTCTATCAATATTCGCTATATCAGTGCTATCTCTATCAGTATATCGATATATCATCAGTATATCGATAGCTATCTGTCTATCAGTATATCGATAGCTATCTGTCTATCAGTATATCGAGATCTATCTGTCTATCAGTATATCTATATATCATATATCTAATATCTGTCTATCAGTATATCTGTCTATCTGTCTATCAGTATATCGATAGCTATCTGTCTATCAGTATATCGAGTATCTATCTGTCTATCAGTATATCTAAAGCTATCTGTCTATCAATATATCTATAGTATCTGTCTATCAGTATATCGATAGCTATCTGTCTATCAATATATCGATAGCTATCTGTCTATCAGTATATCGAGATCTATCTGTCTATCAGTATAATCGATAGCTATATCAGTATATCGCTATCTGTTCTGTCTATCAGTATATAGCTATCTGTCTATCAGTATATCGATAGCTATCTGTCTATCAGTATATCTATCTGTCTATCAAGCTATCTGTCTATCAATATATCTGCTATCTGTCTATCAGTATATCGATAGATCTATCTAGTCTATCAGTATATCGATAGCTATCTGTCTATCAGTATATCGAGATCTATCTGTCTATCAGTATATCGATAGCTATCTGTCTATCATATATCGAGCTATCTGTCTATCAGTATATCGAGATCTATCTGTCTATCAGTATATCGATCTATCGTCTATCAGTATATCTGCTATCTGTCTATCAATATATCTAAAGCTATCTGTCTATCAGTATATCGATAGCTTCTGATATCTATCTATGTCTATCAGTATATCATCTATCTGTCTATCAGTATATCTGTATCTGTCTATCAGTATATCTATAGCTATCTGTCTATCAGTATATCGATATCGTCTATTAGATATCTGTCTATCAATATGTCTCTGTCTATCAGTATATCGATACATATCTGTCTATCAGTATATCGATAATATCTGGTCTATCAGTATATATCTATCTGTCTATCATATAATCTATCTGTCTATCAATATATCGATAGTTATCAGTATATCGATACATATCTGTCTATCTAGTATTCGATAGCTATCTATCTATATCAGTAGATCGTATACTTCTGTCTATCTACCTACCCATCTCTCTATGAATATTTTAATCTATCATTCTATATATCTCTATTTGTCTATCTATCTACTCATCCATCTATCTAGTAAAGCTATATTCATCTATTCATAGACATATCTATCTATTCACTTATCTATATGCTTCTCTTTCTATACTTATAGATATATGTTATATATGAAAACGTATACACACCTATGCACACACATTCAACCGTGGATTTGTGTGCATGTGTATATATGCATATTTATTTATGCATACACCGACGCAAACAAAAATAAATGATTGACAGTTAACATAACAAATAAACTATCATGCCTGACACACATACTGAATTTTAGAGTATGATAGTGAGAGGAAAATTAATTATCATCATTTTTTAAACAAGCAAAAGGACACTAACATGAGTGAAGTATGGATAGCACGCAGTAATAATAATAGTAATAGATGATAGTAATAGTAATAAATAATAATAATAATAGTAATAATAATAACAATAGTAATAATGATAGTAATAGAGGATAATGATAACAATAATAATAGTA
>NW_020872403.1:431598-434098 GCF_003789085.1 Penaeus vannamei | reverse complement strand
GGTGGGGGGTGGGGGTGGGAGGGGGGCGTAATTGCGTATAATTTGGTAGCGCTTAAGAAAGGCATCCATTATTAATGGGTATGATCCTTACCATTGCGTATGGGAATTGTCACCAATAGGATTAGGAGGGAGGGATTGGGGGGGGAGGGGGGAGGGTAAGAGGATGATGGGGGAGGGGGGGTAAGCGGATGAGGGAAGGGAGAGGGGGATAGTGGGGGGGGGGGGATGAGGGGATGGTTGGAGGAGGGGGGAAGGAAATAAGGGGTGGGAGGGAGGGGGAGACTTTCATACCGAAATAGGTAGGGGAAAAGAGAAGAGAGAGAGAGAGAGAGAGAGAAGAGAGAGAGAGAGAGAGAGAGAGAGAGAGAGAGAGAGAAGAGAGAGAGAGAGCGAGAGAGAGAGAGAGGAGGGAGAGAGAGAGGGAGAGAGAGAGAGAGAGAGAGAGAGAGAGAGAGAGTGAGAGAGAGAGAGAGAGAGAGAGAGAGAGAGAGAGAGAAGAGAGTGATAGAGAGAGAGAGAGAGAGAGAGAGAGAGAGAGAGAGAGAGAGAGAGAGAGAGAGAGAGAGAGAGAGAGAGAGAGAGAGAGAGAGAGAGAGAGAGGAGAGAGAGAGAGAGGAGAGAGAGAGAGGAGAGAGAGAGAGAGAGAGAGAGAGAGAGAGAGAGAGAGAGAGAGAGAGAGAGAGAGAGGAGAGAGAAGAGAGAGAGAGAGAGAGAGAGAGTTTTTGGCATTTGGAAAAAAATATATATATGTATACATATACTCAAGCACATACACCATGCACTTACATGTATTCATATACACAACGAAACACACACACATACACGCATATACAAACACTACCAAACACACATTTCACTTACCAAACATAAACACACATAAGCAAATGCTCACACGCACACTAACAAGCACACACACACACATAGACAAACACACTAAGAAATACATCCACACACGCGCACACACTCTAACAAACACACACACACATTTCCAAACACACACACACATTTCCAAACACACACACACATTTCCAAACACACACACACATTTCCAAACACACACACATTTCCAAACACACACACACACACATTTCCAGCACATATTTCCAAACTTTCCAAACACACACCACACATTTCCAAACACACACACACACTTCCAAACACACACACAAACACACACACACACAATTTCAAACACACACATTTCCAAACACACACACACATTTCCCAAACACACCACACACCCATTTCCAAACACACACACACATTTCCAAACACACACACACATTTCCAAACACACACACACATTTCCAAACACACACACATTTCCAAACACACACACACATTTCCAAACACACACACACATTTCCAAACACACACACACATTTCCAAACACACACAACACACACACACAACATTTCCAAAACACACACCAAACACATAACAAACACACACACACATTTCAAACACACACACATTTCAACACACACATTTCCAGCACACATTTCCAAACACACACACACATTTCCAAACACACACACACATTTTCCAAGCACACACACACCAAACACACACACATTTCTTTCCAACACACACCACACATATTTCCAAACACACACACATCCAAAACACACAACAAACACACACACACATTTCCAAACACACACACATTTTTATTTCCAAACACTATTACACATCTATTGTTAGTCCATTTGTCGCCTTAAATCCAAAGATATTTACCTCCACTAAAGAGGTTGGTGCCGTTGGTTATTTTGTTTGTTCGTAAGCAGGATAATTTTAAAAGATTTTCTATTTTTCTATTATCTATTTATTCATTTATTATTATTATTATTTTTATTTATTATTATTATTATTTATTTATTATTATTATTATTTTTTTTTTATTATTATTTATTATTATTTTTTTTATTTTTTT
Source organism: Penaeus vannamei (assembly GCF_003789085.1). NCBI lineage: Eukaryota > Metazoa > Arthropoda > Malacostraca > Decapoda > Penaeidae > Penaeus > Penaeus vannamei. Next base: position 432,165 of record NW_020872403.1, on the reverse strand, counting down.
TTTTTTTTGCTTAAATAAGATACCATTAAATTTTGGTGGTGACCTGGATCGTGATCCGGATCTAGGAATTTCTGAAATGATTTTACATTAATAACTATCATTACGTTTACGAACTATTATCATTATTTACGAACTATTATCAATATTATGTTTGCGAACTATTATCATTATTATGTTTACGAACTACTATCAATATAATGTTTGCGAAATATTATTATTATTATGTTTACGAACTATTATCAATATTATGTTTGCGAACTATTATTATTATCATGTTTACGAACTATTATCAATATAATGTTTGCGAAATATTATTATTATCATGTTTACGAACTACTATCAATATTATGTTTGCGAACTATTATTATTATTATATTTACCAATGTACCCAAAAAAGAGTTGATTTTTATGTCTTTCTTCAAGTGTGAATATTTTTATTGCATCAGTGACCCTATTGCCTCGGCGGAGGTATGCGCTCTCTGATTGCTTCTAGGCGCTATCGACTCTGATCCTTCGTTATTTTTTTTTATTATCCTTCGTTATTATCCTCCGTTAGTTTCAGTTGTT
>NW_020872403.1:416598-419098 GCF_003789085.1 Penaeus vannamei | reverse complement strand
CTCGAAGTGCTGACTCGAAATGCTGACTCGAAATGCTGACTCTAAGGCCTGGTGAGGAAGGCTAACTCGAAGTGCTGACTCTAAGTGCTAACTCGAAGTGCTGACTCTAATGCTTGGTGAGGAAGGCTGACTCGAAGTGCTGACTCTAAGTGCTAACTCGAAGTGCTGACTCTAATGCTTGGTGAGGAAGGCTGACTCGAAGTGCTGACTCTAAGTGCTAACTCGAAGTGCTGACTCTAATGCCTTGGTGAGGAAGGCTGACTCGAAGTGCTGACTCTAAGTGCTAACTCGAAAGTGCTGACCTAATGCTTGGGTGAGGAAGGCTGACTCGAAAGGCTGACTCAAGTGCTGACTCTAATGCCTGGTGAGGAAAGGCTTGACTCGAAATGCCTGACTCGAAGTGCTGACTTAATGCCTGGTGAGGAAGGCTGACTGCTGAAATGCTGACTCTAAATGCCTGACTGAGGAAATGGCTGACTCGAAGTGCTGAACTCTAATGCTCTGCTGAGCCTGAGGAAGGGCTGACTCGAAATGCTGACTTTCGAAATGCTGACTCTAATGCTGGGAAATGAAAGGCTGACGAAATGCTGACTCGAAGTGCTGACTCGAAAGGCTGACTCGAAGTGCTGACTCTAATGCCTGGTGAGGAAGGCTGACTCGAAATGCTGACTCGAAGTGCTGACTCGAAAGGCTGACTCTAATGTCTGGTGAGGAAGGCTGACTCAAAGTGCTGACTCTAAATGCTGGTGCTGACTCGAATGGCTGGTGAAAATGACTGACTGCTGAAGGCCTGACTCTAATGTGGTGAGGAAGGCTGACTCGTGAGAAGGCTGACTCGAAAGTGCTGAACTCCTATGGTGAGCGAAGGCTGACTCGAAATGCTGCCATGCTGAACTTCGAAAATGCTGCTGACGGAAGGTGAGGAAGGCCTGACTCTAAGTGAAACTCGAAATGCCTGACTCTAATGCCTGGTGAGGAAGGCTGACTACGAAAATGCTGACTCTAATGCCTGGTGAGGAAGGCTGACTCCGAAATGCTGACTCTAATGCCTGGTGAGGAAGGCTGACTCGGAATGCTGACTCTAATGCCTGGTGAGGAAGGCTGACTCGAAATGCTGACTCTCGAAAGTGCTGACTCTAATGCCTGGTGAGGAAGGCTGACTCGAAATGCTGACTCTAATGCCTGGTGAGGAAGGCTGACTCGAAATGCTGACTCTAATGCCTGGTGAGGAAGGCTGACTCGAAGTGCTGACTCGAAATGCTGACTCTAATGCCTGGTGAGGAAGGCTGACTCGAAATGCTGACTCTAATGCCTGAGGAAGGCTGACTGCAAAAATGCTGACTCGAAGTGCTGACTCTAATGCCTGGTGAGGAAGGCTGACTCGAAATGCTGACTCTAATGCCTGGTGAGGAAGGCTGACTCGAAATGCTGACTGAATGCCTGAAGTGCTGACCTTAATGCCTGGTGAGGAAGGCTGACTCGAAATGCTGACTCTAATGCCTGGTGAGGAAGGCTGACTCGAAATGCTGACTCTCTAATGCCTTGGTGAAGGAAGGCTGACTCGAAAGTGCTGACTCTAATGCCTGGTGAGGAAGGCTGAACTCGAAATGCTGACTCTCCTGGCCTGGTGAGGAAGGCTGACTCTGCTGACTCGAAGTGCTGACTCTAAGGCCTGGTGAGGAAGGCTGACTCGAAATGCTGACTCTAATGCTCGACTCTCGAAAATGCTGACTCTAATGCCTGGTGAGGAAGGCTGACTCGAAATGCTGACTCTAAGGCCTGGTGAGGAAGGCTGACTCGAAGTGCTGACTCGAAATGCTGACTCTAAGGCTTGGTAAGGAAGGCTGACTCGAAATGCTGACTCTAATGCCTGGTGAGGAAGGCTGACTCGAAATGCTGACTCTAATGCCTGGTGAGGAAGGCTGACTCGAAATGCTGACTCTAATGCCTGGTGAGGAAGGCTGACTCGAAGTGACTGAACTGACTCGAAATGCTGACTCTAATGCCTGGTGAGGAAGGCTGACTCGAATGCTGACTCTAATGCGCTGAAGGAAGCCTGGTGAACTCGAAGTGCTGACTCGAAATGCTGACTCTAATGGCTTGGTGAGGAAGGCTGACTCGAAATGCTTGAACTCTAAATGCCTGNGAGAAGAGAGAGAGAGAGAGAGGTGAGAGAGAGAGAGAGGAGGAGGGGGGGGGGGGGGAGAAAAACAGAGATTGAGAAAGAAACGAGAAAGAGAGAGGAGAGAGAGAGAGAGGAGAGAGAGAGAGAGAGAGAGAGAGAGGAGAGAGAGAGAGAGAGAGAGAGAGAGAGAGAGAGAGAGAGAGAGAGAGATAAAGAGAGAGAGATAGAGTTGATAGATAGATAGATAGAGAGAGAGAGCGAGAGAGAGAGAGAGAGAAAGCAAGAGCCTTACTCGACTGAGGGAAAGGGTCAGAGACACACCTCTGTAGCACAGGCGTCTCCCGCCCGCCCGCCAGCGGTCCCAAAGTCCAAAGG
>NW_020872403.1:389098-394098 GCF_003789085.1 Penaeus vannamei | reverse complement strand
CCTTTCCTCTCTCGCGTGCTGTCTTATTGGCCCCCCACGTCTGACTAATTAACTCTACCTCTGTCTCTTGGGCGATGAAGTGGATGATCTCTGTGCGTATCAGGGTCCTCGTGTATCTTTGTATCCTTCCCTCCTACCTCTCTCCTTTCCCTCCTTTCCCTCCTCCCTCCTTCCTTCCTTCCCCTCCCTCCCTCCCCGCCTCTTCGCCCGCGGATGGAAGTGGAGTAATTGGCGGCGCGGACGCGGGCTGGCGAGCCCGGGGCGGCCGCAGCGCCAACTGGGAAGGACGACGATGTCGAAGGAATCTCTCGGAGGCGCGAGGAAAGCGAAACGGACAAAGGAAAAGGTAGAGAGGAGGACGGGCGAGGGAGCGACGAAGGCAAGAGGGACAGGGAAGGAGCGAGCGGTGGATCCGCAGGGAGCGATAGGATGAAAGGCAGGGTCAGGGGGAGGGGCTTGCCTTCGACACCACATCGCAGCACAACGACCGCCCTCCGCCAGCACCATGAACACCATCCTGCCCGACCTCATCAACATCATGCTCCCCTCTCCCCCTCTCCTCTCTCCCCCTCCCTTCTCTCCCCGCCACGTGACCCCCGCCGCAAGGGTGATGGAGGAGTCAAGGGGAAGCGGAGAGGGTCAACCACAGACAATGGCGCCGTCATTAGCTCTCGGCTGATCGTTTGGGGTCGAGGAGGATGGAGACGTGATGTGACGGTGGTGCTGAGGGCTTGGAGGTGCTGAGGGCTTGGAGGTGCTGAGGGCTTGGAGGTGCTGAGGGCTTGGAGGTGCTGAGGGCGTGGAGGTGCTGAGGGCGTGAGGTGCTGAGGGCTTGGAGGTGCTGAGGGCTTGGAGGTGCTGAGGGCTTGGAGGTGCTGAGGGCTTGGAGGTGCTGAGGGCTTGGAGGTGCTGAGGGCTTGGAGGTGCTGAGGGCTTGGAGGTGCTGAGGGCTTGGAGGTGCTGAGGCTTGGAGGTGCTGAGGGCTTGGAGGTGCTGAGGGCGCGGAGGAGGAGGAGGAGGAGAAGAAGAAGAAGAAGAAGAAGAAGAAGAAGAAGAAGAAGAAGAAGAAGAAGAAGAAGAAGAAAAGAAGAAGAAGGAGAAAGGAGGAGAATAATAATAATGATACTACTACTATTACTAATAATAATAAGGAGAAGAAGGAGAAGGAAGAGGAGGAGGAGGAGGAGGAAGAAGAAGAAGAAGAAGAAGAAAAGAAGAAAGAAGAAGAAAAAGAAAAAGAAGAGAAGAAGAAGAAGAAAGAAGAAGAAGAAGAAGAAGAGGAGGAGGAGAAGGAGGAGGTGGAAATGGGGGAGGTAGAAGAGGAGAAAAGACTAGGGAAGAAGGAAGGAAAAACTGAAGAAAAGAACAGCGAAAAATAAGGGAAAAGGGGAGAGATCATGCTTCGGCCAACAACAGTAATACTAGCAAAACAACATGTATAAGGAAAGAGGAGCAAGAAAGAAAGGAAGGAAGGCCGAAAGGAGGAAGAGCCAGAAGAAAAGAGGAGGATATGTCGATGTTTTTCTTGATTATTTAGAAATTTGGAAATGACAAGCAAGATAAAGTATATGTTGAATAATGGTGTTGAGAGAGAGAGAGAGAGAGAGAGAGAGAGAGAGAGAGAGAGGAGAGAGAGAGAGAGAGAGAGAGAGAGAGAGAGAGAGAGAGAGAGAGAAGAGCGAGAGCGAGAGCGAGCGAGCGAGCGAGCAAAAGCACAATATTTGATTGATATTTAAACGTTTCCGAAAGTCATGCAGCGTGAGCCCTCGCATGCACGGGGGCGTGGCAGCGCCATCCACGTCAAGGGCATCCGTCAGCTTAAAAGTTTCCAGTTACGTCTTTAGGCTGCCTTGACCTCCGGGGCATCTCCCATGGGCATCGGCGCGTCCTTCTGCCATGGCCGCTCCTCTCCCTGGTCCTGTCTGCCGCTGTGCTTCCTCCCTCCCGCGGGCGGTGCCCTGCTGGCGGCGCTTCCCTGCCTCAATGTCGGTCTATGAGACGTCGTGCGGCTGCCCAACTGCTGCCGAGCCCACCGTAGAGGGAACCCATTCGTGCAAGCACGCGCGCGCTAGTATTCCCTCGCGCACAACGCCCCCCCCCCCTCACACAGGTGGCCGCTGATCGAGATAAAACACCGTGGGTTCTCTCATTATCCATAATACGTATCATGATACCAGATGGCGGGGCGGGGGAGGGGGCTGCGGCCTATCCGATTACTAGGCCTAATCGCCAGCAGCCTCAGGGGCGGCGCAGGAAGGAAGGGGCGCCGGAGGTGTCGCGCCAGCACCTCTCCGCTCCCCCCTCCCTTCCCTCTCCCCCTGCCTTCTACCCCCATATAGGGTTACCTGCTGGGGCTGGAGAGGCGGTGGGAAAGGAAGGGTCAGGTATTGTGAAAAGGAATAGAAGGGGCAATGGGAAAGCGGGATAGAGATAGATCAGATAATTAAGGGAGAGAAAAAGAGAATTAGGGAGAGGGGCAGATGGAAAAGGAGGAGGAGGAAGTGGGAGGAGGAAGGGAGGAGGAGGGGGAATAAAAGGGAATGGGAGAAGTAGAGTAGAGGTAGAAAGAGAGAGAGAGAGAGAGAGAGAAAGAGAGAGAGAGAGAGAGAGGAGAGAGAGAGAGAGAGAGAGAGAGAGAGAGAGAGAGAGAGGATAATTCACACTGATAAGGGTTCGCGGTCAGCGTCTGCGGCGCGGTGGCTATCCGAGCCGCGTGCAGGGCGCCAGGGCGGCAGCGGCGGCCGTGCGGCTCCTCGACGGCGTCGCTCCGAGGGCGCCTCGGCGGCCTTGGTGCGTCGCTGCCTCGCCTTCGTCGGCGTTCGCGTCCACACGCTTATTTCTGTCTCCTTCCCGCAGGTCCGAGGTGCAGCGGCTGAAAGCGACGCGGGCGGCCGAGGCCTCGCCCAGCGCCGCCCACATGCACGCCCACGAGCAGCGGGAGGCGGTTGCTGCCGCCTGGGTCGTCGAAAACGTCAGGAGACTGCAGGACTCCGTTGTCGAACTGCAGCAGGCGCTCAACGTCAGCCAGGCCATGCATGACAAGATGGTAAGCTATTTTTGGTACACGATGTGTGTGTGTGTGTGTATGGGTGTTTGTGTTATGTTATGTTTATGTATTATATATGTATTCATATTTATATATACTGATACAAGCACGGTGGAAACGCGTTCTCGAAGGAGCCCCTGACAACGCCCTCTTTCCCGGCAGGAAGTCGAGTCTCGCCTGCTGACGGTGGCAAAGGACGTGGGCGCCCTGCGAGGCAGCATGGCGGCCGTCACGTCCAAGGCGGAGGCGGCCATGGCGACGTCGGAGGCGCTGCAGGACGAAGTGGGGCGGCTCTCGGAGGAGGCGCACCGCAACGCCGGCCACCTGGGGGCGCTCGCCACGGAGGTAAGGCTGCCCAGCGGCTCTTTTGCTCTCTCGCGATCCGCGTCCGCCTCGCACGCCGACTGCAATCGGACAGCATTGCCTTTAGACATCGTGAGCAGGTCGGCTTGGCTATGGATTTGCGGTCAGGATGGCGTCCTTGTGTTGCCCTTCCTGCACCTCCTCTTCCTCTGCCCTCCTTCCCTTTCCTTCCATTGTTCTCGCTGTCCAGGGCGCCTCCAGGAGCCCGCCGGAGACGCACATATTACCTGTAGTTTTCCTCGCGTGAAATCGGTTAGATTGTGAAGTATTGGACGAAGTTGGAAAGGTAGGTAGATGGGTAGACATACAACGATATACAGACAAACAGATAGATAGATAGATAAATGGATAGATATATAGACAGACAGATAGGTAGGTAAGTAGGTATGTAGACATAGTCAATTTGCTAAAACTGTGCGAGGCCCGAACCAGTGAATACTCGCATATACAAACATGTGTATACACAGAAGTAAATGCATATCTTTCTATCTATCAAATATATACACAGTTATCTCACTATCTATACGGTAGATATTCATGGCTATGTGTCGAAGGCGCGGGAGGCGCAGAAGCCGTGACCGAAGGGCAGCGGCAGGAGGGCGGCGGCCCAAAAGGTTGGGCGCTTAGTCTTAGATGTGGAAAGGGGGGGGGGGGAGGGCGAGACTGATTTATTGGAAGATTGGATGGACTGCGAGGTGATTTAAGGTATAATTAAATGTTTGTGAAGAGAGGAGATGAGGTAAAAGGGAACAAGCAAAAGAAATGGAAGGGAAGAAAGGTGGAGGCTCCACCCCCTCAAAAAAGAAAAAGGAAAATTGATGAGATAGAAAGAAGAGCTTTTGATAGGAAGGGGATGCTAGCAGGAGGGGCTGGGAGGAGAGAGGGGAGGGGAAGGGGGAAGGGGGGTTTGGGTGAGGAGGGGGGAGGGGGAGGGCGAGGGCGGCCAGGGAAAGGAGGAGGGTCAGGGCAGGGAGAGATAAATGTTTTGAGAGACGGAAGCGAGCAAGGAGTCGCTCCCCGCCTGCAATTACTGACAAGACAGATAGCAGTGTGTCGGAAGGGGTGGCAAGGGGGAGCGGGGGAGAAGGGGGGGGCAAGGGGGAGAGGGGAGGGGTGGCAAGGGGGAGAGGAGGGGAGGGTTGGCAAGGGGGAGAGGAGGGGAGGTTGGCAGGGGGAAGAGGGGGTGAGAAGGGAGCGAAAAGGGAGAGAGAGGAGGGAGTAAGAGGGAGAAGAGGGGGTGAGAGAAGGGAGGCGTGAGAGGAGGGTGGGTGAGTGAGAGGAAGGGGAGGGGGAAGAGGAGGAGGGTGGGGTTGAGGAGGTCAGCCCGACCATTCTCTCTCCCATTTTCCCAATCCCCTTCCCCTGATTATCCTGTCGCCCCTCCCCCTTCTCCGTGTCTTGCCTTGTCGCCTCCCAATTGTCCTTCCTTCTTTATTTTCTCTCGTCTTTCGTCTTCCTTATTTTTTCAGCCTCATTTCTCAAGTCCCTCTTCCTCCCCTTTGCCCTCTCCTCCTCCTCCTCCTCCTCCTCCTCCTCCTCCTCCCCTCCTCCTCCTCTCCTCCTCCTCCTCCTCCTCCTCCTCTCCTCCTCC
>NW_020872403.1:370323-387735 GCF_003789085.1 Penaeus vannamei | reverse complement strand
CCCTGCGACGAGAGAGAGAGAGAAGAGAAGATGAGAAGGAGAGACGAGCAGAGTGCAGACGATGAGACGAGAGGAGGACGACTAGTGGGTTCCGGAGAATCCGGAACTCCCGGGATATTCCCTATTCCCCCATTCCCATCTGGGAGAGAGAGACTTTCCTCCCCTTTCCCGCTCTCGCCGCTTCCAAGTAAGATTTCTTATCCCCTTGCCTCCGGTCAGACTCCTCTCCCCTCCGCCCTTCCCCTATCCTGCACTATCCCTGCGCCCCTCGTGCCCTTCCAGTATCCATCACTCCTTATCCTCTTCCCTCCTCTCTCTGCCTTCCCCGTCTCCTCTCCCCCTACCTACCCTCCACTCCTATTATCCTCTCCTCTACCCCCTCTCCCTTCCCTGCTTCCCCTTCCCTCTCCCGCTCTCCCTCTCTCTCTTCGCCCCTTCTCCCCTCTCCCTCCCTCCTTTCCCTTCCCCCCTCTCTCCCTCTCCCCCTTCTCCCTTCTCTCCTCTCCCTATCCTCGACTGCCTATCCTCAGGCGTGCAGACGAGATCCTGAAAATCAAGACGCATTGAGTTACCTTTTTTTCCTCATTTCTTCTTTATTGTTTTCTTATTATTATTTGTTTTCTTTTCCTGGTTTGGGATCCGGTTTTAGCATATCCGGTTCTCGGCTGGCAGGTTTGGTTTATTTTATTATTTGTTTATTTGTTTACTTAAGGTCACTGAGACGCTGACGCTTTTCTCTCTCTCTCTCTTTCTTTTTTTTCTTTTTCTTTTTTTTCCTTCTTTTTGTTTGTTTCTTATTTTTTCTGTCTGTCTGTCGATCAATGTCTCTGTCTCTCAGTCTCTCCTTCTCTCTCTCTCTCTCTCTCTCTCTCTCCTTCTCTCTCTCTCTCTCTCTCTCTCTCTCTCTCTCTCTCTCCTCTCTCTCTCTCTCTCTCTTACTCACTCTCTCCCTCTCTCCCTCTCTCCCTTTCCCCCTTTCCCTCTCTCCTGCCCCCTCCCCCTACTCTCTCCTTCCCCCAACCACACTCTCCTTTTCCATCCCTCTCTCTTCCCTTCCTTCCTTCCCCCCTCCCCCTCCCTCATCTCTCCTCCCCCTCTCTCCCTCCCTTCTCCCCCACCTCTCCATCCCTCCCTGCCTTCCTTCCCCCCTCCTCCCCACCCCCTCCCTACCTCCCTTCTCCCACCCCCTCTCCCACCTACTCCCTTTCTCCCTCCCTCCCTCCCTTCCTCCCCTGGAAGTGGCGCGAGCGAGCGAAGTTAATAGAGAAGAAAGAAAGAGCGAAAATGAGGAAACACTTGGATAACGGCAGCGAGAAGGAGGAGGAAGAAACTGATCCTTATAACCTATGAACTAAAAATTAAATAAATGAAAAGTCTGTGACTTCTCACCCGTTTTATGTCTTTGCTTTTGATTTGATTTATCCGCGCGGTATGATTTTGCATAATGATGGAGTCATTAGCGCCGCCCAATTTTTTTTTTTTTTTTTTTTTGTCGTTTGCCTGATTCAACCCGTCCCTCCCCGGTGTATTGGTAATTCGTTTTTTTAAGAGTAAATTTTTTTTCGCTCTGCACTTTTTTCTTCTTCTTCTTCCATTTCCTCATCTGATTTCTCGTCTCTTCTCCTCTTTCTCCTCCTCATACTCATTTCCTCCTCTTCCTCCTCCATCTCCCCCATCTTCCTCCCCTCCCCCTCCATTCTTCCTCTCCACCTTCTTCTCTCTTATTTCTTCTCTTCCCTACTCCCCCGCCTGTTCTACCTCCTCCTTTTCCCCCATCGTCCTCCTCTTTATATCCCTCCTCCTCCCTCCTACTCTATTCCTCCTTCTAATCTCCTTCCTCCTCCCTCCTCCTCCTCCTCTCCTCCTCCTCCTCCTTCCTCCTACCTCCTTCTCTTCCTCCTCTCTCTCCTCCTCCTCCTTCCCCCTCCTTCTACTTCCTCCTTTCTCCTTCTTCCTCCTCTGTTCCCTCCCCTCTCCTCCTCCTCCTCCTCCTCCTCCCTCCTCCTCCTCCCCTCCTCCTCCTCCTCCTCCTCCTCCTCCCCTCTCCTCCTCCTCCTCCTCCTCTCTCCTTCCCCCTCCTCCTCCCTCCTCCTCCCCGTCTCTTTGTACGACCACTTTAAGCACACGGCTACTACAGATGCAAGGTCGATGAGCACACAAAGCGAGGCACTGAAAAAGAAGCAAAAAAGAAGAAGAAGAAGAAGAAAAGAGGTGGAGAGCGGAGGAAGAGAAAGCGATGCAAAAGCGAAAGAAAAAAAAAGGATGTAAAAGCGAAGCAGAAAATGAAATACGAAAGAGGAGTAGAGGAGAGGGGGGGAAGGAAGGAAGGAGGGGGAAGAGGTGCGAAGAAAAGAAGTGGCGAAAGAGAAGAAGCAAGAGAAGAAAAGAGGCTATTGGAGAAGAGAGAGGGAGAGGGGAGACGAGGAAGGGGAAGGGGAAGGGGAGAATAGAAGAGGAGAAAGGCGAGGAAGAGGGAGAAAAAAATAGCCGAGGGAAGAGAGAATGCTTTCCTTTAGTGCTGCGGACGGGGGCGGTATCACTCAGTCGGTCGCGAGCTTCCTCCTCCTCCTCCTCTTCCTCGTATCCTCTTCTTCCTTCTCTTCCTCTTCTTTTTTTCTTCCTTTTCTTCTACTTCTTTTCCTTCTTCTCTTCTTTTTTTCTTCCTTTTCTTCTACTTTTTATTCTTTTGTTTCTTCGTCACTTCCTTCTCCTTCTCCTCTTCCTTTTCCTAATCCTTCTCCTCCCCCTCCTCTTCCTCCTCCTCATCATCATATATTCTTCCTCCGCTTCTTATTCTCTTCTTTATCTGCCAACTCCTCCTCCTTGTTCTTCATCCTCTTCCTCCCCCCCTCTTCCTCCTCCTCCCCCTCCTTCTCCTTCTCCTCCTCCTTCTTCTCGTCCTCCTTCTTTTCCCTCCTCCCCCTCCTTCTCCTCCTCCCTCCTCCCTCCTCTCCCTCCCTCCTCCTTCTCCTCCTCTTCTTCCTTCTCTTCTACTTCTTCCTCTTTTTCTTCCTCCTTCTGTTTTTTCTAACTATTACTATCTTTGCTTTTTAAGGTCTACATTTTTCTGGTGTTGCTTGTTGATTCTCTACTTTATATATTTAATTTACCATTTCCTTTTCTACGTCCATTTGGCATCGATTTATTTCCGGGTGCTAGTGCGAAGGGGAATAGGGAGTAGGAATGAGGGAAATGAGGGTTAATGGGAGGAGGAGAGCCAGAATGAGAATACGAATGAGTGAGGAGGGGAGGAGGAGGAGGAGGAGGAGGAGGAGGAGGAGGAGGAGGAGGAGGAGAGGAGGTTAGTAACGAGAAAAATTACGTAAACGAAAATGAAATGAAAAAAATGGATTGCTAGGAAGAAGAATGAAAAAGGGAAAGAAAAGGGAGTGTCAAGACTTGTCACTGCCCGTGTAGTTGAAGTGAATTTGTCGAGGTCATCTTGTCATGTTTAGCAGTCTGAAAAGCTCGTGTTGGCGCGATTTTGCTTTTGCAACGTGTATATTTATTTATTCATACTATTTTTATTTCTTTTTTTTGTAATTGTTTGTGTATTATTTATTTATTCATCTACTTTTGATTTCTTTCTTGTTTGTGTATATATTTATTTTCATGCAGTTGTTTGTATATTATTTATTCATCTACTTTTTTATTTTCTATTTTGCAGTTGTTTATGTGTATATTTATTTATTCATCTAGTTATTTTCTTTTATTTTGCAATTGTTTATGTATATATTTATTTATTCTACTTTTCTTTTTTTTTCTTTTGCAATTGTTTATGTGTATATTTATTTATTCATCTACTTTTCTATTTTTTTCTATTTTGCAGTTGTTTATGTGTATATTTATTTATTCATCTACTTTTCTATTTTTTTCTATTTTGCAGTTCATCTACTTTTCTATTTTTTTCTATTTTTGTTTATGTGTATATTTATTTATTCATCTAGTTTTCGATTTTTTTATTTTGCAATTGTTTATGTATATATTTATTATTCACCTACTTTATTTTTTTTTTGCCCATCTTTTCCATTTATTCTTATTTGCGTGTGTTGATTTTAGCTGTGTTTTCATGAGTCCACTTTGCATCCCTCAAGAAAATAGGTCGTGACGCTTACTCCCAGAAGTCTTGATCGCAGTAATCAAAGGTGGTTGTAAACAATAGCACGTGTTTTTTTACGCTCGCGCCGTTGTTAATGGCTTGTCAACAGATACACCCTCGTGCATAACGGGTAGGAAGTGGTGGGGGCGAGGGGGGGGGTGAGGGAGGGGTTGGAGAATGAGGATGGTGAAAAGAGAAGGGTAGGAGAGGGAGACGGGGGTAGGCTGGGATAGGGGGTAGTTGGGAGAAGGGTTTGGGAGGCCAGGTGGTGGTGGGAGGAAAGGGGAGATAAGGAGGAAGGAAGAAGTTGCTTTCAATATAGTAGTCAGTGTCGTTGAGTGCTTGAGTGTCTGTCTGATTGTGAGTGTCAGTTATGGTGTCCGGGAAGGAGGACGAACTTAAAAGACACAGACCAAATATAAAATGACAAGAGACAGGCAGACAAAGACCGGATAATGAATAGACACATGGAATCGGTGAGAAGGACAAGCTTAAAAAGACACAGGCCGGGATATAAAAAGGCAAGAGACAGATAGACAAAGACCGGATAATGAGAAGACACATGGAATCGGTGAGAGATTATGAACCAGAAATACAAGTAAACAGACAAGCAGACAAGACAGGCAGACAGGTTATTCGTACAGAAACAAACAAGCAGGCAAAACAAGCAAACAAAAGCCCATAAAAGATAAACACCGAGGAGGAGACGAGAGAGAGAGAAAAAAAGAAAAAGAAAAATGGTAAAGAGGAGGCAGACTTTATTAAAGGCGTGAGAAAGAGTACACACACAGGATACACAAATGAGGAGAATGAGGAGGGAGGGGTAGGGACGAGAGAGGACAGTGGGTAGGGTCGGGACGAGGGCAATGGGGAAAGAGGATGGGCTGAGGGATGCTGAAAGGGATGAGAGGGAGGGAAGAGGTAAGTAGGGACGAGGGGAAGGGGGAGGGAAGAGAAGAGCGAAGAAGGAGTAAGGGGAAGGAAGGGGATTTAGGCATGCATGGAGGAAAAGAAAGGAAGACAGAGTGAGGGGATTATGAGCAATAGGACTGAAGGGGAAACAGGAAATGGGGAAGTAGGTACGAGGGAGAAGGGAAATGAGGGGAATAAGGGACAGAAGGATGAAGGGAAGGAAGTGGTGGGGTTTGAAGGTGAACGGGAAGGAAGGAATATTGGAAGAAGTTTGTAGGAACAAGGGAAAGGGGGAAAGAGGGGGATGGGAGGTCTAGGGGTGAGAGACAGGGAAAGGGAAGGAGCGAGGGAGGGGGAGGGAGGGGAGAGGAGGGGAGGCTTTGTTGTCTGAGGACGCCGTTTTGGCGCCTTCCTTGCTCATGACGAGGGGGGGGGGGGGAGGGGAGGGAGGGGAGAAGGGGGAGAAGAGAAAAGAATCCGAAAGCGAAGACGGAAAATTAAAAGATAAAGGAGGGAAGGAAGGAAGAAGATGAGGACGTGAACGAGCTGAAAGCATTCGTAACAAGAAAAGAAATGGAGAGTGAAGGAATGAGGGTGCAGGCAAAAAGTGAAAAGATAAACACATTATAAGATAATAGAGCAGAAAGAATTAGAGGAGAATGGAAGAAAAGAGGGGAGGGGGGAGGAGGAGATGGATGTTGTACCCTTATTAGTACACCTGCAGTGAAGTGGAGGGGCGGGCAGGGCGTGGGCAGGGAGTAGAGAACTGGGGAAGGGGAGGGGAGGGGGAGGGAGATGAGGGGCAGAGAGCTGGGGAAGGGAGGGAAGGGGAGGGGGAGGGGGAGGAGAGGGCAGAGAGCTGGGGAAGGCAGGAGGGCAGGGGAGGAGGGGGGGGAGGGAGGGGAGGGAGGGAGGGAGAGGGCAGGGAGGGGCAGGGGAGGGGAGGAGGGAGGAGGAGGGAGCTGGGAAGGGCAGGGGGGGGCAGGGGAGGGGAGGAGGAGAGGGCAGAGAGCCGGGAAGGGCAGGGGACGGGAGGGGAGGGGGAGAACGTAGGGTTGAAGTGGTACACTCCCTCGCTCGCTGCGGGGTACTGTTGTCTTTTGTGCGAGTGCGATGTTTATTTTGGTTCTGCTTTATTATATCATCTCCCCGGGGTGTTTCTTTCGCGTCTGGAGGCGGGTCTACGGGTCTGCTGCTTTTTCCGTGTGCGTGGATGTGTGTGTGTGTATGGGGGGGACGGGGGGGGGGGGGGGGGGCAAGGAAATACGGAAAGAGGAAGTGGAAGAAAGAGGTTAAAGAGAAGAGACGTAGACAAAGACAGGAAGTGAGAAAGACGCCCCGCTTAGGATTCTGGTAGTCCCCCCCCCCCCATTCTCTCTCTTCGCTCCTCCTACCGTCCTCCTCCCCTCCTCCCTTCTTTCACTCCTCATGTCTTAATCGTCCCCACCCTTCTTCCCCACTTTTTCTCCTTCACTCCTCCTCCTCCCCTGTTCGCCTCTTCCCTGTTTTATCTTCCCCCTCCCCTCATTCCCCTCCTTTACTCTTCTCCGGATATCCCCCCCTTTATCCCTCCCCGTATTTCCTCTCCTTCCTTCGTCTATCCCCCTCCACACCCCTCGTCTTCCCCACATCTCCCCTCCTCGTCTTCCCCCCACCCTCACCTCCCTCTCCCTCCCTCTCTCCCTCTCTCCCTCTCTCCCCCTCTCTCTCTCTCTCTCCCCTCTCTCTTCCCCCCCTCCTCTCCTCTCTCTCTCTCTCTCTCTCTCTCTCTCTCTCTCTCTCTCTCTCTCTCTCTCTCTCTCTCTCTCTCTCTCTCTCTCTCTCTCTCTCTCTCTCTCTCTCTCTCTCTCTCTCTCCCCCCCCATCTACTCCAGAGATGCATAGCGCGCTTGGGGCGCGTTTTGTATTCGCTGTGCCCGTCGCATCGACAAGGTTAATGCAGAAAGGGGCTGGAGGGGGAGGAGGGGAGGTGGAGGGGGTTGGAGGTAAGGGAGGGAGAGGGAGATGGTGGGGAGAGGGAGGGAGGGGCATGGAGGGGAAGGGGTTGGAGGTAAGGGATGAGGGGGAGGGAGAGGGAGATGGAGGAGAGAGGGAGGGAGGGACATGGGGATGGCGGGTAGAGGAGGGAGGGAGATGGGATGGAGGGTGAGAGGGAGGGGCGATACGGGGATGCAGGGAGGTGGGGGAGGGAGGGAGGGAGTGGAGGAAAGAGAAGGAGGAGGGTGCACACTGCCCATCCGCTGGCCGTGTCTTGCTGTCTTCCAGTCTTGTTTTTA
This sequence comes from Penaeus vannamei, assembly GCF_003789085.1. Lineage (NCBI taxonomy): Eukaryota > Metazoa > Arthropoda > Malacostraca > Decapoda > Penaeidae > Penaeus > Penaeus vannamei. Next base: position 380,448 of record NW_020872403.1, on the reverse strand, counting down.
CCTTTCTGGTAATAATAATGATTTTTTTTACAAGCTAATATTTGCTTTTTATTTGGCGTTTTTTCATATTTTATCGTTTTGTTCTTTTCTTTTATCATTATGCTTATGATTATGATAACATATGATGGTGATAGTGATGGTGGTTATGATGATCCTGATGGTGATTATTATCATCATTGATAATTCTTAATCCTTTAATTCTTAAAATGATTTTGATGTGTCTTGGGGTACCGTATGGAATTGATTTGTAACGGATATTTATTGTTACGATACAAAGTAATCCGTATAAATGGGCATCAACAAACAAACAAAAATGCGGAAGAGGGGAGCGAGAATGCGGGGGTTTTAAGCGATGTTCAGGATTTACCTTCGACCATTTTTTTTTTAATGGTCATCTCCTTGTTTCTTGTTTTTTTTGTTGTTGCTGTTGATCATCATCATCATCATCATCATCATCATGTATAATGATAGTAATGAATATTGTTATTATTATTATTATTATTTTTATTATTATTGTTGTTGTTGTTCGTATTATTATATTATTATTATTATATTATTATTATTATTATTATTATTATTATATTATTATTATTAATTATTATTTCCAAATTACTATTATTGATTATTATGATATGAAGGCATCAAGACGCATTTTGAGATGATACGGGCAAGGCGTGTATGGCAGACCCTCTCCTTCCTTGATTTCCTTTTAGCCAAGGTTCTATCTTCTTTAAGGTTGCCCCCCCCCCCTCTCTCTCTCTCTCTCTCTCTCTCTCTCTCTCTCTCTCTCTCTCTCTCTCTCTCTCTCTCTCTCTCTCTCTCTCTCTCTCTCTCTCTCTCTCTCTCTCTCTCTCTCTCTCTCTCTCTCTCTCTCTCTCTCTCTCTCTCTCTCTCTGCCCCTCTCCTCCCTTCCCCTCTTCTTCTTCTGCTGCTGCAAACACTTCCCCACCTCACCATCATCATCAACGCCATCATTGTTGTCATATTATTATTGCATGAACGTAGTAGTAATCGTGGTAATGGTCGGAGTGACAGAACATTTTCTCTTTTCTTTTCTTTTTTTTTTTTTTTTTTTTTCTTTGTCCGTTAAAGAGCATTTCTTGTCCGTTAAAGAGCACCGTCTGACCAAGGGTTGGGGAGGGAGGGGAGGGAGAGGGAGGGAGGCCTGCCCAGACGATAAGGGTGCTTTTGTTGTGTGAAATGTAGGGGGCGTGCAGTTGTTTATTTTTTTTTTAGGTTCGTGTTTGTTTGTTAGTTTGTTTTTTTGTTTAGGTTAAGTGTTTCTGTTAGCTTGACTTCTGTTTTTGTTGTCGGTAGCTTTTTTTGTTTGGGTTAGTGCTGTGGTTAGGTTAGCTTTTGTTTTGGCTTGATGTTGTGGCTGTTAGTTTTGGGTTTTGTTTTGGTTGGCGATGCTAAGTTACTGCTCACTTTCCGCTTGGGTTTTTCCTCCCGGTGCTGTCTTTTGTTGGGTTACGGATCGAGTGTTGGTTTTGTTAATTGTACCTATCTTTTTTTTTTTGGGGGGGGGGTGATTTTCAGACTTTGGTGGTTATGTTATAGGGTTTTTTTTTTTTTTTTTTTTTTTTTTTTTTATTTTTTTTGTTTGTATTTGTGTCAAACACGTGGCTATTTCAGCCGTACAATCGTGCCGGCAAACATTATATATTGAGCCAGTCTTTCGTGTTTTAAAAGTATCACTTACACTCTTAGTTTTTTTTTTCCTATATTGTGTTTTTGTAATGAGTGAAATAGGCTCCTGCGTCTTCACGTCGACCATATGGCCATTTCGTCGCGTCGGCTCATGATCGTCTGGCCCGCATACGAAGGTGAAATGTGGCCCTCTGGGGTGAATGGGTTTGACACCCCTTGTTTATGTTGGGGGTATGTATTTTCTTTTTTACTTGTTTATTTATTCGTTTCTGATTTGCTCGTGTGTGTGTGTGTGTGTGTGTGTGTGTGTGTGTGTGTGTGTGTGTGTGGTGTGTGGTGTTGTGTGTGTGTGTGTGTGTGTGTGTGTGTGTGTGTGTGTGTGTGTGTGTGTGTATGTATGTATGTATGTATTCGGAGCCTTGAGATACTTCAAATAGTAGCTGTTTTTTATTTTTTTTTTTTTATTTTTATTTGTCAGTGTCGTTTTGGAAGGTTTACCAGAACATATTTTGATTTTCATTTCTTATGATGAGATTTTTTTTCTGATGTTTTTTTTTTTTTTTATTCTGTCGTTATTTTTATCGAAAGAAAACTGATCTTGAGCTAAAGAAGCGGACGTGGTTGCTAGGTAACGAGAGGGGAGAGTGGCGTACTTGGGAACAGTTCTTTTGAAAGGGAAATAAAAGGAAATGTGAAAGAGCGGGGGAGGAAGGGTGGGAGGGAGGGAGGGTGGGAGAATGGAGGGAGGGAGGAATAGAGGAAGGAAGGAGGGGGGGAGGAGGGGAGGGAGGGAGGTGGGAGGAAAGAGGGAGGAATAGAGGAAGGAAGGAATAGAGGGAGGGTGGGAGGGAATAGAGGAGGGGGGGAGGAATAGAGAAGAAAGGAGGAGGAATAGAGGGAGGGTGGGAGAAATACAGGGAGGAAGAAAGGGAGGAATAGGGAGAGGAAGGAAGGGAAGGAGAGAGAGAGAGAGCAAGAGAGAGTAATCTGATGGAATAAAAGACAGGGATGATAATGATCATGAGGAAGATAATGTAATGAATAAAAACATAATAAGAAAAGAATAGTGAAATGGATTTATTGCAACGCTCTGATAAGAAAGCAAATATCAAGGAGAGTAAGAAGAAGGAGAATGGAGGCACAACACAACAAGAACGACTCGTTGCGAAAGTGGAAGTGACATGGGTGATAAGCGAGACGCAGTGATACAAGAAGAACAAGAGAATAAATGTCACTCGTTAATTTAACGAACTAACGAATTCGAGGCACTTTCTTCCCCCCGATGATGCAAGATTTGGTCAGTTTTTTTTTAGTCCTGTTTGTGTGTTTGTTTGGGCGAAGGGAGGAAGGGAAGTAGGAAGAGAGAAGGAAGGAAGGTAAGTAGGAAAAGAATAAAGAAGAAATGAAGGAAGGAAGGAAAGAAAGAAAAGGGTAGGGAGAGAGGAAGAAAGGAAGGGATAGAGAGGGGGTGTACGAGAGAGAGGGGGAGGAGAGGGGGGGTGGGAAGGGAGAGAGAGAGGGGGGGTGGTGGGAGGGGAGAAAGAAAGAGGGGGTTGGAGGAGGGGAAGAGGGCGGGGGGTGAGAGGAAGAGAGTGAGAGGGGGAGGTGGGAGAGAGAGAGAGAGAGGGGGAGAGTGGGAGGGAGAGAGAGAGAGGGGGGGAGGGGAGGAGAGAGTGAGAGGGGGAGGTGGGAGAGAGAGAGAGGAGGAGGGGGAGGGGGAAGAGAGTGAGAGGGGGAGGTGGGAGAAAAGAGAGAGAGAGAAGAGAGAGAGAGAGAGAGAGAGAGAGAGGAAGAGAGAGAGAGAGAGAGAGAGAAGAGAGAGAGAGAGAGGAGAGAGAGAGAGAGAGAGGGAGGAGAGAGAGACTGCAGTTCCAAGAGAGGTTAATAACCTGGTGCGCGGGAGGAGCCAAGATACTCATTGATCAGAGCAGACGGACTCTCAGCCACGCACCTCGACCCCCCCCCCCCACCTCTCTCTCTCTCTCTCTCTTCTCTCTCTCTCTCTCTCTCTTCTCTCTCTCCTCTCTCTCTCTCTCTCTCTCTCTCTCTCTCTCTCCCTCCCTCCCCTCTCTCTCCTCTGTCTCTCCTCTCTTCTCTCTCTCTCTCTCTCTCTCTCTCTCTCTCTCATCTCTCGTCTCTCTCTCTCCCGTCCTCTCCCTCTCTCTCCCCCTCTCTCTCTCTCCCCCTCTTCTCTCTCCCCCTTCCCTCCGCACCTCTCCCCCCTCCCTCCCTCTCCTCCCTTCCCTCCCTCCCCTCCCTCCCTCCCTCCCTCTCCCTCCCTCCCCTCTCCTCTTCCTCTCCCTCTCCCTCTCTCCCTCTCTCTTCTCTCCCTCCCTTCTTCTCTCCCTCTTACCTCCTCCTCTCCATCCCTCCCCTCTCTTTCTCTTCCTCTTCCTCTTCCTCTGTCTCTTTCCCACTCTGCAAAGCCACGAAAAGCAGATTACTGTTGAAAGTAAAAATCCCACACCCAGTCTATCGACCGGAAGTGGCAAATCAACCCGCAATAAAAAAAAAAATAATAATAAAAAAATAAAGAAGATAAAAATAAGCATAAAAGACACCCTAGGATTTTTTTTTTTTTTTTTTTTTTTTTTTTTTTTTTTTTTTTTTTTTTTTTTTTAATCTATCGTGACGTCTCGCCGAATACGCCCGTCTGAGAAGCCTTCGCCCACGCCCGTGTTATTCACCGAACGACGAGGGGACGACGACCACGATGATGACGAAAAAAGAAAAAGAACGACTACGCCTAAGGGTTATTGTTCTCGGTGAGGGGGGGGGAGGGGAGGTGGTTGTTAGCTTGGAGGGAAGGGATAAGCGCTTAGTTACAGCTTTTTGTTTTTGTTGTTGTTGTTGACGTGTTTTTTTATGTTGATACTGTTGTTATCGTTGTTGTTCTTGTTATTTTTGTTTTTCTTGTTATAGTTACTGTTATTATCATGATCACCATCGTAGTCATAATCATCATTATTTTCATCATCATCATTATCACCATTCACTGTCCCCATCATCAATCATCACCATCATCATCATCACCATCATCAGTCATCACCATCATCATCATCAACACCACCATCTATCAATCAATTATCACCATCATCACCACCTTCACCATCATTATTACTGTTTTTTTTATGATAATGCAGCGGGCTCATCTAGTCATTATTCCCCCTTTTATGAATGCGTGATGGGTGTATTAAGAAAGCAAATAGAAGGATTCATTGGTGGATTTTTTAGCAGTGGAGTTGGAAGGAGGAGGGGGGGGAGTGTAAATAGGTAATGGGAGTAGGAGAGAGAGGAAGAAAGTGAGAAATGGAGTGGGTAGATTGGAGATGGGAGAGAGGTGATAACGAGCGAAGATGTTTTGTTATTATTATTATTATTATTATTATTATTATTGTTTGTGTTGTTATAGTGATGATAATGATAGTAGTAATGATAATGATAATTGTTATTATTATTGTTATTGTTTTGATTATTATTATTGTTATTGTTACTGTTTTTGTTACTGTTATTATCAAAATCGTTATTGTTGTTTCTATTGTTATTGTTATTATCTTTTATGATATTATTATCGGATACTATCTTTTTTACTTGTTTTACTGTGTGTGATTGTGATGTATTCGTTTCTTATACTTGTTTGTTTCTTGTTAACATTTGTTTGTTTCTGTCGACATTCGTTTGTTTTCGTCGACATTTGTTTGTTTTAAATGATATATATTCGGTTTTGCGTTATTTATTTGTTTGTTTTTCAGATATGTTCTTGTTTTACTGACCTTTATTTGTTTCGGATGTGTATTTTTCTTTTTGTTTTTTTCGGACTTTTTCCCATTTTTTTGCGGATATTTGCTTGTTTTACTGATACCTCTACTTGTGTCTTTGCAGGTACGTTGTTCTTGCTTCCTCATGCGACTCTTGCTTCGGGAGTGTAAGTAAGATGGAAAGGACGGCCATGTTGCTTGTTTATGTGTAATGTGTCCCGGCGTTTACGTTTGTTTACGTAATGAAGATGTGAAGGAAAGAGGCTTTTCCTGCTCGTTTCTCGGTTTGCTTTTGCTTGTTCTTGTGATTTATATTTGTTGTTGTTTTTCTTTTTTTTCTTTGTATTTCTACTCCTGTATTTTGTTTTGTCTTTGTATTTCTTCTTTCTTGTATCTTTTTCATGTATGATTTCATCTGTCTGTCTTCTCTGTCCTGTCCTGTCTGTCTCCATCTGTCTAGTCCTCTCTCTCTGTCTATGTCTGTCTCTCTCTCTCTGTCTGATTCCTCTCCTACATCGCTCTGTGTAGCATTCGTCATGTGGCTCGTTTCCTTCTCTCTCTCACTCTCTCTCTACTCATCTCCTCTCTCATCATCATCTCCATCATCTCTCCTCTCCATAGCTCTCCATCATCTCTCCTCTCTTCTCTCTCTTCTTATTACTCTCATCTACTTTCATCTCTCTCTCTCTACTCTCTCTCTACTTCTCTACTCTCCTCTCTCTCTCCTCTCTCCTCTCTTCTCTCTCCCCTCTCTCTCTCTCTCTCCTCTCTCTCTCGTCTCTCTTCTCTTTCTCCTTCTACTATGTGTGGACTTGCTCTCTTCTCGTCTGTGACTATTACGTATTTCTTCTCTTATCTCTTTCTCTCATACTCACACATCATATATGCATTCTCTATGTATCATGACTCTCTCTGCAACTCATACATCTCTCTCTCTCTCCTTCTCTATACCATTCCTCTCTCATCTCTCCACTCTCCATATTCTCACATTAATCTATGGTTTTCTCTCTACATATATACACATAATACGGCTTCTCTTCTCTCTTCGTATTTGCTTCTCTCTGCTCTCTCTACATAATCTCATCATATTCTCTGACTGTAAAAACAACACTAAATTTTCCTACTCATCTGCATCGTACATACATACAATCTCTCCTGCTACATATCACATCTCTCTTACTCTCTCTACTCTCTCTTCTCTCTCTCCCTTTCTCTCTCTCTCCCTTCCCTTGCCCGCTTTCCTTCGTCCGTACATATACACATACACTCCCTCTCTCTACTCTCACATAATCTTCTCGCATACATACCCTCTCTGAATTTATCTCTCCGACAACACCATCATCACTACAGCGCGGCGCACTGTATGCTGTCACTGACTTTCACACATAAACTCGTGGCCACATACTTCGCGCGTGCGTCGCGCTACCTCCATACTTCCCACTCCTCCTGTCCCCTTTCTTACACTGCTATCACACACATATGTCTGGCGAGCGTCTGGGCTCACACACTCACAGATGGCTTCCACACCCATCGTATCACACAGAGCGCTCCTTCGGCGCGTGTGTTTTAACATCCCCTCCTATCCCCCTCTCCGTTCTCCCCCACTTCCCCTCCATCCCCTTTCTTCCCTTCCCTCACCCACAATCCTCCCCGCCTCTTCCGTCGTTCCCCCCCTTTTCCCCTCCTAGTCCAAAACCGCCACCCAGTGATGTCCAACCCGCGAATCTCCAATATATACCCGTGATCTCCTCGCATGATTGAAACGAACGCACAAAAAACCATCAGGGACGGAAGTATGACGAGGGAGATTCACACCCAGAGCCAGGGATTGCGCGCGACCACCTGCTTGCACTCTTATGTTATTACGTTGGGAAGGATCAAAACAAAAAGAAAAAAAAAACAAAACAAACAAAAAAAGAGGTGGGGATAACATGTCTGGAAAAAATGAAACGGTGTGGGATGGAGTGGGAGTGGCGGTGACAATAGTGTGGAGTGGGACACAGGAAAGATGTAAGGGTCTGTGTGACGGTTCGATGGGTGCAGAGGCGTGTTGGGTGTGAACCCCCCAAACCCGCCGGGGTGGATCCTGGGTCTGTGATGGGTGTGTGAGAATTTTTAAGGAATCTTTGCAAAAATGATAAATGTAGTTATATCTAGACCTCATGGTATATAATAGGTACCAATCGCGCTACAATTCCTCTCGTATATTAATGCCAATTTACTAACCAACTCCATATACCTATATATATCAGATATATATTACCTCCATATATACCCACTCATTATGTATGTTATATATATAATGCTAAACTATTTATATAACTTACATACTCTACTCTCTTTGATATCAACCAACCCTATTATATGTACTGATTTCACTATGAATATATATCGTGTATGTGTGTTTATACAACCCTAAATGCCTGCACACACCCCTGCTATCGTGCGTGTGTGTCTTTTTTCTTTTCTTTTTTTTTTTATTCTTCTTGTTGTGTGCAAATTGTGGCTCCACGACCACACCACTCACCACCAACACACCACCCACCCCATCGGCTAAGTACTGTACGCCAAAACCACCCCTGCCAACTCTGTGTGTGTGTGTGTGTTAAGTGCAAGAATTTTTAAGTGAACCTTCTTGCAAAAATAGATAAATGTATTTTATTGATATATTATGTATATATGTTATGGATACATTATGTATGTTATGTGTATATATATATATATATATATATATATAATATATATATATATATATATTATATATATATATATAATATATAGTATATAATACATATTATGTATATATATATTTATATATTTATATATACATATTATGTAATATATATATAATATATATATATATATATATATATATATATATATATATATATATACGTATAAGTATATATATATTATGTATATTTGTATTATTTATATGTATGTTTATATGTATATATCTGTGTGTGTGTGTGTGTATGTGTGTATGTGTGCGTGTGTGTGTGTGTTGCGTGCGTGTGTGTATGTGTGTGTGTGTGTGTGTGTGTTGTGTGTGTGTGTGTGTGTGTGTGTGTGTGTGTGTGTGTGTGTGTGTGTGTGTGTGTGTGTGTGTGTGTGTGTGTCTCGCCCCCATATGTCACGTGCCATCTGTTCTTCTGTTCGGTTTTCTCGTCGTCGCTCTTTTCGTTTTATTGTGTTTGTTACCGCTATTATTTGCTTTCTCGTTACGTTTTTTGGTTTGCATGTTGTTGTGTTATCAAGTTGTTAATGGTTTGATTGTTGTTTAGATAGACTCTTTCTTCTGCTTTCCAAATCTTCTTGATGTTTTGTCTTTCTCTTTTTTTCTACGTTGCCACCTTTTTCTTCATTCATCATCTTTCGTGTCGTGGTCGCTGTCCTTTTTATTTTTATTTTTTTTTCGTCAAGATTTTTTTCTTGCTTTCTTTGTTTTAGTTTCTCTTCTTCTCCTTCGTCTTCTTCTTCTTCTTCTTCTTCTTCTTCTTCTTCTACATCGTCCTCCTGCTCCTTCTCCTTCTTCTTCTTCTTCTCCTGCTTCTGCTTCCACTCCTCTTCTTTCTCCTCTTCCTTCTTCTTCCTCCTCTTCCTCCTCCTCCTCTTCCTCCTCCTCCTCTCTCCTCTCTCCTCCTCCTCTCTCCTCTCCTCCTCCTCCTCCTCCTCCTCCTCCTCCTCTCTCCTCCTCCTCTCCTCCTCCTCCTCCTCCTCCTCCTCTTCTTGCTCTTCTCTGTCGTCATCTTTCAAGCACGAATACCTGATAATGGTTAATATAATGGTGAAAATTATCATTAGCGATGAAGGTTACGAAAAAATGACGCGAAACTATATTAAATTAATGTTAATTGAAGTGGGAAGGTTAGTGCCATTATTAGTGTTTGCTGTAGATAATTTTAGTTTTTGCTTTTGTTCTTGTTTTATTTTCCATTGCGCATATCTTATTCTGCCTTTCATGCAGCTTTTCTTTTTCACTTTTACTTTCATCTTCTTTCTTTCTCTCTCATCCATCCGGCCCCTATCTCCTTTCATTTCTTTCCCACGATTGGTCTCTGTTTCCCATGTCTTGAGATCGTACGCCGTCGTCTTCGCTAGTTTTCCCACGCCCCGTCAATTTTTCCCACGCTCCGTCGCGGCCTTCCCACGCCCATATAGTTGTTTCTCAATTCGTTCTTGTGCAACAGTCATCTAGGCTTCCCTCTTTTCTTGCTTCTCTCTTATTTTTTTGTTTTTATTATTATTCGGCTCCCTTCTTAGCTTTGTTAGTTTCCCTCTTTATTTTTTATTTTTCATTTTTTCCCTTTTTTTTTTCTTCCAACATTTTCTTTTCGCTGCTGTTCTGCACCCTCTCCCCCTTTCTCCATTCTCTTTCCTCTTTTCAGTTCGGAGTGTCCGTACCCCTTATCTTCTGTTTTCTCTTCCTCCTGCTTTCGTCATCGTGCTTCCTCTTTTACACCACCTCCCCTCCCCTCCCCCCCCCCCCCCACCCCCCACCCCAACCCCTCCCCACCCTGGCGCGTATGAAAGTGCTCCTACCAAGCAGTAACACTTCCCTGGGGGCGAAAGGCAGTTGCGGTTGGTTAATGTGGTTTGGGTCCCCTCCCCTCCCTCCCCTCCCCCTTCTCCATTTCACTTGTCTGCCTTTCCCTTCTCCGTTTCCCCTCTCCCTTTCCCTTTCCCCATTCTTTACCCCCCTTTCCTTTCTGTCGCC
>NW_020872403.1:352823-365323 GCF_003789085.1 Penaeus vannamei | reverse complement strand
AAGGAGAAAAGAAAAAGAAAAAATGAAATGTAAAACAGAAAGGAAGGAGAAAAGAAAAAGAAAAACAGGGAGTAGAGAGAAGCAAGAAAAATGGAAAATAAAAACTCCACTTGCTGCCTCGCGACGGTGTCATAATCCCCTGCTTTTGGGCCGGCGGCGGCGGGGGGGGGAGGCGGCGTCTTTTTGCCTTTGCTTTTGTCGCTACGTTGTTGTTGTTGATGTTTTTTTTTTTTTTTTTTTTTTGGTTGGTTGTTTTTTTGATTGTTGTTGATTTTGTTATTGTTTTGTTATTGATTTTTTGTTGGTTTGTTGGTTTTTGTTGGTTTGTTTGTTGTTGGTTTTATTTGTTGCAATTGTTGTTGTTTCTGTTGTATGCTGGATGTTGGTGATGGTGTTGCTATTGTTGTTTGTTTGATGTTGTTATCGTTTGTTGTTGGTGTCTGTTTCTTGTTGCTATTGCTTGTTTCTTGTTGTTACTGCTGTTTATTTTTTGTCACTGTTGTGTTTTGTTGTCTGTTGTTTATTGTTATCATTATCATTATCGATAAGATGATGAGTATGATGGTATTGATGATGATTACCTTTCTTATCACAAGTTAGTCGTCTCCATCATTTTTTTATCACCGTTATTGCGTATTATTAATGAGTTTATGCTTCTGAGTTTTGTTTCGCTACGAACCGAACCGCGTGCCGTGCCAATGCAGCCCGACGGGTGAGTGGCGTAATGCGTCGTAAAGTGGCGATTTGCGACTGCGATGCGATGGGCGATGGCGGGATCTGCGGCACGGCGGTGAGGGATGTGGCGTCGTTGGAGGGATCGGGTTGGGGGAGGGGGGGGGGGCGAGGTCAGAGGTGGTGTGGGCGTGGGTGGGGAGGGGTGTCGGTGTGGTGTGGCGGGAGGGAGGGTGAGTAATGGGGTGAGGGGTAGGGGTGAGGGGTGGGATGGGTTTTGTGGGTTGAGGGAGTGGGATGAGTTTATGGGTTGAGGGGGTGGGATGAGTTTGTGGGGTGGAGTTGGACGGGTTTGTGGGGTGAGGGAGGGGATGAGGTTGTGGGGTGAGGGAGTTGGACGGGTTTTGTGGGTGAGGGAGTGGGATGAGGTTGTGGGGTGAGGGAGTGGGATGGGTTTGTGGGGCGAGGGAGTGGGATGAGTTTCTGGGGTAAAGGGGAAAGCGGGATGAGTTTGTGGGGTGAGGGAGTGGGATGTTTGTGGGTGAGGGAGTGGATGTTTTTGGGTGGGGAGTGGGAAGAGAGGTGGGATGGGTTTGTGGGGTGGGGGAGGGATGAGTTTGTGGGGCGAGGGAGTGGGAATGGGTTTGTGGCCGTGAGGGAGTGGGATGAGGGAAGTGAATGGGTTTGTGGGGTGAGGGAGTGGGATGGGTTTGTGGGGTGAAGGGGAGGGGATGAGTTTGGGGTGGGAAGTGGATGGGTTTGTGGGTGAGGGAGTGGGATGGGTTTGTGGGTGAGGGAGTGGGGATGGGTTTTGTGGGGTGAGGGAGTGGAATGGGTTTGTGGGGTGAGGGAGTGGGAAGTGAGTTTGTGGGGCGAGGGAGTGAGGAATGGGTTTGTGTGGGGTGAGGGATGGGATGAGTTTGTGGGGTGAGGGAGTGGGATTGAGTTTTGTGGGCGAGGGAGTGGGATGAGTTTGTGGGCGAGGAGTGGGATGCGTTTGTGGGGTGAGGGATGTGGTTTTGTGGGGCAGGAGTGGGATGTTTGTTTGTGGGGTGGGGCGAGGGAGTGGAATGGTTTGTGGGGTGAGGGAGTGGGATGGTTTGTGGGGTGAGGGAGTGGGAGGGTTTGTGGGTTTGGAGGGTGGAGAGGAGTGGGATGGGATGAGTTTGTGGGGTGGGGAGTGGAGATGGCGTTTTTGTGGGTGGGGGAGTGGGATGGGTTTGTGTGGGCGAGGGAGTGGAATGGGTTTGTGGCGTGAGGGAGTGTGGGTTTGTGGGGTGAGGGAGTGGGATGGGTTTGTGGGGTGAGGGAGTGGGATGAGTTTGTGGGGTGAGGGAGTGGGATGGGTTTGTGGGGTGAGGGAGTGGGATGGGTTTGTGGGTGAGGGAGTGGGATGGGTTTTGTGGGGTGAGGGAGTGGGATGAAGTTTTTGTGGGGGAGGGAGTGGGATGAGTTTGTGGGGGAGGGGAGTGGATGGGTTTGTGGGGTGAGGGAGTGGGATGAGGTTTTGTGGGTGAGGGAGTGGGATGGAAGTGGGGAGGGAGTGGGATGAGTTTGTGGGGAGGGAGTGGGATGGTTTGTGGGGTGAGGAGGGGGATGGGTTTGTGGGTGAGGGAGTGGAATGGGTTTGTGGGGTGAGGGAGTGGGATGGGTTTGTGGGGGTGAGGGAAGTTGGGATGGGTTTGTGGGGTGAGGGAGTGGGATGGTTTGTTTGGGATGGGTTTGTGAGTGAGTGCGATGGTTTGTGGGGCGAGGGAGTGGGATGGACTTTGTGGGTTTGCGGAGTGGGATGACTTTGTGGGGTTCCGGGTTGGGTTGGCGGCGTGGGGTGGGAGAGGCCGGGGTGTGTGGACAGGTGCTCTCGCTCATTTACTCACTCGCCAAGAAGTGGAGAGAAAGTGGACGGCTGGCCTCATTTGCGTGAGCATGTGTTTCGAGCTTGCCCTATTGTGTCTGGTTAAAGAGGGGGTGGGTTTTGAGGCGGGGGGAGGAGGGGTTGGCTCTTCTTCTCTTGTTTGTTTTGTTTTTGCTGTCTGTATGTCTGTTTTTTGTTTCTTGCTCGTTTTATTGTTTGGGTTGTCTATCTGTCTGTCTGTCTGTCTGTCTGCCTCTGTATCTCTCTCTCTCTCTCTCTCTCTCTTCTCTCCTCTCTCTCTCTCTCTCTCTCTCTCTCTCTCTCTCTCTCTCTCTCTCTCTCTCTCTCTCTCTCTCCTCTCTCTCTCCTCCCTCCCTCTCTCTCTCTCCCTCCCTCCCTCTCTCTCCTCTCTCCCTCCCTCCCTCCCTCTCTCCTCTCTCCCTCCCTCCCTCCTCCCCTCCTCCCTCCTCCCTCCTCCCTTCTCCCCCCCTTCCCTCCTCTCTCCCCCCCCCCCCCTCCCTCCTCCCTCCTCCCTTCTCCCCCCTTCCCTCCTCTCTCCCTCTCTCTCACTTCCTTCCTCTATCTATCTATCTATCCATCATATATCTATCTATCTATCTATCTATCTATATATATATATATATATAATATATATATATATATATATATATATGTATATTGTATATCCATCTCTTACTCTCGCATCCCCCCTCCCCTCCCCTTCCTCCCTCTTTCTCGCGTTCTGTCTCTGTCTTTCTCTTTCTGTCTCGGTCTTTCTCACTGTCTCCCTGACCGTACGTACAAACATGTAACTGAAAGATGCTCGATACTGCAGTGATTTTTTTCCTTCTGAAATCAGGAACGCTTGATGTGTAAATTCGCGAGACAGGAAGAGAGAAACGTGTAATGTTGGAATGACAAATTGTGCTCGCGTGGGAATCGGGGTTTCGGGAGAGGGGACGGGGGGGGGGAGGTGGGGAGGGGGAAAGAAAGGGAGGTGGAAGGAGGATGGATGGATGGATGGATGGATGGATGGATGGATGGATGGATGGATGATGGATGGATGGATGGATGGATGATGGATGGATGGAAAGAAGGAAAAGGAAGGAAGAAGGAAGGAAGGAAGGAAGGAAGGAAGGAAGGATGATGGAGGAAGGAAGGAAGGAGGAAAGTGGAGGAAGGAAGAATGGAAATGGGAAGTTGGAGAAGGAGGAATGGTTAGAAGGAGGGAAAAGGGTAGGGGAAGAAGGAAGGTAAAGGGAGAGAATAAAAAAAAAAGAAAAAAAAAAAACGAGTAGGGGGAAAGAAAAAAAAGGAATGGAGAACAAGAGGGAGGCCATAGTAACAAGGATGAAGAAAAACAAGGGGGGAAGAGGAGAAAGTGAAAATGATTAAAGAAAGAGGGAAGAGAAAACGGGAGATGGGGTGAAGGGGCAGATCAGAGACTGCGTGACCTGCAGTGAAGGTCAAGATGTTGCAAATGCTCCCCAGGGAACGTTTGAATGGCGCGAAGGGGCAGCGGGAAGACGCAGGATCTGTTCGTTTTTTCTTCGCATTTCGTGTTTTTTCTTTAATTGAGGTCCTGTTTTTTGTGTTTATTTATTTTTTTTTTATTATTTTTTTATTATATTATTTTATTTTATTATTGAGGTCCTGTTTTTATGTTTATTTATTTTATTTTATTTTTATTTATTTTATTCTATTATTTTTTTTTTTCTCTTTGTTTCTTGTTTAATGTTTTTGGGCTCTTTAATCTATTCATCCTTCTGTCTTTGCGATTTTTTTTCTTTTGTCTTTTAAGATGTCTTTGTTTCAGTTTCTCCTTTGTTTTTTTTTACATTTTTCCTTTTTTTATATTTTTTTCCTATCCATATATCTATCAGTCCTTGCATCTATTAATTTATCTGTATATCTATCTAGCTATCTATCTTCCTGTATATATATCTATCGGTCTATCTCCCTGTATATATATCTATCTCTCTATCTTCCTGTGTATCTATCTATCTATCTATCTATCTATCTATCTATCTATCTATCTATCATCTATCTATCTATCTATCTATCTATCTATCTATCTATCTATCTATCTACCTACCTACCTACCTACCTACCTTCCACTTCTTCCTCTCCCTCTCTTCCATTCGCCCTTTGCATCCCTCGTCCCTCATCCTCTCGCGTGCTTGTTGCCTAGCGGTGCTTGTAACGGCGCGCGCGTCCCACCTCGGAGGAGTCTGGCGTGGGCAGGGGGCGCAGGAAACAGGCAGGCACTCGGAGTCCCTGGAAAGGGAGAGGAAAGTGGGTGGGTGGGGGTGGGGGGGGTGGGGTGGGTAGGGTAGGGGTAGGATGTAGGGGTGAGGGGAGAGAGAAGGGGTGAGGGGGGGAGGGGGGTTGGGGTAGGTAGAGGAAGGGGTTAGGGTGGGAGGGAGGGGGGAGGAGGAAGTTAGGGTGGAGGAGGGTTGGAGTGGAGGTTGAGGAAAGGGTGGGGGTGGAGGAAGGGGTTTGGGTAGAGGAAAGCCTTAGCGCGGGAGGTTAAGGGAAGGGATAGGGTAGAGGAAGGGTTGAGGGTGAGAGGGAGGGTTCAGGGTAGAGGAAGGGGTTATGGACGTTGAGGGTAAGGGAAGGGTTGGGTGTAGAGAAGGGTTTAGGGTGAGAGGAGAGGTCAGGGTAAAGGAAGGGACAGAGACGAGTAGTGAAGAGAGTTCGGACAGGAAGGTTTGGGCTCGCTAAGGAGGTTCATAAGAGAGGGCGACTTTAGAAGGGTGATGGGAAGAGGAAGGGTTTTAGGAAGGGGTCAGGAGGAGGTCATAGAGGGGGAGGAGGGGTTGGGGTGTGGGGTATGGGGAGGGGATGGAATGGGAGGAGGAGCGGAGTGATCCAAGGAGTTGCTTGGAGCTGGGTATCTCATCGGGGGCTTGTGCGTGCGTGCGTCCTTGTCTTTTGTTTGTTTTCATCTGGTTTCTCCTTTTTTTCTGTCTGTTTGTTTTTGTTTCTTTCCGATCTGTTTCCTTCTTGTGGAGAAGTTTTAGTGTGTGAGAGAGGATACTCTTGATCTCTCTGTCTTCTTCTTCTTCTTCTTCTTCTTCTTCTTCTTCTTCTTCTTCTTCTTCTTCTTCGTCTCCTCCTCCTCCTCCTCCTCCTCCTCCTCTCCTCCCCCCTTCCCCTCCTCCCCCTTCCCCCTCCTCCTCCTCCTCCTCCTTCTATTTTGCTTCTTCCTCTCCCACTTCCCTTTTTTCTCAACCTCTCCCTGTCTCTATTCCTTCATAGATTTTCCCTAATAGTCACGAGGCTTACCCGCACATCGCCACCCCATCCCCGACCCCCCATCCCAACCCCATCCCACCCCCATCCCAACCCCATCCCCCCCCCCGACCCCCATCCCACCCCCCATCCCAACCCGCCTACCGCGAGGCGTCACAACACAGCGCTTCTCGGAAGGTCATTTGCTTGTTTGGTTGTTGATGTTTTTTTTTGTACCGTTTGTGACCTCTGCGGTTGGGTTGCGTGCCTTTGATGTTCGAGTCTGAATCACCGGGTCAGTCATCGTGTGCCGCAGTGAGGAAGGCCTGGGTATGCTCGCACGCACGCACACACGCACACGCACATAGAACCACATAGGCGTACATATGCACACACGCACGCACATGCACTTAGAACCACATAGGCGTACATGTGCACACACGCACGCACATGCACTTAGAACCACATAGGCGTACATGTGCACACACACACGCACGCACATGCACATACTTGCACATCACAGACATAGATGTATGTACACACACAGACTTCACCTACACGCACGCACTTACACACGCACGCTACCCCCCCCTCCCCCCTCCTTTCGACACACGTGACACCTGCGTTCACTCACTCATTCAGTCTCCGTGGTGCCTATTCACCCTCTTAATTCTTTCTCATATACTTTAATTTGTTTTGTTTACGCCCGTTCGCTCGGCTGCTGTTTTATCCCCCATTCATGCGCGGTTGATTCGTGCAGTGGAGCTGTGTTTTTATTTTATTTGTGTCTGTTTTCCCGTGTTTCCGTTTTTTTTTTTTTTTTTCGTCTACTTTGGAAATGTATTGAATGTTTTTTTTCTATTTTCTCTTTATTTTTTTCGTCTTTGTATTTATTTTTGTTTTCTCTTAATTTTTGTCTTTTTTTCTCTTTTCTACTATGTGCATTTCTTCCATGACTTTCATCCTTCATTTTGTATAGTTGTTATTTACCGATATTTATTTTTTTAAATATTTCCGCGGGACATTGAATCCTCCGTCATTATCGATATATTGTCTCATTGTACGTTATATTCACGTCAGTATCAATGTTTTTTTCCCATTGCAAACTATATCTTTGCCATTTATCAGTTATTCTTATCCTGCTATACGTCTTATTCCCACGTCATTTATCAGTTATTCTTATCCTGCTATACGACTATTTCCATGCCATTTATCAGTTATTCTTATCCTGCTATACGTCTATTTTAATGTCATTTATCAGTTATTCTTATCCTGCTATACGTCTTATGTATATGTCATTTATCAGTTATTCTTATCCTGCTATACATTTATTTCCACGTCATTTATCAGTTATTCTTATCCTGCTATACGTCTTATTCCCACGTCATTTATCAGTTATTCTTATCCTGCTATACGTCTTATTCCCACGTCATTTATCAGTTATTCTTATCCTACTATACGTCTATTTCCATGCCATTAACGTGTTAAATTTGCATCGTAGAGGCTGGCAGTGGCTTCAAGCGTGTTCATTTTCCTTTTTTTTTTAGATTCCAAAGCTGTCAATCTCCGACTAACGTCCTCCTCATTTCCTCGCCAATTTTCTCTTTCTTGACTCCATCTCCGGGTTTATCCGTTATTGGCGTTGTTACGTTTTTTTCTTTCTAGTTATGTAATTGATTGTTGGTTTGTGGCACGTCCCCTTTGCCTGTCTGTTACTCACTCTCTCTCTCTCTCTCTTTCTTTCTCTTCTTTCTTTCTCTCTCTCTTTCTTTCTTTCTTTCTTTTTCTTCTTTCTTTCTTTCTTTCTTTCTTTCTTTCTTTCTTTCTCTCTCTCTCTCTCTCTCTCTCTCTCTCTCTCTCTCTCTCTCTCTCTCTCTCTCTCTCTCTCTCTCTTCTCTCTCTCTCTCTCTCTCTCTCTCTCTCTCTCTCTTTCTCCTTCTCTCCTCACCCTTCCTCCCTCCTCCCTTCTTTCCTTCATCCACTCTCACCTGGTCACGCCCCCCTCAAACCTCCCCCCCCCCCCCCCCCTCCATGCGTCACGTCGGGCCGATAGTCGTCGCGGCGTCAGTCTCAGTCTCGGACGGGCGGCGTTGCGGCGAGCACCTTGCGTTTCGGCGCTCCGTTCCCCGTTCAGCCCACGTGCTTTCCGCTCTCGACTGTTGATTGCGTGCTTGTGCGTTAGCGGTTGCGTTAGCGGTTGCGTGGTTGTGCGTTTACTTTTGATTGGTCGGTTGATGAGTTTGGAGTGTTTTTTTTTCTTTTCTTTTCTTTTTTTAGTGAAAAGTGAGAGAAAAGGTGTGTTTACATAGTGACGGGAAATTGCGTTATGTCGTTAAAGGAAAGAACAAGTGTGATTTGCCGAGTTTGGAAAAAATATATATATATTGGCAAGAAAATGGGGAAACAGAGCTTGGTGGATGATGTAATTTTTTTTTTTTATCATTGTGCGTAAGTTCCTGCGAGTGACGCAAGAAAAGACAAAAGGCAAGCCCCGTCTTTGTGGGTGATCTTGATGCCCCCGGACTCTCGGCGTGGGTCACGTGATATTGTTAACTCTTTTTTTTTTACCACTATTCTCTTGGCGTAGATTGCGTAGGATTCGCGAGAGACGGCGTGGATTGTGCATTGTGCGCGAGGAAGGGACGTGTACTTCCGAAAGGTCATTGATGGTGGAGATAAGGATGGATATAGAAATGGAAGTCTGTGGACTCCATTGCCTTCAGAAAATGTTTATGTTCCGGATGTGTATTGCGTTACGTTTTTTTTTGTTCTTTTCTTTCTTTCTTTTTTTGCATTTTGGAAGGTGTTGCGTGTGCGTGCGAAGTGGAAGGAAATATGAGATAGAGGAAGCGATAATGATTACAAATAAAAGAAAGTGAAATGATTGGTTACACGATCGAGACGAGAAGAGCACGATAAGCATGGAAAAGAAAATGTAAACAGGAAGAAAGGGAAAGAAAGAAAGACTGATGAATTGATGAGTAAGCTTGTGAGAGTGGCAATGGCACAAAACGAAAGAGAAAAATGAAAAGAGAAAGAAGTGGAAGGGAAGAGAACGAAGGAAACGATGAGAAGTAGAGAACAATAGAAAGAGAAGTAAAGTTAGAAGGAAATAGTGTGTGTGGGGGGAGAGCAGAGAGGGCAGTGAAAATAAAAAAAGTATGAGAGAAAACGGAAGCAAAAAGAGAAAACGGAAAGAGAAAGAACAGGGAGAGAACGCAGACAGGTTTCTTCGGCGTTTTCTTGCATCGCGGGAGGACGATCCACCCACCGCCCGCCCGACCGCCCGACCGCCCGACCGCCCACCGTTCCCTCGGGGCAGAGAAAGGCGGTCGCGGCGCGGCGCTCGTGCCCGGCCTGCATGCATCCAGCGCTGCAGGACGACTCTTCCGGGCGGCCTAGAAGGAACTGCAAGGAGGGGGGGGGGATGGGGGGGGAAGGGGAGGGGGAGGGGAAGGAGGAGAATTTTTTTTTTGTAGTCACATTTTTTTGGGGTGGGGTGGGGGTGGGGGTAGGGGATGCTTGTTGGGGATGCTTGTTTTATGTCCCGTGTTTTTTTCCTTTTTTATGGAATCATAATTTGTATTTGTTTTATTTTGGACACTTTTTTAAGGGAAGCTTTCTATTTTTGTTTATGGGGAAGTAGTGTTTGTATGTCTAAAAAGAGAACTAAAGAGAGAGAATATATGAAGAAAAGACAAGGGGAAAACCCAATCAATTCCTGTGTAAACGAAATTCAAACTGTGGACGTATATGACAAATAATGTTTCATTTTGCTAATGTATAAGTAGACCTATTTAATTTCCTATTATAATATATCATGCTTGTATATTTTATTTTATTTTATTTTTACATTGGTTTACCTGTTCTAATTGGTAATTAATGTGTTCGTTGCAGCAGTTGCATAGTCATAAAAAGAAGAAAGATTGACGTTTTTGGTCGCTATAGAAATTTATTAATTGCAATGAACTGGTTTTCAGTGTCGTTATTTATGCAGCGTTATTAACGACGGGCACTGTGTAGAAAGCTGAAGACAGCTGAGTGCCCAAGCAGACGAGGAGTCGGGGAAAAGTGTGTTTGTGTGTCAGCAGACCCAGCGGTGAATCTGTTATAATCCGTTTTAAAAGCATCATTGATTTCGAAGGTGAATTTCCCCTTTTTTCCTCCCCCCCCCCTCGTTCGAGACGGGACGCTTGCAAGAGTGAAAACGGAGTCGCTGTCTCTCCATATCGCGAGTGCACGCCCATGACACGATTCCGGGTTTTGGTTGCTGGGTTTGGCTCAAGTCGCGCCCGAGTGGAGGGGGGTGTCTGAGGTGTGAGTGGAGTGTGAGTATTTGAGTATGAGTATGAGTGCAAGTATGCGTATGATGTTGAGTTTGAGTGATATGAGAGTGAGTGAGTGAGTGAGTGAGTGTGAGTGAGTGAGTGAGTGAGTGAGTGAGTGAGTGAGTGAGTGAGTGAGTGAGTGAGTGAGTGAGTGAGTGAGTGAGTGAGTGAGTGATGAGTGAGTGAGTGAGTGTGTGTTGTGTGTGTGTGTGTGTGTGTGTGTGTGTGTGTGTGTGTGTGTGTGTGTGTGTGTGAATGTAAGTATATATGAGTTTAATTGCGTGTGCGTAGGCATGCGCGCGTATGTGTGTGTGTGGGGGGAGGCAGGTTATTGTCTCTTTGAGTTTACGCTGTACTTTTAAGTCTTTCTTCATACTTTATTATTTTCTTGGTTTTTCCGTATCGTCTCTCTGTCAGATACAGTGGATATATAGAATATAAACGTATAAGATAAACAGGGAGGGAGGAGGGAGGGAGGGAGGGAGGGAGGGAGGAGGGAGGGAGGAGGGAGGAGGGAGGGAGGGAGGAGGGAGGAGGGATGGAGGGGGAGAAAGAGAGAAAGAAGGAAAGAAGAAAAGAGAGAGAAAGAACAATAAATAAATAAATAAAGAGAGAAGGAAAAAAAAGGAAAGAGATAAAGAGAAAAGAAGGAAATAGAAAGAGAAAGAAAGAAAGAGGCGAGTTGAAGCGAGTATATGGCATTCTTCCATGCACATGATATCTCGCGGTCTGTGCGGCGGCGTATTGCGGTCGGGACGCGCTACTCTTTACCTGCAGGTCAGACCCCCCACCTCCCCACACCCCCACACCCCCTCCCCTCCCTCCCCCACTCTCCCTTACCTACATTTATCTTTTCTTTCTTACTGTTTCTCTTTTCTCTCTTTCGCCTTTTACTATTTGTTTTCTTTTCGTCTTTTCACTTTTCCTCTTCCTTATCTGTATTCCTATTGCTCTATTTGATTTTTTCCTCTTCCTCATCTGTATTTCTCTTAATTTTCCTCTTCCTCTTGCATTTCCTATTCCTCCTCTTGCTTTTCCTATTCCTCCTTTTCTTTTCCTATTCCTCCTCTTGCTTTTCCTCTTCCTTATCTGTATTTCCTTTCCTCCGCATAGATTACCTCTTCCTCTTCTGCATTCCTCTTCTTCCATTTACTTTTTTTCTTCCTCTGTATTCTTCTTATTATTCCTCTTACTCATCTGCATTCTTCTTCCTCTTTATTCCTTTCCTCCTCTTACCTATTCCTTTCCTCGTCTTCTTTATTCCTTTCCTCCTCTTCTTCTTATTTCCTTTCCCCTCTTCTTCTTTATTCCTTTCCTCCTCTGTCTTCTTTATTTCCTTCTCCTTTTATTCCTTTCCTCCTCCTCTTTATTATCCTTCCTTCCTCTTATATTTCTTTCCTCCTCTCGTCTTCTTCCTCTTATTCCTTTCCTCCTCTTCCTCCTTCCTCCTCGTCTTCTTTATTCCTTTCCTCCTCTTCCTCTTTATTCCTTTCCTCCTCTTCCTCTTTATTCCTTTCCTCCTCTTCCTCTTTATTCCTTTCCTCCTCTTCCTCTTTATCCTTTCCTCCTCTTCCTCTTTATTCCTTTCCTCCTCTTCCTCTTTATTCCTTTCCTCCTCTTACTTTTCCTCTTCTTCGCTTCCCCTCTTAATTCCCGTTCTTTCATCGCGCTCGTAAAGTTAGCTTGTTCGTTGACAAAGCTATTTGCATATGTCAGTTAAGCGACATTTTCATTTATATACTTTGTGTGTTGCTTATTAAGGTCAAGCGTTTTTAATTATTTCTGTTCTTGTTACGAAACCTCTCTTTTTTGTGAGGCTTTTTTCATTTGGGTTATTGCTGTTGGTGCTGTCTTTGTTGTTGTTGTGGTTGTTGCTTTTGTTTTCATTATTATTGTCATTGCCTGTTATTTTTCTCCTTCCTTTCTTTCTTTCTTTCTTTCTTTCTTTTCTTCTTTATTTGTTACGATTTTTTTGGGGGGTGAGGCTTTTTTCATTTGGGTGATTGCTGCTGGTGCTGTCTTTGTTGTTTGTTGTTGCTTTGTTTTCATTATTATTGTCATTGCCTGTTTTCCTTCTTCCTTCCTTTCTTTCTTTCTTTCTTTTCTTCTTTATTTGTTACGGTTTTTTGGGGGTGAGGCTTTTTTCATTTGGGTGATTGCTGCTGGTGCTGTCTTTGTTGTTTTGTTGTTGCTTTTGTTTTCATTATTATTGTCATTGTCTGTTCTTTTTTCTTCCTTTCTTTCTCTTTATTTGTGTTCTTGTTACGATTTTTTTTGGGGGTGAGGCTTTTTTCATTTTGTGATTGCTGCTGGTGCTGTCTTTGTTGTTTTGTTGTTGCTTTTGTTTTCATTATTATTGTCATTGCCTGTTTTTTTTCTTCTTTCTTTCTTTCTTTTTCTTTGTCTTC
>NW_020872403.1:347823-350323 GCF_003789085.1 Penaeus vannamei | reverse complement strand
AACGCATATAAGTAAGCGGAGATGGATAGGCGTGCCATGACAGTCTTATTGTTTATTGTGTTGGCGAACCTGGCGTGACGACCCCCCCCCCCCTTTCCCTCCCTCCCTCCCCCCGTCTATCCCCTACCCCTTTTCTCCGGCCGGAAGGCCACGGTGCCAGTGCCAGTTCGTGCGTGGGCGGTCATCTCTCACTCTCCCCCCCCCCCCCCGTCTTCCTATATGCCTCTCCCCCTTCTTCTTTCTGTCTTCTTTGTACCCAGTCTCTTTCGTCTTTTGGTCTTTTTTTTCTGTCTTTTCATTCTCTTCTGTGTCTGTTTACAATATCCTTTATCTCTGTTTGCGTTATTTTATCTATTTTTCTCCTTTTCTTTCTTCTCTTCTCTTCCCTTTTTTCTTCTCTTCTCTCTCTCGTTCTTTTTTATTTTCTTCCTTTTCGCTTTTCTTTTCTTTCTGTCTAGGGATTTCCCCCTCCCTCCCTTTGTCTCCCCCCTCCCTCTTTCTCTCCTATCCTCCTTTTTACTTCTATTGTTTGATTTTTTTTTTTTTTTGTTGATTTTGAATTTTATCATGTAATAGATTTTTTTTTTCTCATCAGCCAAGTTTCTCTTTCATTTTATGTTGCTATTTTATTTCTGCGGTTTATTCGAGCTTTATTTTGTTATAATTTTATTTGACTTTTATTTCTGGTATTTATTTGAGTTCGATTTTACGATTTTATTTCTGGTATTTATTTGAGCTTTATTTGATGAAAATTTGATTTTACTATTTTATTCCTGCGATTCACCTAAGTTTTACTTGACTATTGCATTTATGCGATTTAGTTTATTTATATTCTACTATTTTGTTTGTTATTCATTTGACTTAATTTACTATTTTGTCTCTTATTTATTTAAGTTTTATTCGACAATTTTATTTCTGCGATTTATTTGAGTTTTATTTGACTGTAATCTAATTTTAAATATTTATTTTTGCGATTTATTCGAGTTTTATTTTTCACGGGCGGGTTTGGAAGATCGAGCCCGGCGGAGGATGGAATATAGAGCATTTCGGTTTGTCGCCTCCGACGGGGAGATGGCGCTCAAGCTGGTTCGTTGTCGGGGCCTCTGTTGTACTGTTTTGCTTTGTGCGGGCGCTTCCTCTCGTTGCTTGGGTTGTGGGCCTTGGTGTTGTTGTTGTTGTTGTTGTTGTTGTTGTTGTTGTTGTTGTTGTTGTTGTTGTTCTTCTTCTTCTTCTTCTTCTTCTTCTTCTTCTTCTTCTTTTTTCTTCTTCTTCGTCTTCTTCTTCTTCTTCTTCTTCTTCTTCGTCTTCGTCTTCTTCTTCTTCTTCTTCTTCTTCTTCTTCTTCTCCTTCTTCTCCTTCTTCTTCTCCTACTTCTTTATCATCATCAATCGTCAGTCATCATCAATCATCATCTTCTCTTTCTGTAACTCTCTGTATTTCATTTGTTTCAATTTTCCTTTATATTCTAGACCGATTTATGAAATAAGTTGGAAAAGGTATTTTTTTTTTTATAAAGTTTGAAGATTAAGTGATCGAGAATGAAGCAAGAGTGTGTGCTTTTATTTTTTTATTCATTGTTTTTTTTTCTCTTATATGTTAGATAAAGGTGGGATTCGAAAGAGAGAGAAAAAGACAATACATATTACGTATTTAATTGCGTTTTTGTGCGTTCTCTGCTTATTCTGTCCGTGTCTCCCTATCTATCGGCTTGTCTGTCTATCCATCTGTATTTCCACCTTTACCTGCATTTCTGTTTTTTCTGCTTATTTTTTTTTATCCTCTGTGTCTTTCTTCTTCTTCTTTAATAGGCAAGGTGCCATTGACGTCTTGAAACATCTTAGACGTCCCGATGTCACCTTGGGAAGGTTAATGAGATGTGGGATGGGGGGGAGGGGGAGGGGGGGAGGGGAGAAAGGGGGAAGGCAGGTGGGAAGAGGAGAGGGGGAGGAAGGCGGAGGAGAGGGGAGTGAGGAGGGGGAGGAGAAGAGAGGAGGATAGGAGATGGGGGAGAGGAGAAGAGGGGAGATGAAGAGGGGAAAGAGGAGATAGGAGGAGAGGAAGGAAAAGGGGAGATGGAAGAGGGTAAGAGAGGAGGATAGGAGATGGGGAGAGGAGAGGAGAGGAGAGGGAAGGAGAAGGGAGAAAAAATAATAGAAGCGAATAGGACAGGGGAAAAAGGCGAAGGAAAAGGAAAGAGAGAAGAGAGGAGAGAGGAGAGTAGGCAAGATTGAAACGAAAGAGGGAGGAGGGATAGAGAAAGAAGGAAGGGGGAGAAGATAGGGAATGGCTTGTAAAAGGGAATGACCAGCTTGGTGGTCAGACTGGGCGAGAATGTCAAGTGAAAGAACAGTTGCTATGCTGATGTTGCATGTGGGGGCAGGGGGGGGGTGGGGGGGCGGGGGGGGCGGTAAGGGAAAAGGGTTAAGGACGGGGAGGGGATTGGTGGTGGTGGGAGGGGGGAGGGGGAGAGGGAGGGATGAGGAAGAGTAGGGGAGGTGGA
>NW_020872403.1:325323-345323 GCF_003789085.1 Penaeus vannamei | reverse complement strand
AGGAGGGGTATGGTGAGGAGAAGGGAAAGGGGAAGGAGTGTGGAGGATGGAGAAAAGGAAGGAAGGAGAGAGAAAGGGGAAGGGTACGTGAGGGCATGGGAGGGTTTGGAGGATAGGGAAAGGGAAGGAAGGGGGAAGAGGGAAAGGGGAAGGGTACGTAGAGGGCATGGAGGGTATGGAGGATGGTGGAAGGGAGAGAAGGGGGAAGGGAAAGAAGGGCCATGGGAGGAGTATGGAGAAAAGAGAGGAGAAAGAGCAAAGGGAAAGGGAGGAAGGGGAATGGATAGGGAAGGCTAGAGGGAGATAGGGAAGGCTAGAGGGTAGGGAGAGGAGATGGGGCTTGGGAGGGGGTAGGGGGGAAGGGGGGGATGTTACGTCATTCGGTACTGTGGTTTACGTGGAAAAGGAAGGGAGAGGGGGGGAGGGGTGTAGTGATGAGGGGCGAATGATGATGATGGTGGCGGTGTGATGAAACTTTGGTGATGGCGGTGATGTCGTTAGAGAAAGTAACACGGTAACGACTCTAATGGTGTTGGCCATTGTGTATGGTGATGGTAGGAACAATAGGAACTACAACAAAACGGATGAAGGCGAGGAATTCAAATGAGGAAGAGGCGATAAAGGTGATAAAGAAGAGGGAAAATAAGGGTGGATAGGAATAAAGAATAAGGAAAAGCAGTATGATGGAGATGGTAAGAAGGGATTAGGGTAAAGAATAAAGAATGAATAATGAGAACAATAAGATTAAAATCAGCATAGTAAAACATAAACATAGAGTGAAGAATGAAGGTAAGAAAAGAAGATAATACAATAAAAAATAGGAATAGGATAGTAAGACATAAACAGGGTAAAGAACAAAAAAGATAATAGAATAAAAATGGGAATAGCAAGGTAGTAAGCCATAAACAAAGAAATAAGGAACAAAAGAAAAAATATGATAGAATAAAAACGAGAAAAGCAAGACAGGAAACAGAAGAGTAAGACAGAAACCAAAGAGTTAAGAACAACAACAACTACCACAGCGGGCAATAAAAAAGAAATAAAAAAAAATCAAGAATGGCAAGTCAGGAAACACAAGAAGGCAGTCATAACCCGCCATGCACGGACGCCGAATGTGCTTGCATTTTACAAATAACTTCTCCGGACAGCTTCACCACGGGCGCGTGTACCCCTGTCTGGCGGTGACACTGACGAGAGGGCGGGGGGAGGGGAGGGAGGAGGGAAGGAGGAGGAGGAGGGGAAGGAGGGAGGAGGGAAGGCGAGGAGAGGGGAGGAAGGGAGGAGGAGAGGGAAATAAGAGGAGGGGGGAGGGAGGAAGGAAGGGGGAAGGGGGAGGGGGGAGGAGGGAAGGAGGAGGAAGGGAGGGAGGAGGAAGGAGGAAGAGGAGGGGAAGGGGAGGAGGAGGAGGAGGGGGGAGCATGAAAAGGGAAGGAGAGGGAAGGGGAAGGGAAAGGGTGGATAGGGAAGGTTAAGAAGGGAGGGAGAGGTTAGGGAAAATGGGAGAGGGGAAGTGGGAAAAGAGAAGGGAGAGAATGAGGAAAGGAAGAGAGGGTGAAATAGGGAGCGAGAGTAGGGATTGGGGAGAGACGTAGAGGAGAAAGTGTGTGGGAATCGGAAGAGAAACAAGGACAGGGAATGGGAAAGAGAGAGAAGTCGGAGAAGTGAGAGAAGGAAAAAAGGAGCCCAAAGGCCCAAAGGATAGGAAAAGGAAATAGGAAGAAGAAAAGAAAAGAAGATGGTAAGAAGACAGGGAAAGAAACAAAATATGAAAAAAACACGCAAAACAAATTATTAAAAGAAC
This sequence comes from Penaeus vannamei, assembly GCF_003789085.1. Classification (NCBI taxonomy): domain Eukaryota; kingdom Metazoa; phylum Arthropoda; class Malacostraca; order Decapoda; family Penaeidae; genus Penaeus; species Penaeus vannamei. The sequence goes on along the minus strand of NW_020872403.1, from coordinate 343,522 downwards.
AAGAGGGAGAGAAAATCAGAGTAGACAGAGTGTGCCACACATTAGGAGGAAGATTTGAAGAAGAAGAAGAAAAAAAAATCTTTAATTTTATTGTGGCGTTGTAAACGGGGACAAAGACCTGGACTTTTGTGTGTCCCGAGGGAGTGCCCGGTGCTATTATCATTAGAAGCCCTGTTTCTCTCTTTCTCTTCTTTCACTCTCTTTCTCTTTTTCTTTTCTCTCTTCCATCTCTTTCTTCCTTCTATCTTTTCTTCAATCTTCTCTCTCTTCTTCCTCTTTTCTGCTTCTTCCCTCTTTCTTCTACTTTTCTCTTCTTTCCACTCTCTCTCTCTTTTGTCTCTTCACGTTCCTCATACCTTTCTCATTTCTTCTTCCTCTTCTCCTTCTCAGATCTCTTTTTGTTTTACATTCTTCATTTTGTCTTACACATCCATTTTTACGCTATATGTCTAATGTGTATGATATAAATACTTCTTAACTAGATTATGGATTGTCTCTCTATTAAGATTAGTATTCCCTCGGATTCATATCTCCTTTCTTCTCTTGTTTTTTTCGAATTGTGCGCCAATTTTTAATTTAATATCTTCTGTGGTACATAAACTGAATTGAATATTGTCAGTACTCGTTTACGCTAGTGTGTGTGCCTCTCTGCTTATCTCTTAATGAGTTTTATTTATAGTTGTTTTCTTATAGTGTTATGCATACTGTTTCTTATGATCGTCTAGTAGTATTATTCTTCTTCTGTTTTGTTGATTTGTTAGATGTTTTCTGATAGTCAATTTTCTTTCCTTATCTAGATTTACTTCGCATTTTATATATGCTTTTTCTGTTAATACAAATAATTTGTGAAGATTTTTCAATTTACCTCTTCTTCTGATTATTATTAATTTTTCGTTCTCTATTTTGTTTTTTTTTCTTTGCCTTATCTCTTATTTTCTTTCTTTCTTCTACTTCTACCTCAGCTACTTCTTCTCTTTTGAGTTCTCTTCTTCCCTCTTCTCTCATTCTCTTCTTTATGCTTCCTGCATCTATCTTCTTCTCTTTCTCCTTAGTAATCCCTCTCATTCCATTCTCTATTCTCTTCTTTCCCCTCGGTGAGAATCTCTTCTGTCGTCTTCTCTTTCTTCTCTTTTCTCTCTTTTCTTTCTCTTCTTCCTCTCTTTTCTCTTCAAACAAAATCGTCTTCTACTATGTACTTAACACCTTCTCTTCCCTCATTTCTTGGACTTTTCTACCTTTTCACCTTCTTATTTTTTTTTTTCAAGATACTTTTTTTCCTTTCGTTTTATTTTTCTATTTTTTGTTTTATTATTAGTAACTTCTTTCATTCTTGACGAATGATGGATAATATGATTATTTCTTCATTATAATCGTGACGTTCACTACTGCTTCTCAATCAGTCATCACAATGCGACCATCAACCAAACACGAAGACTCCACCAACCACATCCTCCTCGTCCTCCTCACTCGCCACCATCTTATTCTTCTTCATTACGTCACTGCTGTACTCAATCACTCATCCTCAATCATCATCTTCTCTTCCTCCTTTATTATCGTCACTGCTTACTCAATCATCATCAATCATCTTCCGCTTCTCTATTTATTATCTCACGCACTGGCTTACATCAGTTATTAGTATCAATCACCCATCGCATCATCGCAAATCAATTTCATTAATCAATGTATCATTACCATCATATCTTATCCTCCTCCTCCTCCTCCATTCCTCTTCAATATTAATCCGTACTGCTTACTCAATCAAACATCATTCATTTCATCTTCCCAGTTCTCTTATTATCACGTCAACTGCTTAAATCAATGAAATACATCAACAAAATCTCTTCCCGATTCCTCCCTTTATTATTCCTCTTATTATTAATCGTCAATCTTTACCTCCAATTATTATTATCAAATCACGCCATCAACAGTCAGTCCCATTCATGCATTAATTCATTAATCATTAATCATTATCATCAATCCTACTCTCTCCCTTCCTCCTTCATTAATTGCGTCACTGCTTACTCAATCATCATCATCAATCATCTTCCCTTCCTCTTTATTATCGTCACTGGCTTACTCAATCATATGCATCATCAAATCATCATCATCCTTCTTCCCTTCCCCTCTTTAATATTATCGTCACTGCTTACTCAATCATCATCAATAATCGATCATCCCATCTTCTTCTTAATTTCCCGTTCCCTTTATTATCAGTACATGCTTTTTTACCCTACAATTCATTACATCATCAAATCTTCCCTATCCTCTTATTAAAATGTCCACTGCTTACCTCAGTTATCATTAATCAAATCCCATCAAATCAATCGTCAATTCAATCATTATAAAAATAATCAATCATTTATCAATTATCATTATCATCATCATCATCAATCCTTCCTCTTCAATTATCTCAGTCAACTGCTTAACTCAATCATCATCAATCATCACCATCACCAACATCACCACCACCAATCATCAAACTGTGATTGTTGTAATTATTAACATTACCATCAGACGTCACAGGCGTGATAGTAAGGTTGACTGGTCTGTCGGTCGGTTTGTTGGTCTGTCGGGTCTCGTTCGGTCCGTCCCGGCAGTGGTGTTTCAGGACGGAAGGAGAAGAAAGGGAAGGGAGAAAGAATGTGAAGAAAGGGAAATAAGAGAAGGGAAGAAAAAAAGGAACTTAAGAAAGTGTAACTGTAGGAAAGGGGGAGAAAAAAGATAAGCAAGAAAGAAAATTAAAGGAAAATAAAGAAAGATAAAAATAAAGCAAGAAAGAAAAAGAAAATAGCTGGGGAGGAAGAGGGAAGGAAATAGGGAAAAAAGTAAGAAAGAAAATAATGATAAAAGTAAAGAGGAGAAGAAAGAGGAGAAAGGGAAGTCGGAAGAGGGAAGAAAGAGGAGTAAAGAGAAGGCGAAGAGAAGAAAGAGAAGAGGGAGAAGAGAAAGCGAAAGAGGGAAGAGGCGGGCGGGTCGGCGGGAGCGGCGAGCGAGAAGGAGAGCCCGAAATCGGAGCAGGAGCATCGTTAACCTCTGCTTAGCCTCGTTTGTCTGCTTGGCTGCTTGTCTGTGTCTCTCGCTCGGTCTGTCTGTCTTTTTTTTTTTTTTTTTTTTTTACCTGCGGAGGGTTATCATTACTTTCCTTATTATTATGGTTGTCATTATTTTTTTTTTGTTGGTTTGTTTGTTGTTGTTGTTGTTTATATATTTTTTTTTGTTATTATTATTATGTTATTATTATTGTTATTGGTTATTGTTTAGTTATTGTTGTTATTTATTATTATTATTATTATTATATTTTATTATTATTATTATTATTATTATTATATTATTATTATTATTATTATTATTATTATTATTGATTTTTGTTATTATTATATTATTATTATTAATTATTATTATTATTATTATTATTATTATTGTTATTATTATTATCATTCGATATGATTTTTTTTTGGAGAATTAGCTTTTCCTTTGCCTTCGCCGCCTTATTTTCTTTTTTCTCCTCCTCCTGCTTCTTCTTCTTGTTATTATTTATTATTCGTCTTCTTCTTCTTCTTCTTCTTCTTCTTCTTCTTCTTCTTCTTCTTCTTCTTCTTCTTCTTCTTCTTCTTCTTCTTCTTCTTCTTTCTTCTTTCTTCTTCTTCTTCCTTCGAAAACCTCAACATTTCCAGGCATAAAAAAGAGCCGAGAGACAGACTGCACGCCCGTAGCCAGGCCAACCCCTTCGCAACATGACGTGAGGAATGGGAGGGGGGTTGGGTGGGGGGGGGAGGGGGGGGGGGGGAGGTTGTTTGCGCGCGGGCGCCGCGCCAGATGCTCGTTTCGGCGGAGAGAGCGAGCGAGCGAGGGGGGGGGGGGGTTTTGAGTGTGTGTGTGTGTGTATGTAATGTAAGTAACGTATTACATACATGTACAGCACACACACACACATCAACACACACACACACACACCACACACACACACACGGACACAACACACACACACCACACACACACACACACACACATATATGTATTATTGATATATTATTAATGCATTTTATGAATTTATTTACATATGTATAATTATATATAATATATATATATTATATATATATATCATGAATGTGTATGAATGTATGTATGCATGAATGTATGAATGCGTATTTTTGTTTTTGTATGCATGAATGTCTATGTATCTGTATGTATGCATGAATGTGTATGTAATATGCATGCATGAATATGTATGTATGTGTATGTATGCATGAATGTGTATGTATGTTTGTGTTGGTATGATGTATGTATATGTATGTATGCATGAATGCCTGTGTATCTGTATGTATGCATGTGTCTATGGTAATTGTATGTATGCATGAATATGTTTGTATGTGTATCTGTATGCCATGAATGTAGTATATGTACTGTGTGCATATGTATGTATCTGTATGCATGCATGCATGTATGTGTATGTATGCATAGGTGTGTATGTATGTGTATGCGTGCATGCGGTATATGCGTGGACGATGGGCATGGAGGTGGGTCAACGGGCGACGGCAGGACGGACATACAGAGAAAATAGCCGTGCTGGTCGGAGAGGGGGGCTGGTCTCCGGCCGTCGGTTGCTGGTTGAGGTAGAAAGGGGGGCGGGGGAGTGGTAGGGGGGGGGATACACTCGTATACATATGCATGTATACTTACTTGATTGCTTGCTTACTTTCCTTCTTACTCTTACCTTCTTACTTAATGGCTTACTTGATTAATTATATGGATGCATACATACATATATTGATTTATATATACATATATACATATATACGTGCATATACCTAATTCATGCTGATATACATGTTGCATATTCATTAATTCTGTCATAATGTTGTTCAATTCGGAATTTATCCCTCTGAAAAAGATAAACATATGAAAACAGTTTACAAGTCGTAAAAAATATAAAGAAAATAAGTTACAAGTGAGATACAGAGAGGAGAGCGAATGATTCTAGTGAAAATAAATAAAAGTGACATGAGAGAGAGAGATGAAGAAAGGAAAGCGAAAAAAAACAATAAACAATAATGGAAGAGAAAAGAAGATTAGAAAAAAAAAATAATGGATAAAAAAATGAAAATGAAAGACGTAACAAGATGAGTGAAAAGCAAGGGAAAGTTTAGAAAGTGAGCAGCGTGAGATTGGAAATGATGATATGCATTTTTTTCCTCATTATTCCCATTTACCGTACTTCGCGTTCCTTTTTTTGAGGGGGGGGGTTAGGGCGGTCGGTCTCTCTCTCTTTCTCTTTCTATTCTTTTCTTTTCTTTTCTTCTTTCTTTCTTCTCTTCTTTCTCTCTTTCTCTCTCTTTCTCCGTCCTCCCTATCTCTCAATCCGGCGAGCTTCTCTCTCTCTTTCTCTCTCTTCTTCTTTTCTCATCTCTCTCTTTCCAGACGCGCTCTCCTCGATCTCCGCCTCTCTCATCTCGGAGACAGAGCTCGCGTGACGACTAAAAATTGCCTTCCTCTCTCCGTCTCCTTCCAAATCAATTCATCTCTCTCACTCATCTCCTCTCTCGGTCGTTCTCCTCTCTCATCTCCGGACCCTATGCACTCCCCCTCTCTCTCCTCAGTTCCCTCTATTTCCTCTCTCTCACATCTCTGTCTCTCTCTCTGTCTCTCTCTCTGTTCTCTCTCTCTGGTCCTCTCCTCTCTCTCCCCTCTCGTCTCTCTCCCCTCTCTCTCCTCTCTCCCCACCTCTCTCTCANTCCTCTCCTCTCTTCCACTATCTTCTCCCTTCCTTTCCTTCTATCTACTCTCTCTTTTTTTTTTATCTATACTTTTTTGTCTTTATCCTCCCTCTTCTTCACCTTATATCTCCCCTCTTCATTCCTCACTCTTCTCTCTTTTTTTTTTCTACTTTTTTTCTTCTTTTTATCTCTCTCCTTTCTCTTTTTATTCCTTCTTTATTTTCTTCCTCTTCTTCCATCTTTATTCTCTCCCTCTTCTTTCCTCTTTATTCTCTCCCTCTCCTCTATCATCTCCCTCCTCCTACTATCTTCTCCCTCTCTCCGTCTATTATCTTCTCCCTCTCCTCCTTCCTTCCTCTATCTCTCCCTCTTTCTCTATCTCTCCTCTTTCCTCTTATCTCCCCTCTCTCCTCTATCTCTTACTCTCCTCTATCCTTTCTTCTTTCTTCCCTATCTTCTCCTCCTTCTCCTCTCGTCTCTCCCTCCTTCTTCCTTCATGTTTCTCTTCCCTTCTTTCACCGTCTCTCCCTCTCTATCTTTTTTCCTTTTCTGTCTCTTCTCTCTTCTTCTTCTCCTTTCCCTCTTTTTCTTCTTTTTTTTTTTTTTTCTCCGTCTTCTCCTTCTTCTCTCTTCTGTCTTTTCTCCCTACTCTCCTCTTGGTCTTTCCCTCCTTCTTCTTCTTCTATCTTTTCTCTCTTTCTTGTCTCTCCTCTCAATACTCTCTGTCTCTCTCTCTTTCTATCTCTCCCTCTCTCCTCTATCTCTTGCCTGCCTGTCCCCCCTCTATCTCTCCCTTCGCCCCCCCCTTTTTCTTCCCTTCTCTAACTATGTAATGAGAGAGCATCTGTCTGTATATATATGTTTATGAGTGCATATGTCTGCAGTCCATTTTATCGTATAGTATGTGATAATCCGTTTTAGCGCCTTCTGTGTGGGCCGGGGGAGGAAGGTCACGTTTATATGGCGTGTTCCCGTTACGATAATGAGGCCATTTAAAACCAATTTGATATCTTGCAAGGAAAACGGGGCAACTTGGATGAACAAGAAAAACGCACATCTTTTTTTTTTTTTTTTTTTTTTTTTTTGCCAACCGCGGGAATGTTTTGGATCTTGTCGGAGGGAGGGGGGGGAGGAAGGATGGGGATGGGGATGGGGGGGATAAATGGGGTTGTTTTTTTCGGTTATTTGGTTTGGATGTCTTTGAAAATTATTCGTTTTTTCTTTTCTTTGCCTTACGGGCTTTTGGGTAATTTGTATTTATTCTGTTGATGTTTCTCTTTCTCCCGTCTTCGTTTCTCTCTGTTTTTATTTTGTTTGTTGCGTTATTGCTCTTTATCTGACATGGATCTGGACTTCCTCTTCCGCATCCCCCCCTCTCCTCTCCTCCTCCCCTCCCTTCTCCTTCCTCCTCCTCTCCTCTCTTCTCCTCCTTCTCCTCTCCCCCTCCTCCTCCTCTCCCTCTCCTCCTCCCGTTCCTACTCCTCCCCGTCTTCTGCGTCTGTGGTAAAGCAGATGTATCTCTATGTAGGATAGGAGGGGCAGGGGGCGGGGCTGCGGCGAGGGGTGGAGGGTCAGCGGAGGGAGAGTGGGTAGGTGTAGAGGACGGGAGAGAGGGGAGGAGGGCAAGAGGGGTGGAAAGTGAGAGGGGAAGGGTGGGGAAGGAAGGGGTGGGGAGAGGGATGGGGATAGGGTTTTGGAGAGGGGAGGGGAGGGGAAGGCAGGGGGAGGGGAGGGTGGATGGAGTGGGGTGGAGAAAGGGATAGGGAGAGGGAGAGAGGAGTGGAGTGAGTGGAGGGGTGGGTTAGGATGGAGGGTGGAGGGGTTGGAGGGGAGAGAGGAGTGGAGTGGAGGGAGGGAGAGGAGAAGGGAAGGGAAGTGGTTAGAGAGGGGTGGATAGAGGAGAGGAGTGGAGGGTAGGAGGGGAAGATTGGGAGAGGGGGCGAAGGAAGGGAAGGAAGGGAAAGGTAGAGAGGAGAAGGAGGAGGAGGGAGAGAGGAAGGGAAGAGTAAAGACCGAGAAAGAGAGATTGGAGCAGCGAGTGGAGAGGAGAGGGAAGAAGAGAGAAGAAGAAGAGAGGGAAGGGAGGGGCAGAAGAGTAAAAGAGGGCTGGGGCGAAGGGGAGAGGGGAGGGGCTGCGGCATAATGCTTGCAAGAAGTAAGATTAGGAACGCGATCACATGTTGGGACGGCGCGGTTTGTGTGGACTTCAAAAAAGAGATCTATTTATTTTTTATTTTTTATTATAATCTTTCTTTAAGTATCCGTGCATGTGTCAGTGGATCGTGGGTCGCGTGTGTGGTGTGCATGCCGGTGTTCGCGCAGCTCGTCTTCTTTACTAATTATTTATTCTATTCATTGGCTTCGCGCTTTTTTTGGGATGCGCGGTTGCCAGATGTCTCCGGATTGGCGCCATTAACCTGACGGCGCGGCGTTACGATGATTTTCTTTCTCTCTTTTTTAGTTTTTGTTTTCATTTCTTTGTTTTTCGTCTTTGTTTGGTGTGGTCTTTTATAATCTTTAGGAGGTCGGTGTTGGTATTGGTGTATTTTTTATTAGTTTTGGGGACCTCTAATTAGGGTTTTAAAAAACTTTTTTTTTATGCTTTGCCACGGCGGGTCACGGGGATGGGGTAGGGGTGGGGGCGGAGAGAGAACGAGACACGGGATTTCTCTCTCTCTCTCTCTCTCTCTCTCTCTCTCTCTCTCTCTCTCTCTCTCTCTCTCTCTCTTCTCTCTCTCCTCTCTTCTCTCTCTCTCTTCTCTCTCTTCTCTCTCTCTCTCTTCCCTCTCTGTCTTCTCATCCCTCCCTCCCTCCCTCCCTCCCTCCCTCCCTTCCCTCTCTCCTGATCCTCTCTCTCTCTCTCTCTCCACAACCTCCGTCTCTCTCTCTCTCTCTCTCTTCCTTCTCCCTCTCTCTCTCTCTCTCAAATTCTCTTTATTTCTCTATTCTCCGCCCCTCCCCTCCCTCCTCTTTCCCGCCATCCACTCATTGACTACCTTCCTCTCTCTTCTTCTCCTCACCTTTTTTCCCCCCCATTCTTCTCCACTACCCTCCTTCCTTCTTCTCTTCTTTCTTTCTTCCTTCCCTCCATCCTTCCTCCCTCCATCCTTCCTTCCTTCCTTCCTTCCTTCCTTCCTTCCTTCCTTCCTTCCTTCCTTTCCTTCCTTCCTTCCTTCCTTCCTTCCTTCCTTCTTTCCTTATTTTTTATCAAAGATCATTTTGTGTTATTGTTCCTTTTTGCTTGTCATCGTAATTATGTTTTGTTATGATGCATTTATATGTATTTATAGAAAGGAAACGCAGGAATAAAAAATATATATATAAAGTGATGATCAAGAAAGCAAAAGAGAAAGAACATAGACAACTATGAGAAATTCGTGAGAAATGTAAACTATTGATTTTTTGTCGTCTCACATGTGATCTTCAAAGGAACCCGGAAAATACTGTGAACTTCGCAAAACAAAAGAAAACCGGAAAAGAGCAAAAAAACAAACAAACAAACAAACATACACCTATGCCTCAGTGCCTGTCAAGATAAACGAACAAAGGAAGTGCGTTGCAAAGAAAACAAAAAACAAAGAATATCCGAAAATAAAAAAAGAGAAACCCAAAAAAGGACAGTGATGAGACTCCTACTTGTCTCGGTGATTTGGCGGGAAAATCTGGCCTTCTAGTTGAACGTTTTCATCGAGTGCGTGCGTGCGTGCGTGCGTACGTGCGCGTATGTGACTTCAGAATGGGGGTGAGTTATCTTGTCCCCAAGGTTGATTTTGCCTCGCCGCTACGATGGCGTGTAGTCCTTATGGAACTTTGTGTTCGTTATTGTTTTATAGAAATGTTTTTATTTGCGAGGGGCGTCTTTTAATTTAATTTCCTTTTTTTGTTCGATCCGCTTCTTTTGTGTGACGCCATCCCGTTAAAAAAAAGAAAAAAAAGGAAAAAAAAGAAAAAAAAACAAGGCTGTCTTTATTGTTTCAACGGTACAAAGAAAACTTTTCCTTGGGAGTTTTGATTTATTAAGCTAACTTCTTTCATTAAACTTTTTTTTCTCTCGGAGATAGTGACATATTCATGTATGTCTCTATTAAGTCTAATTAGCGATCCAGCTCTTCGGTGAACTTGGTGTAACTTGAAATTAGAATGAGTAATGACATGCATATTTATTGAGAGGCGGAGATGAACTTAATGATTTGGTGATGATGGAGGAGGAGGAGGAAGAGGAAGAGGAGAAAGAGAAAGAGGAAAAAAGAAGAGGAAGAAGGGGAGGAAAAGGAGGTAGATGGAAATCGAGAAAAACAAGAGAGAGAATGGTATTAATTTGATAATTGATAGTGTGTTAGTAGTGGCTTGAAATGCAGCAACTTTAATGCTTGAAATGCTGCAACTTTAATCTTACTTATTGCATTCAGCCAATCAGTGTCAATCTGCCAAAGGCTTGTTTCCCTCGATGAAAAAATCTATATAGTCCTTCGTGTGGACAATTAGTAGTTTGTAACTACACAGCAGCATATAGGATGTATATCTTTGGAAAGTTTTATTCTTATTTTTATCAATTTTTAAGTATGCATACATGTTTAGTGCACTTTTTAAAATGTTGTATAAAGTGTTACTACGAGCCATTGGAACTTGAAAGCAAAACTGAACTTGAACTAGAACTTGATTTTTCCCCCCGAGTGCCAAGGCAGGGCGGCGGGATTGTTTACGCCTTTGCGGTGCGCCTGGATCCTTATCATGCGGCCGGATTTGTGTGTGCGTGTGTGCGTGTGCGTGCGTGTGCGTGCGTGCGTGTGCGTGTGCGTGTGAATGTTGCAGCTGCATGCATATTTTTGTATTTATGTCAGTCTTCATTAATTAATTAATTTATTATTATTATTATTATTATTATTATTATTATTATTATTATTATGTATTATTATTTATTGTTATTATCACCATCTTTATTATAGTTATGTTATTATTATTACTACTACTACTACAGCGACTGCTGCTGTTGTTATTATAAGAGTGTTTTTATTCATCCTTGCCATACCGTCAACATCTCATTTCCCTTATCCCCCCCCCCCCGCCCCCGTCAGCATTCAAAACCTCAGTATTAAAACCTGCCCGTCCCACCACCCCATCAACCCACCACAGCCCCCCCCCCCATACCGTTGGAAATAACTAACCGTTCCTTCTTCTCCTTTTTTTTCGCAGCTGTGTCTGACGTGTGCGACCGCGTTACACCTACTACACCACGCACGAGGAGAACAGCAAGCCATGAGGTGGATACGATGGTGCTTAGCCTCGGCACGGCGCTCAAGAACCACGTGAGTTGGGGAGGGGGGTGGGGGTTGGGTGTGGGGTGGGGGGTTTGGGTGGGGGGTTAGGGTTGGGGTGGTGGTAGGGAAAGGTGGGGGTGTTTGGGGGGTTAGGTTTGGTGTGTTGGGGGTGAAGGGTGGGGTTTGGGTGGGGGTTTGAGAGTGTTTGGGTTGGGTATGGGGTCGAAAAGGGTGGGGTTTGTGGGGGAAGGTCAGGTGTGCGAGGTCGTGAGGGTGCTAGGCGAAAGTGGGTTTGGGGTCCGAAGGACGGTGAGGGAAAGGGTTAAAGGTTAGAGGTGGAAAGGGTTTTTTTGTTGGTAGGGTTTCGGTGGTTATTGGGGGTTTAGAGGAGAGAGTTTTGGAGAGAAGGTTGTTGGGTCTGGAGGGGGGTGGTGGGATGAAGGGTGAGGCTGTGGGTTGAGGGTTAGTGTTTGGGGGCCCATTTGGGTGTCTATGCAGAAGTGGTTGGCCAGCTGACCGGTGATTTGGTTTATTGATCAGTGACTCTGACCGGCAGAGGGGTCTAAGGATCCGAGGCAGAGGTTTAGGTACGAGGGTAGGGAAGAGGACATGGAGGTGCAGAGTGGAGATGAGGAGTGGAGGTGGGGGGGGGATAGAATGGATAGGGGGGCGGGGGCTTAAGGAGGGACAGTAAGGGGATAGACTTAGGGGTGAGGATGAAGGGATTTTTTTATGCTACTTGTAATTTCTCTCTTCCATCTTTTTTCACACCAATCCCTCACTCCTTCTCCTCACTTTTATTCATCCTTCCTCTCCTGCTCCTCCTCCCATTTCACCCTCCTTCTTTCTCTGTTTCCTCCTTCATCTTCCTCCACCTCCTTTCCTCTTCCTCTCCTCTTTTATTCTCCTCCTGCTCCTCTCTCCTTCCTCTCTCCTCCTGCCTCCTCTCTCCTCCTCCCTCCTCCTCCTGCTCCTTCTCCTCCTTCCTCCTCTTTCTATCTTCTTTTTCCTCCTTTTCTTCTCCTCCCCTCTCCTCCTCCTCCTTCTCCTCTTCCTCCTCCTCTTTCTCTCATAGTCATTCCTAATTCTTCACCCCTTTCATCTCCTCTTCTCCCTTTCAACTTCTCCTTTCCTCCCCTTCCAACTTCGTCTTTTCCCTCCTCTCCTCTTCCTCATCTCTATCCATACTCCTCCCTCATCATCATCATCATCCCCTTTCCCCTCCTCTCTCCTTATCACCCTCTTTCTCCCCCTCCCTCTCCCCTTCCTTTCCATATTCTAACTCTTCCTCCTCCTCTCCGCCTCCTCCTCCTCCTCCTCCCTGCTCCTCCTCCTCCTCCTCCTCCTCCTCCTCCTCCTCCTCCTCCTCCTCCTCCTTCTCCTGAAGTAGTTGTTTAACATCTTTATTAACTAAAACTGCTTTCAGTGTCAGCTATATGTTGTTGAATAGAATCTTGTTTATTAGCTGACCTTTACACTGAAGCCTCCTATTTTAGTGTGTGAAATGAAGTAGTTGCAAGTTTTATTAGCTGACATTTCAAATAATTATCCTTTTTCTCAGTGATTTTTATGAGATTAGTGATTTTCTAATTACCTTGTTATTATGTTGATGTGCAATGATTCATAATTCATCATTTTGTAATGGGTAAAGCAACAGTGAAAAGGAAAAAAGAGTTGATAAGTGGAGTATATCATGGGTTTTACATTGCAGGCACATCATCCGCAAGGTGGACATCCAGCCTCCAAAGCGGATGCAGCAGCTGGATGAGCTGGAGCGGGCAACCTTAGGGGGCACCAGGGACATGGGGCCATGTGGGGGCTTCTCCACACAGTACATGTGCATGTGTGACTACCATGCCCTGCCATATAGAGAAGAGGTGGCGTGGGATGTTGACACTATCTACCTCTCTCACGACACGCGAGAGCTCTACCTGCATGACTTCGACTACTTAGAGCAGAAGTATGTGTGATCTGTGGTTGGAGTACATCGTGTTTGTTTTCTCTCTCTCTTTCACTCTCGAATTGCTGTTTACTTTAGTTGATATATTGTGAATATCTTTGGGAAAATTTTCATTCTATTGATGTTTTGTAATTACTTTTATAACAGATATTATCTTCTTTTTATTACAGAGATCTCATACCTATCATCAGTGCTCTGGAGTACAATACATGGTTTCGAAAGCTGCGGGCCAGTCACAGTAAACTCTCGCATGAAGCTATAGAAAGAATTTTACATGTTGTCAGCAAGTCTCTTAGCTTAGAAGAAATCTACTTAGATAACATTGGTGCCAAAGCGTAAGTACTTCTTTGTGTTGTTTTTGATAATGTTCTGAATGCTTTTGGTATTATTACCTTACAATTTTAGCATTATTGATACTTTTTTTTAAATTCAAGAGAATAATATATTTTTTAAATAATATGGGTTGTGGGAGACTAGTTTTCACTGAATCGAATGTTTGTGTATACTGTAGACTTAACATATTGCTGGAACATATGTGATGCAGTAATCAGTTTTACATATTCAGATAGCAGCAGTTTATACATATGAAAGGTTCACAAAATTAAAGAAAATTTGTTATTGTGATAATCATTATTGTAGCAGAATGATTAAACAGCAGGATATGTACACCTTTTTTCTAATTTTTCTGTTTCTCTCTCTCCAACAACAGTGAATTTGCAAACAAGTTGTCTCTAGCGCTTTTGTCCAATAGCAACATTCCTCTTCAGAAGCTTGACCTCTCCCACAACCCCATTGAGGACAAAGGTCAGTGGCTAAACAGCTGGTGAATGTCAGCTGTTCTGTGTGTGTTTGTCTGTGTGTGTTTTATTGATATTGGTAACGGCCTCTCCTGTATGGATAGTGCACACAAACAAACTCATTTAGTGTCAGTGTAGTGGTTTAAGGTGTGGCTGCTTTCTCCCCTACATCTTTTTCTGATGGTAGAGTAGAAGTCTTTCTTAACTTTATTCATGAGTTGATAACACTATCAAGGCTTCTATTTCATTTAGTAATCTCTCTGTTCATTCTTTTATTGGATTTTCAGTCTGTAGGCCTACACGTATATATTGGGTCAGTGACTGATTAGACTTTGTTATTCTTTACACAGTCTATTTTCAAATATCTATCCAACCAATCTTAGATTGGCCTAAGTATCAACTATATACCTGTCTTTTTTTTAGCTCTTTATTATTTCATTGAATATTAATCTGCAGAATATTAAGTTCATGATTTTGTTATTCATTAATCTCCAGACTTCTTAATTTTTGGTCAGTATATGTGAAGCTTTCATGTTTTTCATTTCTCCTAGGCATCAGATTTCATCAAACTTTAACTTGTCAATTTATTATTTAATGTATTTGATTTTGAATAATTTTTGTGAATATTATTGTTATTATTAGTAAAAATTCAGTTACTGACCATTTATTTCTTTGACTATAATTAAGTCATTCACTCAGTTAACCTTCAGTTAGCTAGTCGCAGGCTGTTGCACTCTTTCGTTCAGTCCGTCATGCTATAATTCATCCTCTCATTCATCCCTTCATTGAATGCCTGGTTTATTCATTATTACACATACTGATATATATTAGGTTATGTACCAAGACCATATTTATGGCTACTTTTCTTTAGTCATTTTAGTGATCATTACTTACAAGCACACATGTATACACACACACACACATGCACATGCACACCCATACACGCACATCCATACATGTGCATATATACATATTCGTATTTAGTTACTTAGAAGTTTAACACTTTTTATACTAGTACTAAAACATTAAGGTTATAGTGTTTTGAAAGTGAATTTTGATTTAACTTTGATATATTTTTCAGAAGTAAGGACATAAAGACAAAAATACCAAGTTTTTGACAGCTCATCATTCAGTGACAGTTGAAGATGACGTAGTATTTTTTTATTATTATTTTTTCTACCTAAACGTTTAGTTTATGACCTCCATCCCTGACTTTAAAGAATGCTAATTGTTCCCCCCTTTTCTCCCTGCATTGGGTAAGGTGCCTCTTTGCGAATTGATTAAGAGTTAGTAAATTCGAAGATTTCTTATTAGAAAAGATAAAACATAAGAAAAATAAAAGACGTTTTTGGGAGTATTGATTTTTTTTTTTTTCCCCTTTACGCCTTTACCCCAACAGGTTTAAGCAATCTGTGCGGTCTGGTGGCCAAGCTGTCTCCGGTGGCAGGGGGTTTGTTATCACCTAAAATTGCTGTTTTATTTTCTATTTTTTTTTCTCTATATATAATTGCGGTATTATTACCCGCAAGTGCTGTCCTACTGCTGGCTGGGTAAACTGACTGACTTGTGGGTAATTTGGCTGTGGTTGTTGTGCCGCGCTCGTGCTGGTATGCTAACGCTGCTGTCCAATCTCGATGATTATATCCCTGTGATTTGCTACAATAAGTATGCATGATTGTATTCACACTTTTGGCTTTTTGGAAGGTGATTCTCTCCTTTGAGCTTCTTTGATTTATGTATGAAGAATAAATTGTGGTATCAGTGGAAAATAAAATTATCGAGATGGGATCGTACAACATGTCGTACTCCTTAAGGTTGTTGCATTGTCCTTTGGGGGAAGTCTCTTGGGTATGTTTGTCCGATGTTGGAGACCATGTGGCTATCATTTGTGCATGTCCCCATAGGTCAACATCATAACACGACAGGTGGATGGTATTCTCAACACAAAGCTGAATAATTCACACTTTCATCTGTTGGGATGTAGTTGCATTTTGACTGACCAGTGTTTGTTTCCTTTTAAATATTGTATTTATTTATGGGTTGCTTGTAAATATCCCTTTCACAAGACTTGGACGCTGATTGCGTAGATTTACACGCAGGTACTATAACTCTAACTACTTTTTGATAAGACATTAATGGACTGAAAAAGTGCTGTACTCAGATGTTGCAAAGTTAGAAACAAAGATAAAAGGTTCAGACATTATATTTCTGACATGAAAAAGAAGACATATAAGGTACCATAGTTGTCAGGATTTAAGAAATAAAACAAAGTTTTGAGTGATCATAAAAAGAGAGAAAGATGTGAACTAAATAGTTATAGACTCTGGACACTATATTACTGTATAGAAAAATAAGGGACACATTTTGTTGATATTGACATATTTTCTAATGATGACATAATGTTTATGGTGCATCCAGATTTTTGGTTTACTGGCAAATGTAATTATATATATTTGATGACATTCTAAGATACTTTTGATTGGAATATATCTGTATTTTGGTATGCATTATTTATTTTAGGTTTCAGGTGTTAATGTGTTAATCAAAACAGATTTGAATATATATTTATTTTTTGCTTGATATTTGTGTTTAATGGGTTTTCAAGAATGATTGTTTGAATTGTAAACAAGAACTGAAA
Organism: Penaeus vannamei; assembly: GCF_003789085.1. Lineage (NCBI taxonomy): Eukaryota > Metazoa > Arthropoda > Malacostraca > Decapoda > Penaeidae > Penaeus > Penaeus vannamei. Next base: position 327,155 of record NW_020872403.1, on the reverse strand, counting down.
GGGTGATTAGAATGTGTCCATCACTTATGGTTTATGTGGTTGTAGTATTCTATCCTCCCTCTCTTGTAACCTCATTTTGTCTACTCCTCTTTTAACATCTCCTCTCCCCCCCCCCCCTCTCTCTCTCTCTCTCTCTCTCTCTCTCTCTCTCTCTCTCTCTCTCTCTCTCTCTCTCTCTCTCTCTCTCTCTCTCTCTCTCTCTCTCTCTCTCTCTCTTTCTCTCTCTTCTCTCTCTTCTCTCTCTCTCTCTCTCTCTCTCTCTCTCTCTCTCTCTCTCTCTCTCTCCTCTCTCTCTCTCTCTCTCTCTCTCTCTCCTCTCCCTCCCTCTCTCCCTCCTCCCCTCCCCTCCTTTCCTCTGTCCTCTCCTCCCTGTCCTCCCTGTCCTCCTCCCTCCTTCTGTCCTCCCTCTGTCCTCTCTCTCTCCCCCTCCCTCCCCTTCATTCTTCCTCCCTTCTTCCCTCTCTCCTAATCTCACTTCCTTGCATCTTTGTTCTTTCCTAATCTCACTCCCTTCCTCATTCCCTTTACTCCTCACTCCCTCTCTCCCTCTGTCCCTCCCTACAAATTTCTATTCCCCTTGGCATTCTCTATTTCTTATAAATGTGTTGCATAATTTTACAGTCTGACTAAATTTTCTGCAGGATTGGAAGGAGCTTGGGTAGTTTGGGTAAAACAATTATTTGTGATGTTTTTTTGTGGACACTCAGAAGGGGACATCTATCATAAGTTTAAAATTAGCTGTAATAGAGTTAGACATCTTGTATGCTAAAGGTAGGTGTGTTTTCAACATGTATTAGAATGTGGGATTAAGAGTGTAAGCCTCTGTATTGATAGTATACTTTGTGCTTATGATATTTTATGCATATGTGATTATTAGTACTTGCTAAAACTCATGTATTGTTTTTTTTTCTTACTAGCAATATTAAAATATCTTTTGGAAAAAAAAGATAATTTATCATAATTGAAAGGGAAAAAATGATAGAGGTAAAAAGCAGATTGAGAAGAGGAAGAAAACCCATATAGAGATATTAAAGCATAGTAAGATAACAATGAATGGGCAGGTTTTCAGATTTCATATCCATTTTTCTCAAAGGTTGGTTGTTGATTGGTCACTGGATATATTCTTTGGAGAAATGGAAAGGCAGACAAGCATTGTGTGCATGCTGCTAAAAGCCACATTGTGACACCCAGCAGAGTTTAAAATAATGAATGTATTTAGTATTTTGATTTGGATATTTAATGATATATAAAAATGAGAACGTGTGTGAATGAGGGAGTGTGAATGGGGGGGTTAGTAAATAGGTTGGTAGGTAGGTGAATTTTTGTAGGGATGAGCAATTGAGCGGGGGTGTGGGTTGTTATGTTCTTGGATACATGGTTGAGTGTGTGGTTAAGTAGTTGAATAGGTGAATGGATAAGTGATTGATTGACTGAAAGGTAGGCTTACATGGGTAAGCAGGTGAGTGGCTATATAAATTTTAAGCATATGAGTGAATGAATTATTGAATCTGCATACACTGAATCCATTTATACTGATATGCTCTTAAACTCTTGAGCTATGAGATTTTTTAAGAATGTGATTATTGAATCTACATACACTGAATCCATTTATACTGATATGCTCTTAAACTCTTGAGCTATGAGATTTTTTAAGAATGTGATTTTGAAGCTTATATGTCTAAAATTTAGGAGCAAGTGGGGAAGAAAATTGCATAAACAACAATGTATAAATACCAATCTTTGGATTAGAAAATTTTAAAAATGTAGGTCAGTTAATGTGAAATGCTTACGTGCTGCACTATCATGTTAGTTGCTTGTCTCTCTGGATATTT
>NW_020872403.1:315323-322823 GCF_003789085.1 Penaeus vannamei | reverse complement strand
AGAGTGAGAGAGAGAGTGAGAGAGAGTGAGAGAGAAGAAGTGAGAGAGAGAGTGAGAGAGAGAGTGAGAGAGAGAGTGAGAGAGAAGAGTGAGAGAGAGAGTGAGAGAGAGAGTGAGAGAGTGAGTGAGAGAGTGAGTGAGAGAGTGAGTGAGAGAGTGAGTGAGAGAGTGAGTGAAGAGAGTGAGTGAGGAGAGAGAGAGAGAGAGAGAGAGAAGAGAGAGAGAGAAGAGTGAGAGAGAGAGTGAGAGAGTGAGAGAGTGGTGAGAGAGTGAGAGAGAGTGAGAGAGTGAGAGAGTGAGAGAGTGAGAGAGTGAGAGAGTGAGAGAGTGAGAGAGTGAGAGAGTGGAGAGAGAGTGAGAGAGAGTGAGAGAGAGTGAGAGAGAGAGAGAGAGAGAGAGAGAGAGAGAGAGAGAGAGAGAGAGAGAGAGAGAGAGAGAGAGAGAGAGAGAATATATGTAAATGTATGTGTGTGTGTGAGAAAGCAACCTATGGACACTCTCTGATAACTGTGCTCCACCCATGCCACCAAACCGTGACGTCGTTTCACACAAACTTACATAAAAGATGCTCAGTGTCGTTCCTTTTCTCTTGTTCTTGTTTTTGACTGCTCATTTTATGTTAGTCAGTTTGTTCAGATCTGACCTCCAAATATTGATGACTTTTGCATTTGTGTTTCGGATGTGATGATTATTTTTATCCTTTTATTTAAAAAGAATGATCTCATCATTTTTCAAATTGCTTTTTATGACCTTATTCTCTCGTTCCCTCCCTCGTCCGCCTCCTAGGTGCTGTTCACATCAGTAATCCCATCGGACGACAAGCCAAAGGACTTAGTCACCTGAATCTCTCCCTTTGTGGACTTACTGGAAAGGGTGTCAATATGTTAGCACATTCCCTGTCAGTCAATAAGGTGAGTCATGAGAGGTGGTATTGGTATTGTTGGATTGTTTCTTTATTTCTTTTTATTTATATATTTTGTTAGTGATTGATTTAAAATTTTTGTTTATTTTTTTATTTTTTTGTTCTTTGGTTGATGTGTTAAGAGGTCATTGGAGTAAGAAGGAAGATCAGAAGTAAATGGAAATTTTGTTTGTTTGATTAGAAGACTACATAGGAAACAGGGCAGATTAGGAAAGTTTGAATGGGTGAATGAGTTTTATTTTGTTATAATGTCTCTGCAGAGAAAACATAGGTATTTTCATTACCTTTTCCACTGATTGATAAAGAAAATCCTATAACAGATTTTACTTTGGCAAGAAAGCTCCTGCCGTTGCCTTTGGTAGAGATTTATGACTAATTTGATTTATTTCCATTTCTCTTTCAGTACATGTGTCAGACTTTGACATTCCTTAGTCTAGCTGGCAACTCCTTACGGGACGATGTCAACAATCTTTATAATTTCCTAGCTCAACCTAATGCGCTGAAGACTCTTGATCTGTCAGCAACAGAATGTGCCATCGATGCTGTAAGTCAGAAGCAGAATTTGTGCTTCCTTGAAATGTTTTGTATTTGCTGTCTTTGTACTTGTAATTTTAGTTCCTGCGTCTATTTTCCTCTCTTTTTAATCTGTTTTTTTTTTTTTTTTTCCTATCCTCAGCTGTCTACTCTGTCTCTTCTTCCTCCTTTCTTCCTTCTCTTGCTCCTTTTCTTTTCCTTCTTCCTCCTCTCTTCCTGTTATTATCCTCCTCCTTTTCTGTTCCTCAACTTCCTGCTCCTCATTTTAAGAATTATATTGATTTGCATCTTGCAAGAGTAGATCAAATAGAATTGAAAAATGAGCTAAAAATGATACTGAAACCATTTTTCATGTAGCTTGTTATAAAAATGCTTTCTTCATATAAGCTGTTGGTAATATACTTCTGAAATTTGTACATTATATGTGTGTGTGTATATAGCTGTCAATTAAACTGCTTCAGAGACATCTCTTTGTGTATCCTCATAGGTGTTTGGAGCATTATTACGAGGATGCACCAGTAGTTTGGCCCATCTGAACCTGTCACGGAACAGTTTCGGCAGCAAGAAGACCCGAGAGATGCTGCCCTCCTTCAAACAATACTTCACCTCAACCCTCGCCCTTAAAACCCTCACACTGTCCCAATGTAAACTACCTGCTGATGCCCTCAAGTGAGTAATGTAATGGCAATGCTGATAAAAGCTGACATGTGCGAGTGAGTGAGTGAGTGAGTGAGTGAGTGAGTGAGTGAGTGAATGTGTATGGGAGTGAGCAGCGTTATGATAAACGAACGTTGATGAGTAGTTGACTGAATGAGAAAAGGAATGTTGGTGAGTAAATGGGTAAATGAAAGTGAGCAAAACTGAAAGAGTGAGTAGGCTGTGTAAGGTAGACTGCTGCAGAGATGCTTTATGTTGTAAATGTTATGATGCTGTTTTTATTTTGCTAGCTTTTAGAGAAAGTAGGTGGTCTGAAGATCAAGTATCACAAAGCAATGTGCACTCTCTGAATTTTCAAGAATGGACTTGACTATATAAATAGTTCTTTGTGAAAATATAAAAATGTCTAATTACATTTCTCTTTTTTCTTGGCAGGAATGTACTTTTAGGGTTAGCGTGTAATGAAAACATCTCTGAGGTGGACCTAGATTTAAGCAGTAATCAATTGGGTGGAACCGGAGCACAAATTTTGGAGTCCTGTATTCATGGTGTTCGATGTCTGTCAGCATTAGATATCAGTGATAATGGTAAGCCATTATGTTGTGTTTATCTTCACAATCCTTAATTGTCTGTTTGGTAATGCATTTATAAGAATTACAAGTAACATCATAGAATGTCATTTTAAAATTTGTGACATGTTATGACATTTCAATATGCCATATAAACAAATAGCTGCATGTCTTTGATCATGGTTGATATTGTAAGACATAAAAATTAGCAAAACTAGAGAGATCTTGTGATTCTGATAGAGAACTAATTGTTTATTTTTTGTTTATTTTTCAGGTTTAGAAGCTCAACTTGGACCTGTGGTAGCCGCAATTAGCAAAAACAAAAGCATCAGGAAACTTAGTATTGGCCGTAATCTTAATAATATTAAGAGCAAGCATGTGTACCATGTCATGGAGTCAGTGGTACAGATGATTCAGGTGTGTTTTTATTTTTTGAAATTGTATGTATATTTTTACATGTTTGTTTGTTAATTAAGTTTTGAAGGGTGTGAGTTAAACTGTTTGTATATATTATTATAAATGTGATTGGTTTTAACTCTCCTAATTTTGCAACACAAGGTTATGATATTTATATTTGAAATAAGTTGCAAAGATTTAGTTGGTATTAGAGTTTTCTTAGTTTTATATATTACTGTTATACATTATAACCCTTTCCTAATGGGGAGAAACCCTCTTTTCAAATGCGCTCTGCCAATTCGTGGATCACTCAGGAGGAAGATTGTGTTCTCGAGTCCCTCTCCATTAATGACTCCCGGCTGAAGACAGATTTGCACAACCTTCTAAATGCATTGGGGAGTAACCACTGTTTGCAGAGTCTAGATATCAGGTGAGGAGGTGATGTCTGTCTGATGTGAGGACATTTTTCTTTTTGTTGCCAATTTATTATTGATTTGATCTCATATATGATATTAGTTCTCTTATTTGTGCAGGTGCCGTGTGATAAATGTTTCTTTTATGGGTGGTTATGCTGTGTTTGATTTATACTAGGTGTTATTTATATGCCTGTGTAATCCTTTTATGAATTTTTTTATGTTTCATCTTGATAGGGAATTCTGATATATTTACTCAATATTTTTCCTTTCCTTTTTCCAGTGGAAATTACATGGGAGACAGTGGGGCACGACTCCTGGCCAAAGCTTTACAGATTAACTCAAAACTCCAATATATTAGTTATGATAGAAACAATGTCACTTTACAAGGGTATAGTGATATTGCATATGCATTACAAAGGTAAGTATTGCATCCATAAAAGTGACTTTGTTTGCAAATTTCTATATATTCAAAATATTTGAAGCGTCTTTGTTGAATGGGGATTTACTTTCTTTGGTTTGGGAACTGTTAGATTGTCTGGAAAAATGCTCAGAAATTAAACCATATACTTGTCTTGACATATTTATGATTTTTATGTCTTGTATTTCACTCCTCCCTCCTACACCTCTTCCTTCTCTCCTCCTCTCCTCCTCCTTGTCTCTTCTTCTCCTCCTCCTCCACTCCTCCTCCTCTCCTCCTCCTCCTCCTCCTCCTCCTCCTCCTCCTCCTCCTCCTCCTCCTCCTCCTCCTCCTCCTCCTCCTCACCCTTCTCCTCCATCTTCTTTCCTTTCCTCATTTTTTTTCATCCCTCCCTCTTCCCCCTCCCCATTTGCAACCACTTCCTCAACCCCATTTCTTGTCAGTACCATAACAGTGAAATGAATAATGACTTGCATGTTTTCCTACCCCAATCACAGCAACTACAGTGTCAAGTTTCTGCCATTCCCCGTTCACGATGCCATGTTGTGCATGAAAACGGCCCCTGAACGGACAGAGAACCTCATGCGCAGGATACAAGACACACTGTATAGAAATGTGTCGCCCATGAAGTATTCCAATGGACAGGCGTTCAGATTACAACAGGTTTGTGGGGCTTGTGCAAAATTACTGTTGATGAAGTAAATACGAAGTCTATCCATAAACAGAAGTAGATTCTTTGTTAGGTTTAGGTTTATTCCCTAGAATTTAATCATGCTTCTTACTTTTAAGATAATTTCACCCTTTTTTGAAAGGCTGTATATTCTCTATCTTCTGAAATAAATTCTAACTTGGGAACAAAAGTAAAGGTCTGTAAAAGGGCAGCTGGGTGAAAAGAATCCTCTCAGGCTTTGTAAAATAATCTTCAATAAGTAGTGATACAGAAGCACCACTGCTCATATGTAACTCCTGGTCAGTAACTTCTTGGTGAAGCATTAGACAACTTTGTGCCCAGGCATTCAGGATTTGGCCCTTAAAGTCATTTTTACTTTTTTTGTCAACATTAAATCAATCTTAGGATGTTGCCAGTTTTAGATGATTTAAGAGGTATAGGTTACTTTGCTTTGTGGTTTTGAAGTGTCCCTTAAAATACACTCTAGGTTGCATTTCAACATTGGAAAAAATTGTTGGGAATAGTGTGACAACAATGAAAGAAATGGTTTTGAAAGAGAATTATGGTTAAGTTTGAAGTAAAGCAGTAAATGTATTCCATGAGAAATTTGGTTTCTTTTTTGGATTTACTTTATATTTACTTAACTTTAAAAAATCATGTTTCTCTGATAAATTTCTAGCATTTATAATTTCATCTAATCCATTGAAGATTTTAATCTTCTTTTTCTTCCTTTTAATCATTGCCAGGGATTCCTCTTAAGTTCAACTCAGCAGCAGGTAGACAGGCTGGTGCTACAGACGGGGGAGGCCGTAAGGACCTTGCGACGGTCAGGCAGCGACCTCGTTGGTGCAAACTCGCTGCAGTGGGCTGAGGGGCTCATCACAGATGCAGACAGCTCCAAACAGGTAAGGCAGGGGACTGCTGCTTGTTATGGTTTATCACTTAGAATGGTTTATTTAGTATGTATTTATGTATGTATGGATATGTTTGTGTAGGAATGTGATGAAAAGGTGTGTGTGTGTGTGTGTGTGTGTGTGTGTGTGTGTGTGTGTGTGTGTGTGTGTGCGTGCGTGCGTGCGTGCGTGCGTGCGTGCGTGCGTGCGTGCGTGCGTGCGTGCGTGCGTGCGTGCGTGCGTGCGTGCGTGCGTGCATATATACATGTATTATTTTTATTTAAAGTTTAAGGGTATATTTTAAAAGAAAATGTACATTCACTTAGAATCCAGTTTGCTCCAATTATTTTCTTTTGGTTCATCACATAAAATGTGGTTCTTAGTTTATCAGCCTTACTTTTGATATTGGTCCTTGCCATTGCCTCTCTTGTTGATGTATTATTTCAAGCAATGAAGTATATTGGATTGGTTTATCAAAGCACTCAGAAATTGCTGTTTCTCAAGTGTTTACATGTGAGTGTTTATAGTGAGGCAGCCAGAACAATGAGGGTCACCTGTGCTCTAGTTATTTGTAGTGTATTTTGATTTCATAGATAGAAATAGATTTATTTTTGCACAAAGAATAAGAACTTTGGATGATGATATTAGTACATTTGAAAAGAAAAAGGTGGAAGATTGATAAATTCTTGAAGATGAATATATTAAACACTGAAGTTTATACTAGTGAAGTACTATTTGTGAAGTGGCCATGTATCCTGAAGCATTATTTATTTACAAACATCCTTTTTGCATTCTTGACTTAGCTTTCTCCAAGATATGTGTTTGTTTCTATATAGTTAATTTATGCACTCTCTTCATGCAGCATCATGGTCTTTGCTCTTGAATGAGATAACAGAAGTATTGAAAGGACAGATAAAATGTCCCACCATCTTTGACCGATGTTACATTATTAAGTCCTAGGGTGCAAAGTAGATCCTACCATCTGTTCTTGGCCTCTCATTCATCTAACTGTTGTTGTGGTCAGGTATGCACGAGGTCAAAGTTCAAGTGTTCTTGGCTAAGATTGTATGCTGGAGTTTAAATATGGAGATCCATTTTGGTGTCCCAGATGATGCGTATATGAATAGGATCTCTTTGTTATGAGTTTAGCTAGGAGGAAAACTTTCTGGAATTTCTCTTTGTTTCTCTTTTTTACACAATTTAAAGGAATTAATGAGATAGAGGAAGAATTGCAAGACCCTTTTTCACTTTTATAGACTTTGAGGTCACATTTTTTATTTAAAAATCTTATTACTTATATATTTTTTCTGATTTTACGTGTTATTGTTTATAGATGAAGTTATTAACTTAAGAACCACTTATCACCAGCTCAGATTTGATCACAGCAAAGGGTTTCAAAGATATAAATAATCACAGAGCATTTTGTGTATGTACATTTTCTTCAACTCTCTTGTGTGGATTAGTGGTTTTCCTGCTGTAAGAACTTGTATAGGGCAATACATGGAGTGCCAGAAGGACTGCTACCAAGGTAAGTTCATGCGTAATATGTCTTTTTAAATAGGTGACACTGTCATTTCCATTATGAGTAGAAAGTTTTTAACAGAAAATGGTCTGAGCTGTACATTCTCTGATATGCAAACAGACTTGAAAGCTTGTTTTGCATCAGAGACGTGTGAAACAGGTGAATAAAAAGGAAAGTGCTGTTGGGATATCGCAAGATAAAAAAATGTAAAAAAACGGTTTCATTAAGATCAGAATTCTTGCACACAAGTGATTTTATACAAGTCACCATTGACACTTGAAGGTGAGGAAATGTCAAATGGTCGACTGATCTTTGATCTTGAAAGGATAAGTTTGCGGTTTTGATGTGGAGGTTTATGGGCATTTTTTGTGCCGCAAGGTCTTGTTTTTAGGGAGGGAAGTTATTTTTTGAAGATTGTTAGGTATGGTTGATTATCTTGCTCTTGATTGAAAAGCAAAGTTGTGTGGTTTGGGCTTTATTTATTTATTTTTTTTTATGTGGGT
>NW_020872403.1:307823-312823 GCF_003789085.1 Penaeus vannamei | reverse complement strand
TTGATAACAAGTGTAAGAAATAATTCACAGGAGGCCCGGATTCTCTCGCGCGGCGGGTCGATGGCAGCCACAGAAATAGCGGCGCGAAATGTCGGAAAGGCTTGATATGGTGAAGGCGATGGCGTGCCGTGATCAGAGTGGTTGTGCATGGTGCTGGCGATGATGGTGGTGATGTGAAGCGATGGTGATGATGATGATGATGGTGATGATGATGATGATGAAGATGATGATGATAGTGGTGATGGTGATGATGATGATGATAATGATAAGGATGATGGTGATGATGATGATGGTGGTGGTGATGATGATGGTGGTGGTGATGATGATGAGGGTTGCGAGAGAGAAAAGTGGAGGAAAGGGATGGAGGGAAAAGGAAAGAAAGGAGGGGAGACAAAGATTAGGGAGAGAAAAGAGGCGTAGATGAAGGTAGGAGAAGAAGAGATGGGAAGGGGGAGAAGGGAGGGGATGTAGAGGGGTGAAGGGGAGGGGGGGGGATGGGTGGCGTGGTGAGGTTTCGGGGGCGTTGCCACCTCTCCAAGAAGGGAGGCGAGGGTGATGGCGATGACGATTTCGACAGTGATGATGATTGATAATTGATGGATGATGACGATGATGACGATGGCGATGATGATGAGGATGATGATGACGGTGATGATGATGATGACGACGATGGCGGTGATGATGATGATGATGATGATGATGACGACGATGATGATGATGATGATGACGACGATGATGATGATGATGATGATGACGACGATGACGGTGATGATGATGATGATGACGACGATGACGGTGATGATGATGATGACGACGATGACGGTGATGATGATGATGATGATGACGACGATGACGGTGATGATGATGATGATGATGACGACGATGACGGTGATGATGATGATGATGAGACGACGATGATGATGATGATGATGATGATTGACGACGATGATGATGCGACGATGATGATGATGATGATGATGACGACGATGACGGTGATGATGATGATGATGACGATGACGACGATGACGGTGATGGATGATGATGATGACGAATGACGATGACGATGACGGTGATGATGATGATGATGACGATGACGGTGATGATGATGATGATGATGACGACGATGACGGTGATGATGACGATGATGACGATGACGGTGATGATGATGATGATGACGGACGATGACGGTGATGATGATGATGACGATGACGGTGATGATGATGATGATGACGATGACCGATGACGGTGATGATGATGATGATGATGACGACGATGACGGTGATGATGATGATGATGACGATGACGGTGATGATGACGATGATGATGATGACGATGACGGTGATGATGACGACGATGACGTGATGACGATGATGATGATGATGATGATGACGACGATGACGGATGATGATGATGATGACGGTGATGATGATGACGATGATGACGATGACGTGGATGACGATGACGGTGATGATGATGATGATGACGACGATGACGGTGATGATGATGATGACGATGACGGATGATGACGGCGATGACGCTGACGATGATGATGACGACGTTGAGTATGATTGGTGAGGAAGGTGGAGGAGGTGGCGGATGTAGGTTGGTGTAGGAGATTGAGGGAGAGGGGGAGGCGAGGATGAGAGTATGAATAAATGTGGATTGCGGAGAACAGGGGGAGGAAGAGGAAGAAGAAGGGGGGGGGGATTTAAGACCTTGGTATATCCTCAAGTAATTCGGAGAATAGGGAGCCATAGATGGGACTAGAAAAAAGAGAGAGACAAAGATAGACACAGAGAGACACAGAAACAGAAAAAGAAACACACACAAACAGACACAGACTCAGACACAAAGATAGACAGACACAGCGACCGACACAAACACAGATACAGACAAACACAGAGGCAGATAGACACAGACACAAAGATAGACAGACACAGAGACAGACAAACACAGAGACAGATAGACACAGACACAAAGATAGACAGACACAGAGACAGATAGACACAGACACAAAGATAGACATACACAGACAGACAAACACAGAGACAGATAGACACAGACACAAAGATAGACAGACACAGAGACAGACAAACACGAGAGATAGCACACACAAAGATAGACAGACACAGATAGACACAGACACAGAGATAGACAGACACAGAGACAGATAGACCACAGACACAAAGATAGACAGACACAGAGACAGACAAACACAGAGACAGATAGACACAGACACAAAGATAGACAGACACAGAGACAGACAAACACAGAGACAGATAGACACAGACACAAAGATAGACAGACACAGACAGACAGACAGAGACAGATAGACACAACACAAAGATAGACAGACACAGAGACAGAAACACAGAGACAGATAGACACAAACACAAAGATAGACAGACACAGAGACAGACAAACACAGAGACAGATAGACACAGACACAAAGATAGACAGAAGCATTCATAGAGAGGGGCGTTGGAGGGGCGATGGAGATAATTGCCTCCCCCTTGGTATCCTTGAAGAGGAGGGGGGGGGGGGCTACGTAGGGGGTGTAGTTAGTAGCAAGTGTACTTCGCAATTACCTTGTGGGCGTCCGCGCGGCTGGGAGTTTTGTGCAGTCTGGAGGGGTGGGGTTGGGGTTGGGGTGGGGTGGGTGGGGGGATTTGCGCGCTACGTGTGTCTCTTCGGGTCTTTGTTTTTCCCTTTTTCTTGGTCTCATTGTAGTTATTTTTTTCTTGTGTTTGTTGTTAACGTTCTCCTCTTATTACTTCTATTCTTTCTCCTTCTCCTCCTCCTCCTATCTTCTCCTTTCCCCACCTCCTCCTCCACCTCGTCCTCGTCCTCATACTCCTATCTTCTCCTCCCCCCTCCCCTCCTCCTCCTCCTCCTCCTCCCTCCCTCCTCCTCCTCCTCCCCCTCCTCCTCCCCCTCCTCCTCCTCCTCCTCCTCCTCCTCCTCCTCCTCCTCCTCCTCCTCCTCCTCCTCCTCCTCCTGCTGTCCGTTGCTCCCCCTTTATTTTTATTCCACCCCATTTCCCTTTCTTCCTTACCTTCCACTCTCCCACCTCCTGCTTCTCCTTCCACACACTCCCAAGGTCTATATAAGTACTTATATAGACCTTGCACACTCCCCCCCCCCCCTCTCTCTCTCTCTCTCTCTCTCTCTCTCTTCTCTCTCTCTCTCTCTCTCTCTCTCTCTCTCTCTCTCTCTCTCTCTCTCTCTCTCTCTCTCTCTCTACTTGTTCCATCTCCTTCCACTCTCTCCACCTGTCTGTCCTTCCTCCCTGTCTTTCCTTCCTCTTCCTCCCCTCTATCCTCCTTCGCCACCTCGCCTTCCTCCCTCCCTTCCACTCTCTCCCTCTCCTTGCTCCCTCTCTCTCCTTCCTCCCTCTCTCTCTCGTCCTTTCTACTCTTTCTTCCTCCCACTCCCTCTGTCTCCTCCTCCTTCTCCCTCTCCCTCTTCTTTCTCCTCCTACTTCCTCCCTCTCCCTCTCCTTTTCCTTTCTACTCCTTCTTCCTCCCTCTCCCTCTCCTTTCTCCTCCTCCTTCCTCCCTCTCCCTCTCCTTTCTCCTCCTCCTTCCTCCCTCTCCTCTCCTTTCTCTCCTCTCCTCATCTCCCCTCTCCCTCTCCTTTCTCCTCCTCCTCCCTCCTTCCCCAACCTCGTCCTTCCGAAAGGGTAGCGTGCACGCCCTCCCTCATGCAACATTAAGGCATGGCGGGTTCCGGCCGAATTATCGATCGCGACTCCGAAATTTGACGACGGCGACGAATACGGGGAAAACCGAAGAGAGAGAGAGAGAGAGAGAGAAAAGGAGAATGAGAAAAAAAAAGGAATGAAGAAGAGGGTCACGTGACACGCGACCTGGAACTTTCGAGAACGGCTTTTGTGTCACGTGGCCTCCGTGGCGCCATCGAAGGGGGGATGGGGGGATGGGGGGGTTGAGGGGGAAGGAGGGAGGGAAGGGAAGGTGGTGGGGATAGGGGAGGGGGGGTCGAGCGAGAGGTGTCATACATGGTGTTGATGTTTTATTATTTATATTGTTATTGGTGTTATTATTCTATTTATTTTATTATTCCTAAATTTTATTTCTACCTCCTCTGCCTTCCTCTTTCCTCCTATGTGTTCTTCACCTCTTCCTTCCATCTCCTTATCTCTCTTCATTCCGTCTCCTTTTTCTCCCTCCCTTCTGCCATTCTGTGTCTCTTTTCCGTTCTCCTTCTCCCATTTTACCTCCCTTCTCCTCTCACTCTCTTCCCTTCCCTTTTTCTCCTCCTCTTCCTCCCCCTATTCTTTCTCCTTCTTTTTTCTCTTCCTCTTCCTTCTCTTTCTCCTCCGCTCTCCTCTTCCTCCGCTCTCCTCTTCCTCCTTCCCCCATCTTTCTTTTCGCTTTCTTCCTCTTCCTCTTCTTCCTGTACCTCCCCTCTCCTCTTCCTTCGTGACGGTGGGCGGGTCGTGGGGGGGGGGAGAAGCGCACACCCGAATGCTCGAGATTATTGCAAGTGGCGGAGGAATCGAGCGGATCTTTTTATCGTTCTGCGCGGTTTTCCGTTGTCGATATATAGAGTTTTTTTTTGTTATAGATTTTTTTTTTGTGTGTGTGTTTGTAAATCCTGCTGCTGCTTCTGGTTATTTTTGTTTCCTTGTTTTTATTTTTTTTATTATTTCTTCTTCTTCTTCTTCTTCTCTTTTCTTATTATATTCTCCTCATCCTCATCCTCATTCTCATCCTCATCCTTCTTCTCCTCCTCCCCCTCCTCCTCTTCGTCCTCTTGTTTCTCCTCCTCCTCCTCCTCCTCCTCCTCCTCCTCTTCCTCCTCTTCTCTGCTTCTTCTTTTTTCTTCTTCTTCCTCCTTTCTCACCTTTCCACCTCCGTCTCCACCTATTGTTTCTTACTTGATCTCCTTTTTCTCCCTGCCCCCCCCCCCCCTCCTCCGTCCTCCTCTCTCATCTCCCATTCCAGTCCCCGCCCATCCGTTCCCCTTGGTTCCTCTCT
>NW_020872403.1:284504-299504 GCF_003789085.1 Penaeus vannamei | reverse complement strand
ATGATATCGGAGTCTTTGAAGATAACTTGATGAATATACCCAGTTTTATCATTCTTATTAGCAGAAGATGATTCATGTTCATGGGATCTAATATAATGCAGAAAAGCTTGTGAAAAGAAAAGAAGGTGGGGACAGTGTATGGTTGAAGTGATTTTAATTACTTGGTTATGATTGATGCTGAAATTATAAATAAAATAAAAGTAGAGAAGGAAAATGTTCTCTTTCTCTTCATTTTTTTCTGGTGTTCATAATGTTTGTTCTTTGACAGCTATCATCCCAGTTGGTAGAGACGGCCATAGTGGCAGGCTGGCTCAGTCATCCTCAACAAGGTGAATGAAGTCAACCTGGCCATTGCGTCAACCGTCTCTGATAGGGTGATTGACGAAGTGGTTGATTCCCTGTCCAAAACGTGCAAAAACTTGGTAAGTAGAAACTACGTAAGAGTGCTTCTTTCACTTCTTTTCACTTCTGTTCCTTTGGATGATGATGTGGATAGACTGTAGATACTTAGATTTTTGTGTCAGGTTTTTTTTGAGGAACTAGTTTATATTATTCATATTTATTTTTGGCAATAGCATTTCATTTAATTATTTATATATTTACTTTTTTTTTTTTTACTAAAAGAGGTACATCTTACTGGCTAGATGATTTGGACATCAAACAATATCATTTTTAAATGTTTCTTAAGTGGAATATACTTTGTGATGTCTCCTCTTACGCTATTATCCTTTGAGAGAGTATTTTATGATTTTTACTTGTTTTGATATGACATTTTTCTTTTCTTTTCTTTTATCAATGTTGAGTATTCATTCTTTACTTGTATTTCATGACCCTGCAGCAGAACCTGGTAAGTTGATATGACAACATGTAAGGATTGGTAATAGCTGCCACACTTAGCTCTGCAAACAGTGCTGTCGTAGGGATGTTTAGAATGACCCCATTTGACTGTTGGATTTCCATGTAGTTTTATTATGTTATTGACACTTTTTTTTCTGTTTTTATGATTTTTGAAAGAATCTCTTGATTTTGTAGAAAGCATAAGTGCCATTTTGAGGGCAAGGAGAATGCTCCTCATGACTGTTAGATTGGATTGAAAACAGGGACTTCAAGATCCAGCTTTAGGCTCTGAATTGTTCTACTGACTGTAGATAGTTTGGCTGCATTATGCATAATTTGTATTACAAGCTACAATTTTTTAGAGCTTATTGCTATTTTGCCATATGCATGAAGTAAAATTTTGATATATCAGTACAGGAAGGTACAGAAATTATATACTGGCATATCATAAATTTTTAAGAGAGATTTCTTTTTTACTAATTTAATTGATCACATAATTGCCAGTTCTGATTATGATGATTATATCAAAACTGCAGACTGTAGAGATGGATTCTATGGAGTGCCTTTGTACTAAATTCAGGGTCATTGGGTATATGCTTCTTGGACAGTCATTGAAAGAAAGTTAAAAGGTATTTGGAGCTTACTAACTACATAATTTCTGCAGACCTTTGTATTTACTTTGAATGCTTCAGGGTACTACCGCTCATCATATTACAAATGTTCTGAAATGCAAATGATTAGTAGCTGATCTTGTAGGTATATATGCTAACTTTTTTATTCACTCACTAGAATATTAAAAGATGTCATAGTTTTATTGACAAAGTGGCAGTGGCTTCATTCTAATGATTTTAGAGACACTTGGAGCAGGGCTTCTTTAATTTGGTTGTCAAAAAGAAGGAAAGAAGACTCCAGGCATTCTTGTTTTTCTATTTACTTATTTCCTTTCTCTCTGCCTGTAAGGAATCTTTGCATTTTCCCCCCTGTCATTTCTTTGTAGCTATATTCTGTAGAGATATGAGAATGACCCAGATTTAATTTCTTTCATTATACCTTGTAAATTTTGAAAGGAATTACCTTTTTTTCTATTTATCCTCTTAGACCTTATGCAAATACTTTACTTCATTATTTTCAGTATTTCTTGGTGTTTTCAAATATGATTTATATATTACCGATTTAAATCATTGATTACTATAACCACACATAACATTCACTTCAGAAGGTCAGGACAGAAATATGTTTCCTTACAGCAATCTGGTGAAGGGCCAAGGAAGAGGGCTTCAACGGGAACTGAAATGGGAAGCCGCGAGCGAGGAAGCAGCGAGTCATCGACACGCAGCGAACGCTCGGACACAGTCAGCCAAGGGGACGACACCACCAGCCAAAAGTCTGACCCATCACCTCTGGTCAGTTTCCCTTGAGTCCCATCGAGGATATCTTCTTGTTTGCTTATTTTTTTTTTGATAGGTTTACTTTTTTATCTTTTGTTTTAAATGTTTTTTTTCTTCTTCTTCTTCTTCTTCTTCTTCTTCTGTATTGATTTAATTAAGATATGTGTGAGTTAAGATGATCAATTTCTAAGAAAAAAAAATGGTGAGTTACTTGCTATCCAGTAAAGCTTGATTACTGTAAGTGTGGTAAATATGATTAGACATGTATAATTACTGCGGGATTTACACCCAATATTCTCTGAACTCATTGGCCTGTTCAGTTTTATTTAACAGAAAAGATGATTTATCAAAGGTGATTTGGTCTCTTATTCTGCTATGGAAAGGATGGAAAATATGGCTTGTGCAATGTGATATGCAAAAATACACAAAGCCTGTAAGAGTCACGATTTTGTAGAATCTTGGAGAGATTTTGTGGTAAATAGAAAACACTGTTTGAGTAAGGATTAGTAGATTACTATGGCCCATGTCGTATACATAGCAAGTTACGTATTACATGTGCAGCCTCTTTGTAGCAGTGCAGTCATACCTCAGAAATTTTTGAGTCTTTGCATTGAAAGTATATATTTGTAAAGGTAATGATAACTTTGATACATTGATATAGCACTAATGTCACTATCTCATACAGCCACCAGTATAAATGGTGCGGCTGATTATTTTTGCAGAAACAAAAGCATTGAAAATTGGTACTTAAACATAATTTCAACTATTCCTGGCCAAGCACCTGCCAGCCAAAGCATCATTTGTTCAGGTACAACTGACTTTTATTCTGTTCATAGTTCCATTTGCACTCTTGGGCACACATCCACTTTCATTACATAAATAGTATTGCTGACAAGCCATCCCCTATTTTTTTTAAAGCTGGATATTGCACCACCGCTAGTTTAGAAAGTCCATCTGCAAGCTTGTGAAATGTTGCAGTTAAAATTGGTGCCATACCAACTGCTGCCAGTGCTGCTATGATAAAATTTTGAAACGAGTATGATTCTGCTATTACGTACAGCCATTTAACCACAAACCACATAACAAGCAGTACCAATACACACTTTACTGAAAGAAAATTTGTAGACCTGCAAATTTAAGAGCTTCCTACTGTTGAGATATTCCGAAAATTTATGAACCTTATGTATTTATTCCTGTTTTTGCATTTCTTATTTTTATTAAGAAGTTCCTACCCAAGAATATTGACTGCTGGTTTTGCACTGGGTTCAGCTGCTTGGATCTTTTCTTCTTTGTTTACCAATACTCTCTCTAAAATAAATGTGACCATACACAGAGGTATATATTTTGGTAATTGTTTTTCTTGCTTTAAAAATATTAGTTTTCATTTTTCTTATTTATGGAAGATATAGATAAGATACATATTCCCATGTTTATCACTAGACAATACTGATTCTGTAGATAGGCAATTAAATGCACACATTGCTTATTGTGATTCATATTGTTATTATCTCTTGTGATTTATGTATCTGCAGTTGATTGTGACTTTGGTGGCATTATAAAGCACATATTTGTATTTTTAACCATGCTACTCCTGTTTGGTGTTGGGCGTTGATCTTATTTCTCTGTCTCCTTTTTTTCCCTTCATGCTGACTCACAGAAATTGGAATATTTGAATCTCGTAAGTACTTATTGATGTCTTGTGTTTGCATGCTTGATTGATGCACTGCAAGCTCCCGAAGTTTTCTTTCCCGGATGTGTGAGTGCGTGACTTATCTTACTGATGCTGTTGTGCATGGTTATAATGCCATTTCTGTTTATTAATGTTACTTTCTTTTGTGAACCTTCAAGTGCTTAGTGTATCTGTGTAATAAAGATTTTCTATTTAGATGAAAATAGTATAATTTCTTTTGGGAAATGTTGTTGACTAAAATATCACTTTCAGGATAATTATGCCACATGCATATAACAGTAGATGGAAAAGCAGTGGTCTTTGCAGTCTTTGAATTAGTTTGTTTTATAGTATTACACCTATAGTGTAAGGGGAATATTGTTCATTGGTATTCAGGCCAAGATTCAAACACGCGTCCTCATTTCAAAAGAGTCTATTCTTCTAAAGGTACATTTAACAGCACTTGAATGTGTTGGAGACGAACATATGGCCTTGCTTGATGTTAGATACGATGATATGACAGTATGATGGTATGATGCTACGACATCATACCATCGTAGCGTCATACCGTCATACTGTCATACTGTCATACTGTCATATCGTCGTATCTAACATCAAGCAAGGCCATATGTTCGTCTCCAACACATTCAGGTGCTGTTAAATGTATCTTTAGAAGAATAGACTTTTGAAATGAAGACGCGTGTTTGAATCTTGGCCTGAATACCAATGAACAATATTCCCCTTACACTATGGGTGTAATATATAGATATAACTACTACAGTTCAACAAAATTGGAAAAAATATCTTCAGCAATATGCTTAGACCATTTATTTAATGAGCTTTATTTTCAGCTTGCTAAGTTATTGTTGACTTCAGCTTTGTATTGAACTTTTCAAATACATAAGACTGATGTAAGGCTGAACTGCTTTATAGATTGTGTGATTTCTTACCCTGTTTATAGGTACTCATTTTTGAAAAGGATTAAGATAATGTTATGTACAACTGATTTTTTTTTTTCGATATTGCAGTATAACCTTTATAAAGAATATATGCTTCTTCCTGCTTATTGCTGAAACTACTTCAACATTATTCTTTGACTTTCTTAACAACTGCTAATGACGGCAATAGTTTTTGAGAATCACTGACAACTTTGTGACTGACCTTCATATGCCTGTTATGATAAGAGAGTGCGCACCTAAAAAGCACCCATTCTTGTGTGGATTAACGCATGTCAACATCTGCTAAGGGGTGGAATGTCCACCCTACGTACAGACGTCATGGACGACTTAATTGTAGACAGGTTTTTCTATTTTGTATGTGTGTGTGTATCTAGGCTATGATTTATTCAGCTGTTTTTGACTGTTTGCTGATTGTGATTTTTGTTCCAGCGTTAGAGGGAATCAAAGTAAACATGGGTTTTGTAAACAAGAAATGTAGTTCCAAAGACTGTATCTCATGTTATAATTCAAGGAAAAATCTGCAGAATTTTGATCCAAGGATAATATTAGGTAGATAGTATTAGGATATGTACTTCTTATCTTTGATGTAAGGATTACCTTTACTTTTTTTGTGCATGCTGTGACACTCATTTTCTTTTTTCATTGGAAACTAATTAAATGAAAATAATTTTTATCTGAGAAGGTGATCTTACATCTTGGTATGTACTTCAAATAAAGAGGAATGTAGGATTTAGCTTGTACAATTTCAAGTTCTTAATATGGTTATTAGTATTGTTTGTAGAGTGAGAAAAAGGAGAGAAAAAAGGTGTACAATAAAGAAAGAAAGATTTTTAGGATATTTTTATGGAATAGAAATTAATTGCTGGACCTTGTATTACTGTATTAGCATTTGTGTAATAGGTTTGATGTGTGTTTGTATATGTGTTTTAGATTTTTTTGTTTCTATTACAAACATGTAATCAAAAATTATGAAACTTATCTTTAGATTCTTTATCCTGTGCTTGAATTTAAAGTAGGTGACCTGGAAATGAATAATTTCTGGTAACCCTTATAAAAAAATTTATTCAGATTCATATACATTCTCAATCTCATCTGTGTTATAGGCTACCCCGCAGCTTGCGTCAAAACGCAAGAGTCTCCATGGAAGAAAGTTGAGGCCACAGAGTGTTGTAGGTGAGTATATTTTTATTTAATAAGAATAAGATGGTAAATTTGGTCTTATATATTTCATAACATCTTGTATGGTAGTTTGAGCATGCTTGCCTACTCAGCTTGAATACATCTTATATAATTGTAACAAATAGTGTAGTTTTATGCAGAAATATTTTCTCATGCTTTGATTGCATGATGGTGATCAGTTTGCAGACTTATAGCATGAATAGAACTTTTGCTTTTCACTTGATTTCAGTGCAGTTTTATCTCTGGAAGCATTGGTAGAGCTTGTAGATATACATCCCTAATTTGCTTGATTCCCATTTACCACTAATCTTATAATTTGCATGACCCAAGGGTACAATGATAGCGTACAGTGATGAGGCTTTTTCTTATCTGAATGCATGCTGATACTTTGGATTGCTCCTGTTCTTCCAGATTATGCTGATATTCAGGCGGCCTTGAACACCGAACTTCAGTCAGTCGATCTAGTGCAGAAAATTTCTTGAGTGACGGAAGTAGTACTTTTAGCACAGACATTTTATGCGGGTCATCAGAGAGTCTAGATATGGACACTGTCATCACTGGGGCAAGGATGACAATCAAAGATACAGGGGGGAGCTACTGATGTCTCGTCCTCAATCTTCCTCATTTGAACTCAGTCAAAAATCACAAGAATTTATCTCACAGCAAACACATGTCTACGGGTACGTCATGTGAAATTAAGGTTGTTGTGATTACAGAAACAGGGTCCATAGAAACATGGTGTCTGGTTGTTTGTGATATTTGACATATTCTTTTATTATTCTAGAAATTTAATTGACAAGATTTTTCTTGATAAGATTTAAGAAAAGGAATTAGATTAAAAAGATTCAGTTTCTAACAATAGAAGGAATGTATATTGAAGCCAGCATAGCTAATTAAAATTAACGGAACTGAAATATTTCAACCATATTCTAAGTCGCACACACTAGGCGCCACAACAGTCCTTTACTAGACCAAGGCCTTTATGCATATTCTAAAACAAAATGTTAGTTGATGATTTCATTGGTAGTGTAGGAGGCAATTTGATTTTAGAAAACTTGCTGCTGACTCAGGTTTCAAGTGGTTTATGTTCCGTTGTATAAATCTCAGTGAATGATTGAGTGATTTCTCATACATTATAGTATTATTTTCAGCTAGATATGTATATAATTAAGTAATAGGTGCTTGTTTTGTAGAATTGTTGTGGGATTACCTTAAAGTGATATTCCAAGTTATGGAGTTATTGTTTGGTGAACTAATGCACCGCATCTGCATCAGATTGCAAGACAGCACATCCTTTACATCATCAAGGTTGCCAGTTTTTGAAAAAAGCTGATTGTATTTGATAATGTAATCTCTATATATACTGACAGAATTAGCTTCAAAAGTGGAATCGTTGGAAGTTTTATGTGGTGACTATTTGTGTTGAGCACTTTTTAGAGTTGGCATCCCTAGTCAAATTAGCAGCCTGGTCAATTCAGGGACTTCCTAAACTCCATCCCGCACCACTTGCATTATGAGCCTAGATCTAGTGTAGGACTGGTGTGCGAGACCTAGAATATGGTTGTGTATCATACATTGATAGATTATGGGTATTGCTGTTATCACATTAGCATTATAAATAGAAAATTGCACTAACTCTTGATATTCTCATCACCTGTATTGGCTTAATTGTAGATCAAAGCTTTAGTAAAAATGTATATATAACAAACTGTTAGAATAGTTAGATACTCAATGTTTTTATATGTAAACATATGGTGTATAGTAGTCCTTTGAATATAATAGTTTTAGTATTTTAGTTACTTGAATAATTTTCAAGAATTCATTCAGTACCATGAACTTGATTTATCAAAATTTAGTGTTATTAAACAACTCAATCACAACTAGAAGAACAGAGAGTTTAGAATAGTATTCATAATTCCAGAGAAATATGCAAAGAAGACCATCCACTCAGTCTTTTTCCTTTCTTTAGCTTGCATGATTGAATGATTCCATATTCTCCCCCTCTATTAAAAGACCAAGAAATTCCATATACAGAGAATGCATGGTTTAGTGTATAGACCTTAAGATATTTTCTGCTTGTTTGTCTGTCCCTGTCTCTGCTCATGTCTTGCAGTCTTTTTAAAGGGTGTTAAACAGTGAATGATGAAGGGTAAAGAGGTTTGTGTAAAGGAAAGTGACTGTAATGTTCATTTGGATTGGAATTTAAATCCTGTAATCTTTTAGTAGATGAAGATTGTTGCAAGAAAAATATGTAGGTGAATGAAAGCATAAAGTTTGCATTTGTAGTGCTCTTCAGCAAACAGTTTAATAGAAATTTAAAAAGTGTGTTGTATTTACACATGTGACAAAGTTTTATGCTCTATTATATTACAATATCTACATTATGGTATTCATGTCTCTGTAATTAGATTTTCAATGTATAGCAGTTGCAGTGTTTTAATGCAGTATGTGATTAGTTTATTTTTCAAGATTTAATTCCTCAGTGCAATATGGAAGAGAAGAGAAAGAATCAGTCTAATAGATTTTTTTATGTCAAATTTTATTTCACGGGAAGAAAACCCTTCAGTCACTTGACTAACTTCAAGTCACTAATCAGTTTAACACCCAAAAATGTCATCCATTTTCTAGTGCGAATGTGGAGAGGTCAGGTAGTCTGACTAGAAGAGGTTGACTCTCCTAGAGCTTGTTTGTTGGTTTGATGCATGCAGTATGTTTTCAGGCATTATAAGTGGTTTGACTGAGGTAGACAGCAGTCAGTCCAGGCGTGCAGTCAAGTCTTTACATTGCCCAACTATAGCAAGGAAAAGGGTAGGCTGCCGTGACTTAGTTTTCAATGTATTTTTATCAATATCCTTATTTATTCTTTAGAATTTACATTTAGTTTTGTTTTTTCACTTGACCTTCCTGTTTCTTACTTGCAATTGTAAGTAATTAATCTTGATTGTTTTTTTTCATATTTAGTTTCCTTAATGTATTTCTTCCTATCAAGTGCTTTTAGTTTTCTGTCATCTTTATTTAATCATTCAAACACACATTCATGCACATGAACATACACTTCTTCAAGTAAAACTGCGCATGTACACAACACTCAAACCCACCCATTCACCCCAACACCCAGACACCCATCCACTTCCTCACATTCACACCCAACCTACCCACACCCTACACACCACACCCCACTCTCTCCCCCACCTCTCACCCCCTCCTCTCACCCCACCTCTCACCCCCCCCCCCAGCTCCCCACAAATTGTACACATCTTGTTTTGAATTTCCTTTACTGCCTTGTTTTTTTTACTGTTCCCTTCATGATTATTATTTTGTAAGAGTAAAAAAAAGGGGAGTAGTAACTGCAATTTTAAAGAAATATTCTTTACTTATTTATGTCATATTCTTTGCTTTTTTTGGTGATTTTTGAATTTATTGATTACCTTTTGCTGCTTTCTTAATTTTCTTTTAAGGAGCTTTGTAATTTTAAAAAGTGATTAAAGACCCATTAAATTTTCTATACACATACATAATGCACGTACACACCAAAAAATCGGGCTCTACAGCTCACTGAAATCTCATTCCTTGGTCAAACAGCTGAGTCATTAGACAGTGTGTCGGAGTTGCCAAGCAGCTGTGGACAACTGCAGCATCTGGGCAAGGCCAGACCTCGAAGAGTGAAGACCAGAGCCCCAACCAGACCCATGGGCAGAGCTGATCTAGTCGAGGAAGACCATGACATTTCCGAGGGCGTTGACACCTTCTTCAGGCCTGGGTCGTCAACACCCACAACGCCCCTCATCTCCCCTGACTCAGAGAACAGGTTAGTATGAAATGAAGTCTGTTGTGAAAGAGCCATCTTGTCCATACAACATATAAAATGATATGAGAATGGAGTTGTGATTTTTCTTTTTGTGTCTCTCTCTCGTGCCTCCCCTCTCCTCTCTCTCTTGCCTCTCCTCTCCTCTCCTCTCTCTCCTCCATCTCTTGCCTCTCCTCTCCTCTCTCTCTTGCCTCTCCTCTCCTCTTTCTTCTACTCACCTCATCTCTCTCTCTCTCTGCTGTTCCCATTTCACTTTTCTTTTCTTTTCTCTTATCTCCTCTCTCTCCTCTCTTCTCTTCTCTTCTCTTGTGTGTCTCCTCTCTTTTCTTCTCTCTTCTCTGTTCTTCTCTTTTCTCTTCTTTTATCCTTTTTTATGGCATTGTGCAATTTACTTAAGCCAGCTGTAAGGAAATTCTGTTGGTGCGTGTATTTAGACTATGTTTGTATTTAAAGCCAGACCGGAGTTAGCCAGGACTCTCAGTAAGTTGATGAAGCTAATGAAAAATAAGTTTTATGTTTATTTTTATGCTTCTCTTACACATGCATTTACATAAATACGAACCCCTGCACACACAGACACACATTGACAATAACATACAGACACTCTTTTGGTTATGAAGTAGTTAGTCTTCTCTTCCTTGGAGGCATTATCAGTAAGCACATCCCACTCTCACTGTAATGTGAAAGAAGTAAGCCGTCACATTGTGTGTGAGGATGTATTGGTATGGTTACCTGAGGGATGGTTAGAATACTCTAGGAATCTGTATATTTAACCAAATGTTTTGTTGTTGTTGATTTTGTATATATTTATTGGCATTCCGAAATTTTAAAAGACAGTTTAATTTATTGTGGGAAATGGAGTACCTGTATTTGACTTTGAAAGTTAACAAAAATTGGTTTGTGTCAGATATTTTCATAAATGTACCATGTGTTTGTGTATATGGAAGAGAGTTAGTGAGTAATGGGTGAGAATGGGAAAGTGGATGCATATGAATGTATATATGCAATATATTAGTATACTTGGATTGAAAGAGAATGAGAGAGTGCATGTGTGTATGCATGTTTTCACACTTGCACATGAACATATTTACATTTACAGTCTTGCAAGACCCATCCACTGGTTTTATTACTGAGAGGTAATTTAAAAAGATAGTTCTCTTCTTGTTACTTGCTTCCTCTTCATTGATATGAAGTTACATAAGTGGCTAAATAAAAGTGAAAGTATTGTGCTACTATCTTGGAAACAGTGAATGGGTTACTTACAAAATAGATTTTTTTTTTTATATAGAAATTTTAAACTCATTGCTTGATATTGCTTTTACATTATAGTAATGCTTGGACAATGCATGTATTGAAGAGATTATATATATATCTATAAATATCTTTTCACATTTGCATTACCATCATATAGGGTCCAAAACCATACATTAAACATACCCCTTCAACCCCTGCCCTTTACAGCCCACGGCTACTCAAATATGGCTCCACCTCCTCTGTTGAGAGCTCCCCCCATACGGGCGGAGCGAGAACTGGCAGTGAGAGAGGCAGCATTGAGTCGCTCACGCGGTCAGACTCGCTGGCGCGGTCGGAGTCAGACGTGACGAGGGAGAGCCCACGGCCACGCACCAAGTCTCGAGATACAGAGGAGGAAGATGAGATGGAAGATGAGGACCAAAGCATAGACGAGAAGAGGTAACTGAAAGAACATGTGATAGAAAGAGTTGTCTTGTTTTTATAAGTATATGGTGACTTTATAAGAAATGAACGTCAAAATTGAATTATTATGGATAGATTTTATGACAAATTTGAGGAAAGAAATATGGGAAATGATAAAGTTCTTTTTCTTGTACTGTATATGCATATATTCTTTTTTATTTTAGATCTTATTACATATTTCAAGTAAAACCAAAGAAAGAAAAATTATTTGCATCTATATAATATCTATTCAATTAGCCGCAGTGTAACCAGCTTGATTGGAAGACGAGCCAATGAACCGATGTTGAAGAGATCACCAGATATGAGCGCAAGAAAAGCCTCGACATCATCAAACATCAGTTCTATGGATGGTTTGTAAACTGCTTGGTTATGCTGTCTTCTGTATTTTATTTTAGATTTTCTGATTCCATAGTTAGGGGATTAGATAACATTTACAGGAAACATTGAGAAGAAGTAATTTGTAAAGAAAAATATTCTTATGTAGACCACTTTTCCTGTGAAAAAAGAGAATAATGATCCTTACCAAGAAGCAGAAATTGTTGATCTAGCCCCTTTGCTCTCTCCCAATCAGACAAAAGCCGCAGTGAGGAAGACGGGAAGGAAGATTCTCCTCCAAGGAAAGTAGCTGGTTTGCCCAAGTTTGGGATGGGCATTGGAGGAAACATCTTGGCAGAGATGAAGATGATGCAGGAGAAGAGAACGTCTGTCTTACCAAAGGTAAGCTTGAATCATGCTTGGGTGAATGGGTATATGCATGAGTGTGGGTGTGTGCAGACATGTGCGCATTTAGAATATATTTGTGTATATCTGTGTGTTTAGTTTTGGGTGCAGTTCAAGAGGGATTTTTTTGTAAAAAGCAGAAAACTCCTGATCCCACAGGATGAAGACAAGGATCGTGATGAGAGAAAGGAAAACCCTTCAAGCAGCTTGCTCGCAGGTGTGAGGCTGCGGTCCACAGGCCTCGCAGACAGCCTAAAGTCTCCCACCAATGGCTTTCCAAGAGGATCCAGCGGCAGCAAATCTCCAAACTGTAATAGGGATTCGGTTATTGAAAACGCAGGTATTGATGGATGATTTCTAGTTCTTTTCTGCAGCTGTGTTTGTGATTGACTGATAATTAAGAGCTTTTAAGTCCCTGTCAACTGACCTTTATTGATTTATTTAAATAGTTTTGAAGTTTTATTTTGTATAGGAAATGATATCCTGAATGATAATTAAGCAGAGATTAGTATAGAATAGTAATGCAGATAAGCTGTCGGCAATTCAATAAAGCGATAAATTCACATTAGTAAAAGAAAAAGTTAACTATGGAAGACATGTAAAATGGAGTTTTTTGCTCCTTCTGTTTATAGTTTCAGTAACTCAAAGTATCATGGGTCAAAATGAATACAAAATTAATGTGAATTTGAGCTCAGAATGGTCGACATATATTAGCTGTTGCGCATCTAAAAATTCTAAGTTGCTTTGTCTTGCCGAGTTGCCTGGCCATTGTTCTAAGTGCTTCTGAAGTATGTGCACCCGAGTTGGAATGATGATAGATTTTTAAGTTCTTATCCTTTTTGTCATCCTGGAAGGTTTCAGATTTATTATTAAAAGAAAAAATAGAATTAAAAAAAGTCCCTCAGTTCTGGATAGAGTTCTTTTGTTTATAAATAGGCTTTACAATTATGTTTTATTTTTAATTTTTCTTTGAAACAAATTTAAATGAGAACTTAATGCTTTATATAATTAGATATGCATCTTACAGATTTAAATTGAGCATGGACTGACTAAACAGACATGTTCATTGACTGTGAAATTGCTTGTAGCACTTTTGTTTATATTCTCTTGTTTAGTTTGATTTATTTTCCTTTGTTTGTTTCTACTCAGATAATAAATGGCTTTCCAAAAGGAGCAAAGTGCCACAAGCATATTGTATGCATTTGTTTGATGCTTGAGAACTTGTGAATTCCTTTTGTTATGAAAGTATAAACAAAATCATGCAAAATATGTTCTGTATTAAAGTTCAGCTCAAAAAAAAAAATCATAGTTTGGTCAGTTTTGATTTGGAGAATAGCTATTACATATCTAATAAAACGTCTGAGAGAGGCACGTATACTTGCATGTATACACACACGTTCCGTCATTGACTCAGGATTTGCATTTGCATCCTCACCTGCTCAGTCCATTGATAAATTTACTGATTCATTGATATATTACTTCATTCATCCATTCACCCTCTCACTCACTCACTCACTCACCTACATTTTTTTTTACTTCACGACACACAGAGAGTTAACCATCAAAACTGACTGAGCTTAGACTGGTGTAACGCACTCTTTTGTCATTTGTTTTGCCTGGCTTCTCTGTTTTATTTGACCGTATGCATATGTGTGGGGCTCTCTCCAGGACCCAGCCCGAACACCAAGCCTGTGATCGCCGCCCTCAAACCTAAGCCCCCTCCCCCTCTTGCACCTAAACCACGACCCAAGTCTGTCATTGGAGGAGACCAGAGAGCAGGTAAACATTGCATCCAGGGGCTTGTTCAGTGTGTAGGAACCAAAGGTGGATATGATCTATGTATTTTAGAGATATATGTACGTGTGTGAATATATGTAGGTGGACATAAACGCACACTGATGTATAAGTAATTTTTTATGTATAGTATCTGGATTGCATTATATATCTCCATTTTTCAAATCTATCTGTTATAAATGAAAGTTGTTGAAACGGATGTACAAAGGAGTTTCATATTAGTGTGGCAGGAATTCATCTATTCCCATGGCATATCCTGGTAATAGGTCAGCTGGTGAACAACTAGTCAACCTTGCTGTAACCTAGATACCTTCATAATTTACCCAATTGTATCAGAATGTGAATCTTTTTCATATAATACCTCACTTTCATTTGGATCTAGTATACTTAAGGCTTGTACAATTATTGTTTATTTAACCTCTCCTGCTACAATCTCATATATCCCTAACTTGTTATTTTCTAACACTTTGACCCAAGGCCATGACCCAGACATTAATTACATTCAAAGATAATCATGTAAATGGCTTGTTTATTTCTTCAAAGTCCTAAAATTGCACCACAGGGAAAGAAACTCTTCTTTTATGGTTATTTTTATATTTTGAATACATTGATATTGATACTCATAATATGGTTACATCTTATGTTCTCTGTACTGAGCAAGTTCCAAATTGATTTGTCCATTTGGATTTTTTCCTTTTGTTTGGTGTGTTCAAATGTTGATTGGATTGGTGCCTTTCTACTAATATTTTTTTTTTTGTCTAACTGATTATCTGCCTTCACAGTCTTTTCCTCTCCTTCACTCTTATGTTTACCTAGTGCTCTCTTTACTCTTATCCCTCTATTCTTTCCTTTTTTCTCTCTCTCCCTTTCTCCTTTCTTTCTCTCTCTCCTTTCTCTCTCTCTCTCCTTTCTCTCTCTCTCTCTCTCTCT
>NW_020872403.1:282761-283809 GCF_003789085.1 Penaeus vannamei | reverse complement strand
TCTCTCTCTCTCAATAATCTCATCGTCTTGGCTCTCTCTCTCTCGTTCTCTCTCTCTCTCTCTCTCTCTCTCTCTCTCACTCTCTCTCTCTCTCTTCTCTCTCCTCTCTCTCTCTCTCTCTCTCTCTCTCTCTCTCTCTCTCTCTCTCTCTCTCGTTCTCTCCTCTCTCTATTCCCTTTCTCCCCGGGCTCTCCTTGTCCTTCCGTCTCCTTCCGGCCGGTATATTAAGTAACTTTTCTAATAAAAGAAGAGGCAACATTTCCCCCGTAAACCAGCTGTATTGGCGCGAGCGATGAGGGTCTCTCTTTAAAGAGGAATTTAAAGGTATGCATTTTATGAAGGAAAAAGTCACAGGAAGTTCTAAAGATAAATAAGAACAAACGACGGGGAAAATATTACGATAAGCTATGATAAAAATAATGAAAACAGTGATATTATGATAATTGTTATTACAATTATCATAATAATTGTTTTCATTATTGTAATTGTAATACATAATTGTAATAACAATAATAACGATTATTATCATCAACTTAGCACCACTTCAACGACTGTAAAGGGATTGATTGTTACGGTGATTTTTGCGAAAGTTTGTGCGTTTAGGAATCTTCCATTATTTTATCGTCCATTTTCTTCATCCTCTAAAATGAGAATTTTTGCTCGAGTTTTTTTTTTTTCTTTTTTTATTATCATTCTTTAAATGGCCAATTAGGAACGAATTCACCCATATGCCCCCACCCAGGACCCCCGATCTCCACGGGCCCCCTTTCGTTGTTGGCTAGAATTGAGGACTTATAACCGAATTATTAAGTATGCCCCCCCCCCCAAAAAAAAAAATAAAAAATAAAAAAAAAAAAAATAAAATGAAATAAAAAAATAAAATAAACAAGAAAAAACATGCACGTTACACAAACTTATCCGTCATTTATTGAGAATCTTTTATATATATATATATATATATATATATATACATATATATATAATATACATATATATATATACATATATATATATATATATATATAATATATATATATATATATATATA
>NW_020872403.1:227737-260237 GCF_003789085.1 Penaeus vannamei | reverse complement strand
CTCTCTCTCTCTCTCTCCCTCTCTTCTCTCTCTTCTCTCTCTCTCTCTCTCTCTCTCTCTCTCTCTCTCTCTCTCTCTCTCTCTCTCTCTCTCTCTCTCTCTCTCTCTCTCTCTCTCTCGTCCCCCTACCCACCAACGTGCCTGCCCCCTTGCCACACCCGCTCAACCCCTCCCCAGCCACATAAAAATAATTAGAAGAAAGAATCTTTTATCGGCGGGATAAGGGGGCGGAGACAATATGCGAATCCAATCCCACTCCTTGAAGACCTCGGTTAAAGGGACCTCTGGACGGTCTCTCGAATCTTGGAGAATTTGGTCTTTGTCTCTCTCTTGTCTCGCTTTCTCTCTCGCTTGGTCTCTGCCTTTGTCTCGCTCTCGTTCTCTCCTTTCCCTTTCTTCCTTCCTTTCCTCTCCTTCACCATTCTTCTCTCCAGCTTCGCCCTTGCTTATTCTCTTCTTCCCTCCCCTCCTTCCTTCATTCTTTTAGTCCTTCTCTCTCTCTCTCTCTCTCTCTCTCTCTCTCTCTCTCTCTCTCTCTCTCTCTCTCTTCTCTCTCTCTCTCTCTCTCTCTCTCTCTCTCTCTCTCTCTCTCCCCCCCCCCCGTGTGTGTGTGTATTCTTTCCATGCACCGGTATATATTTTTACTTCCCTCTCCCTCCTCAACCCTGCCTACCCCCCTCCTCCCTAACCTTCTCCCTGCCCCCCCCCTGCCCTCTTGTCTTCCAATATCAGAACAAATTCAGGGAAAACTCGCATGAAAAAAAATACGAAGAGCCAGCGACATAATGGCGAAGGGAGAGGGAGGAGGGAGACTGGACGGGGGAGAGAGAGGGAGGTGGAAATAGGGGAGGAGGGGAGAGGGTAATGGGAGAGAGGAGAGGTAAAGAGGGGAGGAGGTAGGCGAGTGGGGGGAGGGGGAGGGAGAGAGAGAGAGAGAGGAGAAGGGAAGGAGAAAGGAAGAGAGGGAGGGAGAAGAGGAGAGGGGGAGGAGGAGGAGGAGAACGAAACAGCCTTTGTCATACAAGAAAGAAGTTGAGGGGACTGAGGGGAGGCGAGTGCGTCGAGGGGAAAGGAGAACAAGAAGAGGAGCGACAACAGACAACCAGCGAACGAGGGAGAAACGAAAGGGTAGAGGCAAAAAAAAAAAAAAAAAAAGTGAGTTAGTCCAGAGAAAGAGAAAGACATGATAATGAAATAAAAAAATATTTAAAAAAAAAACAAGTGAGAGAGTGAGAGAGAGAGACGATAACGATGACAGACCCATCGTCTCCACAGAGCCACACAGCAGCGACAGCGACAGCGAAGGGGAGAAAGCGAGCGCAAGCGCATGGCACCAGAACGGCACCCACCATCAGAGGGAAACGAAAGCGAGGCGGACAGGGCCAAGGGGAAAAAAAAAGGTGTACGAGGAGTCCATTACAGCCCCCGCGTCCCCCCCCCGCCCATTATGAACGTTACGGCAAATAGGCTATGGTAAAATTCCCCTCCCCCCCTTCCGCCCCGGTTGTTATAAGCCAAGAGAAGAGGAAGGGGGGGGGAGGGGGAAAGGGGAGGGGAAAGGGGAGGGAGAGGGAGGGGAGGGGGAGGGAGGGGGAGCGGGAGTGAGAGTAGGGGAGAGGGTGGGAGTGAGAGTAGGCGAGGGTGGGAGTGAGAGTAGTGGGGAGGGGGAGGGGGAGGTGGAGTAGAGTAGGGGAGGCGCACGCTATGCACACCTCCCTCCGCTCTGCCTATCTTTCCCCTCACTTAAGGGGGGGGGCGGCGTTCTGAGTAAACCGGTTGTGTGCGCGTTGTCCTTTTTTCTCTTCTTCCTTCTGTCTGCCTGTTTGTTTGTATATCTACATCTAACTATCTATCTATCTATCTACTATCTATCTATCTATCTTCTATCTATCTATCTATCTATCTATCTTCTATCTATCCTATCTATCTATCCTCATCTATCAATCTGTCTGTCTTTCTGTCTGTTTATCTATCTGCCTGTCTGTCTGCCTGTATATCTTATACCATCTATCTATCTATCCTATCTGTCTATCTCTGTCTGTCTTTCTGTCTGATTTTATCTATCTGCCTGTCTGTTGCCTCTATATCTACTATTATCTATCTATCTATCTATTTCTATCTATCTACCTATCTATCTATCTATCTATCTATCCTATCTATCTATCTATCTATATCTATCTGTCTACCTACCTGTTTTTCCCCCTTCCTCCTCTTCTCCGCCTGCTTGAAACGCTATGCTCATCTCACTCTCCACCAGTCTCTATCCGTCTCCCTCCTCATTTCTCCCCTCCGGTCCCCTCGCCTCCCCTCTCCCTGAATACATAAACAATTCAGGACACAATTTGGCTACCGGGAGACAAGTTCTGGGCCAAGTTCGGAGAGCGAGAGAAGGGAGAAAATAAAAAAAATGAAAAGAAGAGAAAAAGAAAAAAATATATTATATACGTACATGCACTTGTGTTCACTCAATGTCTCATCCTTTCTCTCTCTCCTCAACCCCCACCCCCATACCCCTACCCTCCTCCTAACCCCCTCCCCACATTCTCAGAGCCCCATCCCGCCCCCCCCCACCCTCAACGTATCATGGGTGGGAGGACTTGATAGCTGGCGTGGCGGCGGCAGTCTGTCCCCTGTCTGTCTCTGCCTCTGTTTCTGCCTCCGCGGTTTTTTAACTCTCTCTTCTTCTGTTCATTCGTCTTTCTTATTCTCCCTTCTTTTATAAAGTTTTCTTGATTGATTTATTTATTTCTCTCTCAGTCTTTCTCCTTACTGGTATTTCTCCTCCTTTCCTTCCTTCTCTCACCCTTCTCTTTCCTTCCTCTTCTCACCCTCCCCTTCCTCCTTCCATCTCCTCTTTCTCCCACTCTTCTGCCACCTTCGCTCTCCCTCCCTCCCTCTCGGTTTCTGTACATAATTATTTTTGCTTCCTCATCTTTTCTCCCTAGGTTTACATTTCGCAACGCCCACCCATTCCACGATCTTTATGCCTAGTCTATGCTTTCTTCTTCCCGTCTTCTCTTCTTCTCTCTCCTCCTCTCCCTTCTCTCCGCACCCTCTGGAACCACAACAGCAAAGCCATCTTGTTCCTCTGAACGCAATGCCCTCACCTGCATAAACACGGAGGAGGGGGAGGGGGAGGAGGAGGAGGAGGAGGAGGAGGAGGATGGGAGGAGAGAAGGAGGAGGAAAAGGAGGAGGAAGGAAGGAGGAGGAAGGGGAGGGGGGAAGAAACAGCCTGAGAAACAGTGGGGGAGGAAGGAGTGATCAAAAGGAGGGAG
Organism: Penaeus vannamei; assembly: GCF_003789085.1. Lineage (NCBI taxonomy): Eukaryota > Metazoa > Arthropoda > Malacostraca > Decapoda > Penaeidae > Penaeus > Penaeus vannamei. Next base: position 256,960 of record NW_020872403.1, on the reverse strand, counting down.
GCGGAGGAGGGGAAGGGGGGGGGGGAACCGAGAAACAGTGGGAGGGGGAGGGGGAGGAGGAGGGGGAAGGACTAGGGGGGGAGAACCGAGAAAGAGGTGGGAGCGAGGAGTGAATCAGGAGGGAAGGATGGAGAGCAAGGAGAGGGGTAGCGACGGGAGAAGGAGAGGGAAGCGGGGGGGAAGGGAGGGGCAGAAGGACAATGCGAGGGAAGGATGGGGAGAGAGGAGAAGGGGAAGGCTAGAGAAGCATAGGACACAAGGAGGAGGAGTGGAAGATTGAGTAGAGTGGGAGGAAGAGAGAGGAGGTTGGGGATTCAGGAGGAGGAGGCAGTCGCGAAGACTGCGAGGTAGGGTAGAGAGGAAAGGAGAGTGATCGCAAAGAGTGGAGGAAGGTAGAGGTGAGGGAGGAGGAGGAGAAGAGAGAGAGGAGGAGGAGGAGGATAGGAGAAAAGAAGAAGAAGAAGAGAAGAAGAAGAAGAAGAAGAAAGAAGAAGAAGAAGAAGAGAGAAGAAGAAGAAAGAAGAAGAAGAAGAAGAAGAAGAGAAGAGAAAAAAAAAGAAAAAGAAGAGAGAAAGAAGGGGAAGCAAGAAATGGAGAGAGAACATGGCCCCCCATACCACCCCGTCCCATTACCCCCCACGCCCCAGCAAGTCAGTGACAGCGGAAGGTGCGAAAGCAGAACGACAGAAGGAAGGAATTGGTTGCGGAGGGTCCAGAAATAAGTCCAAACCAATTGCAAACAGAAGGAAATGAAGAGGGAAAAAAGAAAGTTGAAAAGGAGATGCAGAGGGAGAAAAATGGATGAAGGAGAATAAAGGGGAGAAGGAGAAGGAAGAAGGAGAGGGAGAAGAATAAAAGAAAAAAAGAGAAAGAAAAAGATCAAAAGGAAAAGAGGAAAAAGAGAAAGAAGAAGCAACAAGAAAAGAGAAGGAAACAAAAAGAAGAGAAAGAAAAAGAAAGAAAAGAAAAGATGAAAGAATAAGAAGCAAAAAAGAAAGAAAAAAATGAAGAGAAAGAAGAAAGGGAAAAAGAGAAGGGCAACGAAAGAAAAGGAGAAGGGTCGAAAAAAGTAATATCTATAAAGAAGAGGGAAGAGCAAAGAAGAGAGGAGAGGGGGGAGAGGAAGAGAGAGAGAAAGAGAAAGAAAGAAAGAAAGAAAAAGAAGATGGGAAAAGAGAAGAAAGAAAGAAAGAAGAAAGACATGAAAAGAGAAAAAGAGAAAGAAAAAAGGAGAGAGAAAGAGAGAGAAAAGAGAAAGAGGAAGAGAAAGAGAAAGAGAAGAGAAAGAGAGAAAGAGAGAGGGGAGAGACCAGTCAACACATCATCCTGGCGGGAGCGAGTTACCCGAGTCACGGCCCGGGTTTCACACACACACACACACCACACGTCCGCCCGTCTGTCTGTCTGTCTCGTGTTTTGTGCACTCCCGACGCCTGCTTGCTTGCTACTTTTCTTCGCTTTGTGGTCGTATCCTTTACGGCGCTTTTTTTATTTTATTTTCTTCTCTGTCTGTCGATCTTTATTCGATTTTTTTCTATACCTCCATTTTCTTTTTTTTTCTTTTCATCTGTAATTCCTTGTTCCTTTTCTCTTCTCTCTTTATAGCTAACTCCCTAATTTTGTCCCCCCGTCTGTCTCTTTAAATTTTCTCTAATTCTCTCCATTTTTTACTCTTTCTGTGTTCTCCCTTACCCCCCGCTCTGGTCTCTTCTCTCTTCTCTTCTCTCTCTCTCTCTCTCTCTCTCTCTTCTCTCTCTCTCTCTCTCTCTCCTCTCTCTCTCTCACTCTCACTCTCACTCTCACTCTCACCTCACTCTCACTCTCACTCTCACTCTCACTCTCACTCTCACTCTCACTCTCACTCTCCACACTCTCACACTCTCTCTCTCTCTCTCTCTCTCACTCTCTCACTCACTCACTCTCAATCACTCTCACTTCTCACTCTCACTCTCTTCTCTCCTCTCACTCTTCTCTCTCACTCTCTCTTTCACTCTCTCTCTCACTCTCTCCTCTTCTCTCTCTCTCTCTCTTCTCTCTCTCTCTCTTCTCTCTTCTCTCTCTCTTCTCTCTCTCTCTCTCTCTCTCTCTCTCTCTCTTCTCTCCTCTCAACTCAACTAACAACTAACAACTAACTAACAACTAACAACTAACAACTAACAACTAACCTCCTGCTTCCCTCCTCCTCACCCTTTTCTCCGTCTCCCTCTCCCTCTCCCTGTCCTTTTCCCTCTCCCTCTCCCTCTCCCTCTCCCTCTCCTCTCCACCAACTCCCCTCCCCCTCTCTTTATCCATTTATCCTACAGACTTTGCAGGCTGATACCCGTGGATTACACCTCCCCCCCCCCCCCCGCGCTCCGGTTGGGCTAAAAATCGTTCTGCCCGAAACGGCCTGCCTTAAAGCTCCAAAAAGCTCCACAGAGTTTTATGCCACGACGGGGAATACATCCTTGGACTGGCGATGTATAATATTGCGGGATATTTCCTCTCCCCTCGTCTGCCTGTCTGCCGCTGTGTCTGCCTGCCTGCCTGTCTTTCTGCCACGACGGGGAATACATCCTTGGACTAGTTTCGCATGTATAAATATTATGGGATATTTCCTCTCTCCTCTCTGCCTGTCTGCCGCTGTGTCTGCCTGTCTGCCTGTCTGTCTTTCTGCCAGGCTGGTTACTGGCGCGTTCGCTCGTCTGCATTGCCCTGCCAACCTGCCATTTTGCTTGGCCCCGTCTTCGTGCCACCTTGGTTGCATATCTGCATTATACCTTCGTGACATGCCGCCTACTTACAATTCTCCACCCCCATGTTTTTGTCTGTCTTTTTAGTTCTCCCTCCGTGCCTCTGTCTTCCCTTTCCGCCGCCTCACGTCGCTCTGTCTTCTCTCCCTCCGCTTGTTCTGTCTTTCTCCCTCCGTGTCTGTCTTTCTCCCTCCGTGCCCGTCTGCTTGCATCTCTACCCCCGTGACTGTCTCTATCTCTCTTTCTCTCTCTTCGATCGTTCACCTCATTACTCGCCCTGTTTTGATTTTTCTTGACCTCCCGTGTTTGCATCCCTTCTCCCTCCTCCTTTTCTCTCTCTCTCTCTCCCCCGTCCTCCCCATCCCCTCCATCATCTCCTTCCGCAACGGACTTTGAGACACTCGTTCAGACAGACTGCACACGCCACTCGACACACCCCACATGACGACTGCACTGGAACTGGACTCCCACGCCTGGAGAGACAGGTGGTGGTGATGATGCTTTCGTGAATGATTGAGATGATTGATGCATGATGATGATGGATGCATGATGGTGATGATTGAGTGATTTAGTGAGTTGAAGATGAATATGACGAACAAACAACGTTGCGTGTGAAGCCAATGCATTGTGACGTAAAAAAAAAAAAATAATTAATAATATAATAATAATACCGATGATGAAGATCCCTAAAAACAAAAAGTTAAAAATACCAGCCCCACCCTCCTCATTCTATCAGAAAAACATTCCTCTTCCCTTCCTCTTTTTCTCCTCCACCCTGCCTCCCTCCTCCTCTCCTCTCTTTCTCAAAATCCTGCACTCAAATCCTAACTCTCCAAATAACCTTCTCATTGGCTGCCTCATAAACCCAAACCTCTTGACGCACTATAACCTCCGCGGGAAGGGAGGGAGAGTAGGGAGGAAGGGGAGGGGTAGGTGGGAGAAGGTGGGGAGGTGGGAGGGGATCAGAGGGGATCGGAGTGGCGGGCTCTTATTGCTTTTTGGCCCAGGGCCCGGGCTGGACTCCCTCCCCTCCTAAACCCCTCCCCTCCCCCTTTCCCCCCTTATAACTTCCTCGAATCCTCCATCTCTTTATTTCTTTCGCTTTTTTCGGTTCAATTCTGTACTGTTTTTCTGCCCTTTTTTTTCTGATCCATTTCCTTCCTTTTACCTTCTCTTAGTATTTTTTCCTTTCTCTTCCTCCTCTACTCTTTTACAGCTTCCCTCCATCCCTCCTCCTCATTCAATCTCTCCTCCCTCCCTCTTCCTCTCTCTTCCCTTCTTCCCCCCTTCTACTTCTCCTCTCCCTCCTTATACCCAACGTTTAATCAGCGTCCCTACCTAAACCCACCAATCTTATGTACGCTTTCGCCAACCTACCCATACCCTAAACCTCCTCCCTACCTTCCTCCACCATAAACCCTGATCAGTACACCCTCACTCTGTACCCTTAACTCACACCGACTCTCCCTTGCCTGCCCCTCCTCCATCCCCTTCCTCCCCTCCCTTTCCCTCACCTTTCATTAGCCAGAAACTCGTCTTCGCCTGTGTTTTTTCCTTGAATAAATATTTATAACATAGTACATGGAGAGGCGAAAAGGTAGGGGAAAAAGACGGAGGGGAGGGGACGGAGGGAGTGAAGGAACGGGGATTGGATGGAGAGAATATTAGATAAGAGGGAAGGACAGAAGATGGAGGGGGGAGGGGAGAGGGAGAGAGGGGGAGAGGGAGAGAGGGAGGATTAGAGGGATGGGAGGCGAGAGAGGAGAGAGGAGGAGTGGAGGGAGGAGGGTAGGGAGGGAGGGAGGGAGAGAAGAGAGAGAGAGAGAGAGAGATGAGAGAGGAGAGGAGGAGAGAGAGAAGAGAGAGAGAAGAGAGAGAGAGAGAGAGAGAGGTGGGGGGGCTGACGAGAACAAGAGAGAGAGGGAAGGAGAGAAGAGAGAGAGAGATGCGAGACGAGAGAGAGAGAGAAGGAGAGAGAGAGGGAGGAGAGAGAGAGAGAGAGAAGAGAGAGGGAGAGGAGGGAGAAAAGGGGGCGAGTTGAGGAAAGAAAAACTAAACAAAAAAAGTATTGATCCTAAAAAGCCTCCTCAAGTATCAAATTCAGACTGCACACGAAGTACGTGCGTCAAGTGTGCGTGTTTTTTGTTTGTTTGTTTTTGTGGTGTGTTTGCGGGCGTGCGTGCGTGCGTGTGCGTGCGAGCGTGCGTGCGTGGGGTACGTGTATGCTTCCTTGCTTGCTTGCTTTTGCTTCCGTATGCGTTATCCCCCAAACGCCTTTCCTTTTCTCCCCCGACGCATACGTACTCTCCATGAATACACACCACACCGCAATCGAAGCACCGCCATTTGTATGCGTACAACAGTTCCCTTGTCTCGAAGGGACATCTACATACACACGACTCCTGTTCCTTCCCTTTCCCTCCTTTTTCTTTCCTTCCTTTCACCCTCTCTTCGTCAGCGCATGAGGAGTAAGAGATGGGAGGAGGAGGAGGAAGGAGGAGCAGGAGAGAATTGCAACCTGTCGTAAAAGCCATCCAGACGTAACATTTGCCGTCCATAAATCATTCATTCCCCCTTGCCAAGCGCGCCCTCAGATAAAGCATTACGTGGCTGAAATACGACCCACTCGCGTGCTGCCGATGCGTGAAAAATAATCGTAATAATATCAACAAATAACCAAAGCGCGGAGGTAACAGACAAAAAAAAAAAAAAAAAAAAAAAAAAAAAAAAAAAAAAAGGCGCTTCCTGACACTCCCCTTGTAGCATTCAAAACCGTCCCTTGCTGCTGTTCTTTACTGTCTCGCATTTTGACATATCCGTCACGTGCACGCTGTTCTTAACCGTACTAACTCTTTTTTTTCTTTGTTCTATTCTGTTCGCTTATCCGGATAAAGGAGAATTGTTGGGGGAGGGGAGGGGGGAGGGAGTATCCAACACGCGACTGTCTGCTTGCTGACAACACTGTTTTTGTTCGAAAGCGTGGATGATGGCTACGTGTCACCGCGGAATATGTTTCACCGCGTCCGAAAATGTTTGTCTAATTAGGTGTCCCTTTGAATTTCTATTTCCCGGGACTTCAGTTCCCTAATACTGAAATGTTCTTTATTGTCATTTCGAGCCCAACCTATAGGCTTATATACAGTGTTACTAAGAGTTAACCATAAACTCGAAAGCTACCTAAGATTTCATCCACAGTTATCAATATTCTTCATATATCTTAGTTTTGCAATTCTTTAACCCTTTCTGTATTTTCTATGGGTTCTCTGTTGACTTTCACCTGTTCAAAGAGCCAGTGAAACCTGATTATGTTTTTTGTTTTCCTTAGGGTGGTATTGCAAACTCGAGACAAGACCAGAGATAATGTAATGTTAATACCGGTTGTGGTAATGGTAGTTTCCCGTATGTGTGAGGCAAAACACAACAACAACAACAACACAACAACAACAACACACACAACAAACAGCCCTTTTTTCGACCTCTCCGTTTCCCGCACCACATAATCCTGCCCCGAAAAGTTCCCTGCCGGCAGCACGATTACGGATAACGCCAAGCCATCATCCCGGATTAAAAAGAGCTCGTTAGCGTGCAAATGGGCTCCAATGGCACGGTCATTAAGATGAACTATACAATAGATGCATACAGGTCCAGGAAACCCCAACCCCCCCAACCTCACTCCCCTACCCCCTCCTCCCCCTTTCCAGACAGACGCGTGGCCCCGGTAATTGGAACTTATGTTTTACTCTCTGCCATAGGCAAACGGCGAAACATTTCTCTACCCGGAATTCCCAAAATATGAATGTTCGGCAGTGATAAGTTTTGTACAGGCACATGTGCGAAGGCACTTCCATGTAGAGCACAAGCAGGTGGCAGGACAGAGATGGCTCAAGGGAGAACACGCGGGAAGGAATAACCTGCGCGATGCCGGACGAGAACCCAGAATTATGAACTGAAAGAAAAGCGAGAAGGGTAAATGGAAACAAATGCGCGTGTGAGTACAGTAGACAATGAAAAGAAAAAGAGACTGGAAAAACCCCTGGTTAGAGAGTGAAGAAACCGATGAGAAGCAACAAAAGGTTAGGGAGTAGGGAAGAAGAGTAGAAAGTAAANGAGTAGAGGAGAGAGGAAAAAAGAGGAGGCGGAAGGAGCTGCAGAGTGACTTACTGAATGAGTCAGTGGGCGAGTGAAAGAATGAAAGAGCAAGCGAGTGAGTGAGAGCAAGCAAACCCACCACCAAGCACATCCCTGAACCTTACCAAAGACAGCGGCACCTCACACACACACAAAATGCCAGCTGGATCACCCTGCCTACACACCACAGACTCTCAAGAAAGAGCTAAAGTTGCAACAAACACAATAATACTGGTCCTTGCTACCTTGCCTCTCTGGAAATGCAAACACAGCAAACCTATAACATTTCCCACTGTTTCAACACTATTACTCACAAAAACCTTGCAACAGATTTAAACGCAGGAAGACAGTTAAGAACAGACTGATAAGATAAGACAGGCGAGTCACAGCTGATAAACATGATAACATCCATTTCCTTCTTGATTCAAAATATTGGCTACTGTAATGTTTTAGGAATTTGTACTTGTTACAAAAATATATATTCATACACCTCCCACAGTAAAATTAATTCCAAAGGATGTATCATCATTTAGCTCCATAAATAACATGACAAGCAATTAGCATATATTAAAATGAACAGACAGAAACAGCTGCTGAACTTTGTTAATTACAGCAGCATTTCACAACTTAAAAATCTCTAAATTCGTCATCCATTATTTTCTGTAAACATTCATTAGATTAAAACAACTTTAAATGGGATCATTATTCAAATAAATAAATTGTATTCAGTAGAGATCATCAATAAGGTATACAATATCACTAAAGATCCAAATATGCAAAAATAAGGGTATTCTGATATACAATACTTATATATATATATATATATATATATATTATATATATATTATATATATATATATATATTTATATATATATTTATATATATATTTATATATTTATATTTATATATATATTTATTATATTTATATTTATATTTATATATATATATATATATATATATATATATTTATATTTTGTATATTTATGTAATATGTATTTATGTATTTATGTATATATGTATATATATATATATATATATATATATATATATATATATATACATATACATAAATACATAAATACATATATACATAATATACAAATATAAATATAAATATAAATATATATATATATATATATATATATATATATATAAATATAAATATAAATAAATATATATATAATATAAATATATAAATATATATATAAATATATATATATAAATATATATATATATATATATATAATTATATACATATATATATATATAATATATACATATATATATATATATGTAAATACATATATATTATATAAATAATATAATATATATAATATATATATAAATATATATATAAATATATATATATATATATATATATATAAATATATATATATATATATAAATATATACATATAAATATATATATTTATAAATATGTTATACATATACATATATACCCATATAAACACACAGACAGACACACACAACACACACACAAAAACAACCACAAACAATTAATTTCAGCTGCTATATTCAAAATGCAAACGATCCAAAATGCGCACTGACCCTATGATGCAGCAGAACACGATAAAAGAAAGCAAAAGAAAAAGCTTTATAAGGCCTGGGGAGGAAGGGTGAAGAGGAGGGGGGGGGGATACACCTAGTTCTCATGACAGGTAACATACACACCTTTCATGTGCTAATTAAAGAGAAAATCCATTGTCTCCTTGTTCTAACATAATTGGTGTAATAAAATATGGAGATTTAGGAATGATAATGACAATAAAACTTGACAATAAAGCGAGAGTTGAAAAAATACAAGAGTAATTTCTGGACACCTGTTAAACCCTTGAATAAACAGGTTGCTTGATTATAGCTTCAAATAAAAAAAATAAATTCCTCTTAAATGCCAGCGACATCTCACAAACACACGAGACGCTGTAAAATTAACACAGACCTTTAATACATGAATAATAAACCAAATGCCACTCGAATTCCCAGTCTGCATTCCCGACCTTCAACATCTAAGTGAAATTTCAACGGGGTAAATCGCACAGAATCGTATATAATGATATTCTCACGCTAAGACCTTCCTTACCACGTCATATCACCGGAAAAAAATGCGGCATTTGCGAAGCTTATTAACGAAATGATTGTAAAACATGACCTCGACTAGAAACCCTGCCGATTCTCATTATAAACCTCTATTTCTTGGCGTATTATAATCGTAAATGTAGATTCACGATTAAAAACCATCGGCTTTCGAGGATATCAAAGAATGAAGTATAACTCGATGAAGAAATAAATGATTTTGTGAGAAACTTTGGTCTCATAACTCAAGTATTTCCACCTTAACACTGTCTCTTTCTCTCACTCACTCTCGCATCACCGACTTTCTTCCGTGTTTTATCCTCTTTTACGCCTCATGGACGCCGCATTCATGTTCATTTGTTACAACAGGATCCACATTGAACGAATAAACACTTCTGGTACTTACATTCATGGGTAAACTGTCCATAAAATCCAAAAAAGACGGGGAAATAGGTCTTTACTCAACCACATTCAAAACACGACTGACCCACCCATGGCTGGTGACGGATGTTCGGTTTGAGCGGCGTGGGATTCAGAAAATAGTGTCTCCCACTAAGCAATAGAGTTCATTGTATTAATCAAAATTGCGATATATATTACTTTATTCCACAAATATGTAATATTTCTCATAAAAAGGGAATATCTAATCAACCCTATGTCAACTACCCTTGAATGATGCACATATTTGTTTAATACATCCGAACACTGTGCGCACTCTAAAAATGTTTACATGCGCGAAGGAGTGCGCATGCGCCAACCACTGACTGCAGTGGCGCTAAATTTAAATGTTTTTTGCCTTTGGTTTTGATATACAAGAAGGCCATTTTCACTATATCCTAATTTAAGAATTAGTGCTGTCTGATAGAAAATCATTTCTATTATGTATAGTACATATAAATGCTATAATGTTATCATAGCTGTCACACAAAACAGGCAAATACATAGTTTATTAAGTCCAAAATTACGTATAGGCGAAAATAAGGACAAAATAGATTCATACTAACTATTATCTCCTGTACTGAAATAGAAAAGAGACAATTCGAATATGCTTTAGGAGACATTACGTACTGTCAACTAGATAATGAAAACAAATTGATCAGCATTTTTTATATTCTTTCACCCAATTCTAAACCAGGGGCTCCGAGCCCAAGGTCTTTATAAGTAGACCTTGGTCTATATAAGTATTTAGACCCTGTCTCAGCCTTGGGGGTCATGGTCCCCAGGGGGAGCATGGGATACTCTCTGGGGGGCAATGGAGCAATGTGAAAACTATAACCGAATTAAACTAGATTTTGCCTCACAGTACTTACAGATAATCATCTCTCGCGTATCAATAAACCAGAATCTCTCCATATAATGTTCGTGTCCTATAGCTATTGGTACCATTACGCTATTCATAATTAGCCATAACAGAATCTGAAAGGAGGACAGACTGAGCAGGGCCATAGAGCTTATTATAGCTTGATCGGGGGCCACAGGATAGAAAAGGTTGTGAACCACTGATCTAAACAGCATCTATAATTTGAAGGAAATCAGTCATACAAAGATGGAGACAATATTAGGTAAAATATCCTCAGTAAACTTAGGCCAAGAATATATCATGCGAGCTAAAACTGTGTAGAATATAACTAGAAAATTAACCGGATATAAACAAATGAGAGAGAAAAATCCAAAGCGTGCAAGAATAGATGATTGTGTAAAATTGCAAGCCGCCAAGGACATTTCTACCGCGGGAAATACTGCTATGCTGATGTGGATATTTACCGTCTCAAATGTATCTCAAGGTTACCGTTAATGAATGTATATATATATTATATATATATATATATATATAATATATATATATATATATATATATATATATATGTGTGTGTGTGTGTGTGTGTGTGTGTGTGTGTGTGTGTGTGTGTGTGTGTGTGTGTGTGTCTATGTATATATGTATATATATAAATATATATATGTATGATATATATATACATATGTATATATACATACATATGTATTTATATACATATGTATATATACATATATATATATATATATATATTATATATATATATATATATATATATACATATACGAATAATACAAAATCAAGGGAAAACGGGCCGTCACATTCACCATTGACATCTATTTCGTAGACGACCAAAATACTGCAGCTCTTCTGTAAATAGGAATTATTATTATTGAATTATTATTATTGAGGATAGCATAGGCTTCACAGACATAACATATCCTTTAAGTAATTAATAAAGGTAAGAAGATGGAAAATAACAGGTGAATATCGTAATAAAGATACGGCATTACGTAAAGAACAAAGTAACTAAATAAAAAAAGTTATCATTAAAGTTACTCGACCTTTGACCTCCAAAAGATGTCTTACGATGCTCAGATAAGAGATACTATTGATTATATAAAGAATTCGAGAGATCAGTCACATTATTTTGCTCGGTTAAGGGATAGAGACGATTGAACTTGGTGAGAAACGTGTTATTTTTTATTTATTTAATTTAGCAGTTCTGATTTGATTGCATAATGGAGCTTGGAATAATGTCATAATGTACTTATTAACCTTTTAACGTTCAATTCTCGTGTGTTGATGAAGTATGTGTTGTTATTATTAGCACTCTATGGGATGACAATAAGTTAGGAAAGTTTCCATAGAGAAGATTTATAAGGCATTCTTCGGTGTATGTAAATTAGTAAAGCACATCAGACAACTGTAAATTGATTGATTAATTGGGGTAGCTTAGGGTATGCATACTTGAACTGACAGTTTTGAATAGCAATTATTATGCACTGCTGATATGCAGAAACGAAAATTTTCTTTAGACATGCCACTGGATTTGGCTCTAATGTCACACAAACATTGCTGTTGGCAAAAATACCTATTGAGGCCTATTTCTTCGATGAGTACATTTTCGTTTTGTGACATTTATAGAGTCAAATCTTTTACAATTGTTTTTGCAGCTTCTCACAGTTTTAAATTAGTATTTTTGCCCACCAGCAGTTTGTCTATGAACACAATTACCTTTATAATGAAATATTAGTCACATATGTCCCATAATGGAATTATCTATTAGTATTCATACCTTTTGTAATCTTTATATTAGACTGAGTTATTATTCTCTTATTTCATTTAGTTAATTAAAAATATCTTTCACTCCTATGATATAAAGAAATGTAAATTGCATTTTATGGAGTTGCTGTTCTTTGTATTTAAAATTTGTGCTTTTTAACCTCTCTCTTTGATAAGGAAGGATATCATGGAAAAGAATATTATCTATATATTTCCTATACAAAAATCTGGCATATATTATTCTTGCAAATGTTTAAGAATGGGACGAAGTACAAGAGGATTTGACGAAGCACATAACCCAGAATTGATTTACACTAACGTTATTTATACTTTTGTTTGTTTTAGGCATGTATTGCACTGACTGATTTTTTTTTTTAATTACTAATTTTCTTTTCTTTTGACAGATTTGTTGCCCACAAAGGAAATCTTGAAGTATAAAATGGCTACTAATCAGGTAATCTAAATATTGTAATGATTTCTGTTTAAATGTTTTATATTTGAATATTTTCTGATTAAGTTCACAATGACTGCATAATGGTATTTCATGCTATATGAATAATTTTAAAGAAATACTTAGTTTCTTTTTGTATATTGAAGCATATTATAAATATTATAGGTTTTTACCAAGGGAAATGGAAATTTGATATTTTTATAACCCATTATCTTTTTTCTTTACTTCAAGGAACCAGATTTAGTAGAGGTAGTAAAGGACGGCATATACATAATCAGATTCAACCGACCGAAAAGGAAAAATGCTTTTAACGACAAAGTAAGTTGCTTTTATATCAGTGGCAGGTAGATTTGCAGAAAATTAAAATATAGTGATGTCATAATAATAGACTTGTTTTATAATTGTCTTTGAATTTATCATGTTCAGATTTTTTTCATTCCATGTCTTCTATCTGTTGAATAATAATTAAGAATTACATAACCTCATTTCTCTGAATTTATTATTTCAAATTCATCTTCCTTTTTTTTTTTTCATTTCACCCTTATTTCTTATTAGTTCAGCTCACTAACATGTCATGTAAACATCAGTATCATTATTATCTTCATTGTTATCATTACAGTTGCCATCAACATCATCGCTATCATTATCATCATCATCACCATCATCATCATTATCATTATCACCATCATCATGCCCATTAATGTCAACATCATACATATCATCATCATTGTTTTTATCATCATCATCATCATCTTCACTCGCATTTCCTTCCATTGTTGACATTATTGTTGCATCAAACTATGTCTCACAGTACATAACTTAGCTTATCATTTGTCTTAAAACTTTTATTAATCTATTGACAATAAATATGCAATTAATATACACCATCAGTTTTTTTATGGCTGGTAGGCATTATTCTAAAAAAAAAAAAATACTCTGAATCATTGGTATGAAAGTAGATAATTTAGTTTCACACCTTATTAAATCACAATATTCTCATATCAAATTCATCCCCTCAACACAGATTATGCTTGGTCTAGGCCCTGCCCTAGAGAGAGCAGCATCCAACCCAGATGCTGTAATTGCCGTTGTCACTGGAACGGGAGATTACTTCACCTCGGGAAATGATCTCTCCAACTTCACAAAGGGGTTGGTATTCTTTGGGCTTTGAATGGCAACTTTTGGTGTTTTATGGAATGTTTCAGTTTTGATGGATGTTTTAAAGATTTGTCTTAGGGTTCGTATTTGGACTGTGAGACAAAAAAATAGGATATATACTATCTATTTATAAATAAGAGTTTTATTCACTCTATATCAGAAGACTAAGAATACAATTGAAATTTACAAAAACATAAATGAAATGTGTTTATAAAAATGGAAGTAAAATTAATGATGGGTCCATGTGTTAGTTTCAATTTCATTACATTCTGGACTCTTTTTAAAGTTGCTAAATATCTCAGCTTTATGCATTTTGCATAATCTTCATAGAATATGGTTCTGCAATTAGGCTATTCTTCATTCATTTTATTTTATTTACCTTTTGTTTTATACATGACCTGAAAATTGCACAAACAATTAGTATGAAATGTGGAGAAAATTAGAAGTGGAATTGTTATAGAAATTCATTGCTTCTAATTCAAGAAATACATTGCTACCTGAATTAGTATCTGCTATGAGAAAAAGTGTGTGGTAATTTCTTTTATCTCAATATTAATATGTTTCTTCAAAACAAATACAGAAAAGAGAATCAGAAAATGCACCAAACTGTTCTGGCCTTATTTTTTATAAGGAAAATGTCTTAGTTATTTTGTTTGACATTATATGCATGCTTTTATATACTTGTGAGATATATATTTGTTCAGTGTGTAATTATCATGCTTATGTAGCAAGAGACTGCACAATATTTGTACTAAATATAAAAATAATTTATGCAACTGCTTTATGTAATTATTTTGTCTAAGTTTTGGGCATCAACTGAAACAGACTATTTCCAACTGTTTTACTTGTGTCTTTAAAGAGAAACACAGTACACAGCTGTTTATAAGGCAAAAGGCAACTTAAAGATAGCTTCACCTTATATTAATCAACTCATGAATATGCATTATGTCCTTATTTTTTCATTTTGTATCTTTTTTTTCTCCACAGAGCATCAGGGTCAGGTGGTGCCTCTGATAAAAAAGGTGAAGTAAATTTAGAGCTATTGGCACAGGCAACTGTTGGTAGTTTTAACAGGTAAGATTCTCTGCCTCTGCCTTTCACGTGATCTTATATTCTTGGCATTAATAGTTGATTTGGTCTTTTAATATTCAATTTGTATTGCTCAATTGTTGCTCTGAACTGAATTTTATACATTTACCGTTTGTTTCTCCCAACTTTTCTCCATGTCAAATACTATCATTATTATTGGAAAGATATTAATTGATAATAAATTCTTTCAGTTATTATTATCAGAAGAAAGAAGATATCATCAGTTATTATCTGCATTGTCTTAAATTCTGTTATAATTATTGTCACCAGTCAGTCTTCATTTCACTTATCTGTGCTGTTACAGATAATGTTTGATTTTGAAACTTATTGCTCATGCCATTGTTTTCTGAATAGACATTACTTCTAGTTATATATATCTTTTCATTATTATTGCCATGCTAACATTACTTTTGTTATCAATTAATATTTTGTAGTACTATTGATACTATTACTATTGCTACCTTTACTCTTTATATCCCTTATCATTACTATTACTGCCATTCATCCCACAGACTAGTGAAAGCTTTCATTGACTTCCCTAAACCTCTTGTTGCCATTGTCAATGGTCCGGCAGTGGGTATTGGAGTCACCATGCTAGGTCTCTGTGACATCGTTTATGCCACTAATAGGGTGAGTCTCGAGTAGGAAGTCCAGTAGTGTTTACAGATTCAATATAATATGAAATGACTTGAAATGAAATTATTTGAAATTCCTCCTAAACTTAAACAGTAACATTACATTACCTTGCCACAAGAGGTGAAGTCTATATTTTATTTTCTCCTCCTTTCAGGCAGTCTTCCACACGCCCTTTGTGAGTCTTGCACAAGCGCCTGAGGGATGTTCCTCTTACCTCTTCCCTCGGATCATGGGACAGGGAAAGGCCGCAGAAATGCTCGTCTTTGGAAAAAAGGTGGGGATTCTCTGAATCTGTGTTTTTTGCTTTTCTTTTCTTATCCACAAGATATTTATATATAGTAGTTTTTGATTCATATAAAGAGAGGGTGAAACTAATCATTACGTTGATTGTGAGTTTTTCTGTGATTTTCAAATTTTGTTTTACCAAACACTGAATGAAGTTTAGTATTTTATATCAGAATATCTCTGCCTGTTACCTGTGTTGAGAATCAGAACATTTATACAAGTAAATTTATGGTATCATCAATTGGAAGATGTGTAACTGTAAAGCCTTTTATGATTACATAATTACAGTAGTTATAGATGGGAGTCTGACAAAACTTTTCCTTTTTTATTTTAACAAATACTTATTTTCATCTCAGACTCATTCCTTTAACTAGTAAAGCACAGTAATTACCAGCAACTTTTAGTGAAATTTAATACTCCAAAAAGTTTTTCTTCCCAATCAACACTTTTTTCCAGTTTTAAGATCCACCATTTGTACACCGGTGTATTTCCTTCCTCATTTCCTCCCTTTCTTTAGCAATAATTTGTTAATGATATGCCATATGATATCAAAATCAAAATGAAATGAAGGAAGCTCTCTTTATACTTTTGCTCTTGGCCAGAATAGTTGGAGTTAAATGTATCTTTAATTCCTTATGCAACTTCAAGTACCTTGTCAATAAATTAGTCATCATCTTCATTTTGTTTGGATGGATTCACCTAATAGCGAGTTTATCTTAACTGTACAATAACTCAGGCGGCTATCTGACTAAATAATTTTATTGATTGGAAAGGTTAGTGAGCAGCAGATCAATGATGTGTCAGATTTTAGGTGCTTAGGACATTAATAGTCTAGATGTTATGTAATGACTTTTAAAGAGTAAGAAATATTATCTAAGACCATTATCAATCTATTTGCAACAGGTGATATTCCATCAAATTACAGTGAAAATATCACTGATGCAGCTATGTCTGTTCATTTCATGAGCCCTGGTCTCAGTAACGGGGATAATACCTCATGACCCCATCCATGAGCCAGACAATATTTGACTTGTCGTGATTGGATTGATAAGACAGGTATTAACAGGATATACTCTGTTGAGAGGTTTAACTATGCATCTTTAAAAAATGTGTAGTCACTTACATTGATTTCAGTAATTTCATGATTTCATCCTCTTTCTGTGATATGTATGATTTCTAAGTTTGATGTTTTAGTATTTCAGTCTCTTTAAAACTTTTTTATTTGTTACACAAATTATTACAATTTTCCATGGATAACCAACTTTTATTTTAAGTTTCAGGAATTTATTACCAGACTCCTGATTATACATTTAGTAATTGAAACGGACAACCAATACCATTATAGCATGGAACAGGAGTGCCATTTAATGGATGAAAAACAGGGGCCATCAAGGATTCCAAAGGGGACTCTAAATTAGCTGCACTTAATGCAATCAATTTCCTCTACCCAGAAGTATTAGTAAAAAGGATTAGTAGGGGACAGAGTGGAATATAACCCCCCAAAAAATTTAACTGGCTTACTCCACTTTAGAGAAAGTAAAGTGATACCCTTAATATGTAAGAATATATTGCAGGATTATACCACTTTATACTAATGATGCAATATCCATATAATAAGGTATGATATACTTTCAGGGGCAAAGCACTTTTTAAGTATTTTTTCATGAATCAGAATCTTTGACATTTTGTTATAAAATAATTACAACTGCAAAACTTACGGTTTCAGATGAATGCAGAGGAAGCATGCAAGTTGGGTTTAGTGACTGAGGTGTTTCCAGATGAGCACATGGATCAGGTCTGGCCAAGGTTGCATCAGTGGGCCAAGCTTCCTCCCATTGCCATGATGAGGGCTAAGGGCCTTATCAGATCACACTTAAAGGATAAACTTCATGAGGTTTGTTGTTATAACTTTGTTCAGGGTAAATACTAGGAATTGTATGGTGGCTGGCAACTAGGGATTACATTTTTTTACAAGAAATATACACCATTGCTTGTGAACAAGTTACATACCATGATATATGTCACATGTCATGTGTCACTGCATGTCACTTTTATAGGTTCATTTTGTCATCAATTTTAAGGTAAGATTTCTCATTTGTCTTAAAACTTTTATTAATCCATTGACAATAAATATGCAATCAACATACACCATCAGTTTTTTTATGGCTGGTAGGCATTATTCTAAGGGGGGGGGAAAATCATTGGTATGAAAGTAGAAATCATATGTTTTATATATATTTTTTCTCTCTCTCTTTGCAGGTGAATGATTTGGAATGCAAACGTTTGGCAGAATCATGGACCACTGAAGAGTTTATGACTTCATTAATGAAATTCTTCACCAAGAAATCAAAGCTTTAAGAAAAGTGGTATATATGTGTGCCAACTTGAATAGACTTATCGCTGTATTATTGATATATAGTTAGGTACTCCATGTCAGCTGTTTGTTTGGGTACGAGTTTTAACATTTTTTACAAATATGTATAATATATGTACTTTAATGCAATACAAGACAGATTTGCCATCTTTTCTGGTGGTTATTAGGGTGTCACGTGATGCACTGCAATACCCAAAAGCTGTCTCGTGATCAGAGGCGAGACATGTTGCTCTGCTCCGCCCACTTTTGTGATGAAATGGTAATAGCCACGGTTGACAGCTAGCTGTTTTACTGTACTTTCAACTGGTACACAATATTTTAGAATATAATAACCTAGATAACTTTTAATCTTATGTTGGTTTTGCTGTGTTTTAGATATCTATATGTATGAATATGGATGAAAATAACTGAGGTATGAGGAATGCATCTATTAACTCGATATGTTTACCACCTACTCTATTCCTGCTGCGCGAGAGGTGTCACCTTTGCCGTCACCGTTGGAAAAGATGGCTTTTTTTGGTCACAGTGTACATTCTGCAGTAGGAGTAATAGAATGAAATTTTATATATGACTGTTGATATTGGTATATGTGGGAGTGTATGTCTTTCTGTGCATCTATAGTTGGTTGTCATAAACAAAATATTTTTATAAATGATGAAAAATGGATAAACACAATAGTCTTCTTTTTTATGTATCAGATATGCATTTAATATATTGACCAATTCAGTGTGACGTCACGAGTCGGAGTCGCCATTCCACTTGGTGAAAATGCTCGCAGATACCTCGCTATCATCGTGAAGGAAAATGGCGTATGAATTCTTTGATTCTTCAAAAACCGAAGCGAAAAGGTGATATGAAGCAAAACTAGAAGCTGTGTAGCTAAAAGAGTACTCATACCGAAATCTGGATCGACGATCCTTCGAAATGACCTAAAATTGAATATTCTGACATCTACGACTATTCTATCAATAAAGCAGATGATAATAATAATTATATAATAACATAATTTGCTACAGTAATGTATGACGTTTAGCTATATAGGTATTTTTTCTGTGAAATCAGTGCCACTTCCTAACATCACTTTTCTTCCCATTTACTAGGTGTTTATACAAAGGAGACAATGAAGTCACATATAGGCCTAAAAGCGCACAACGCATTTTTCTCTCTCCTCAATAATTTGACCTCAAGAGATAGGCCCTCTTCAGTTGTTTCTTCTGCTGGACCATATGACATTTCAGACAAAGGCAACAGGCAACTGTATACCTGCTTTGTTTTCATTTAATGGACAGTGCTTGAAGGCACTTGGGATAAAGTCTGGGTGAAGTGGATCGGGGATGGTTTGCCTGTAAATATAAATTATGATAAATCAATTTATTACAAAAAAGGAATAAAATGAAAATAATAGAATTGCTTTTGTGCTTTTTAGAATATATGACTACTGCCAAAACCTAATGTCGACAATGTTGATCTTGTTTGGCCTTGATAGGTTGTGTAGATAGGAGTTTGAAAGTAATTATCTGTCTCTGAAATTTGAAAAGGTGTAATATATTTATATGTAGATCAATAAAATGTTCTGAGCAGATGTAAACATTTTCCACCAGGCGTCCATGCACTTCCATCAGCGTCCATGCGTTTCATGGCCTGTAGGCCTACCCATCACTTTCATTATTCAGGTTTCTTTTCGTGATATGGAAATATATGAAAAGTTAAACCTTTCTTTCCCATCATGTTGTGGTTTGAACAACCAATGACAACACAGTTCCTTGGCATTTTCACACAAAGAAATGAAATTCTCAGGACAATTCAGCGATTTTGTAAGCAAAGAGCAGTGATTTTTCGAACGAACAAGGGTTTGTTTTCACCAAGTGCTCGTTGCTAGGGGCGGTTGCTAGGCGTTACCGAATCGGTCTATTGGCAGTTGCAATATGGGTGCTTTTCTTTGTAATTACAAAGAATCACTATATGTAAGTATAGGAAAATCCACTAATTATTGTAAAAATAAAGATAAGAATAGTTGTAAAATTTTAAAAATCTGTTGATTATTGTAATTATAAAAAATAATAAATTATAATTAGAATCACTTACTGAGTTTTAAAATAATGAACCCTTACTCTTCATGGCTTATCTCTAAAGTCTTGATCATTTTCATTTACCGACCCTGCACTCTCCTTTATTTCCATTGCATGCTATTACGTACTGCTTTTTTCAACCAGCTTGAAAAAGAGTTTTTGTATATAAGACCAAGCAAAAAGCCAGTCGCTCACGCTCACTCAGTAGTAGCCTTACGGGTCTGTGTCATTGTAAATAGTGAACTACAGCATTATCAAATTACCAAAGTGTTAGAAAATAAATGTGTTTCTTTATCTATTCTGCTATGTGTATTTATTCCAGGTGCATCTGATACATTCTTGAACAAGAACTAAGTGTAAAGAATAAACAGTAAGAAAGCATCACCAGACTAACGTGGTCAAAGTACTATTAAGCGAGAAGTAACTGCTTCATATTAATTAACAAAGTAATTACGATCTTTAAGAGAAACTAGTGGAACAGTTACAGGAATTTCCTGATGGTTATACTAGCAATATATTTAAGGATGCATAACAACCTAACATGGATCTCCTTGTAAATTGTTTATTCTTGCAGACATTGCTAGTGTAATTTTGTTTCTTTTTTGTTGTAATGCTTTTTATTCTTGTGGTGATTAATGAGATGCATTGAGAATATATAACATTAACTGTTTTATAATTATGATAATTGGTTTACTGACCAATGAGCAGAATACAAAATTTACCATGTTTCTGAAGAGGTTTAGGTTAACAATGAATTCTTCTATACAATACGGATATCAATAAAATTTTAAAACAAAAAAAGGGTGTTGTTAAGAAAATAAACATTAAACATAATTACATCAAGATAAAGATGTTTATCAATGTGTGCACTGATTTTGAGATAGCATTTCACAAACTCTCCTATAACCCTTTAATAACATACGCTGTTGTGGAATTGCAATATCACTTAGTCTTACACCTGACAGTTAGTAACCTAGTCTGGTGCCTATCCTGGTGGCATGTCCGCAGTCTCTGTAGAAGCATGTGTGACTGGGAGCAGCTTTTTCCCAAAACATAGGGTGAGGTGCATTTGCCTGTCACCTAATGGTGGCAGTGTGAACCTTGTGAGAGATTAGGTATAGTTTTGGGAGGGGTGGGCAAGGATGATGCAACATACCCTCTTCTGCACAGCCTCTAAGTGCCACACTGGACACATGGACTCCAGCTCAGGTCGGATCCTCAGGCAATACTGATGGATCAGTTGCTCCTCACCTGTTGTAAAAAGACCTTATATGGTTGCTCGAGTTACAATATGGTCTATGTGGCCTTGCCAAGTCAGGCTCGAGTTGATGAGGAGCCCATCCATTTTGCCTGTGATGATTTGGTGGATTTCATTTTTGCAAAGGTGGATGCTTGGGGACAATATGCCCCTTCTGAAGAAACTGATATTAAGCACCTTACACTTGTTAGGGTTTCGGATGAATTTTAAGTCCTCACACTGTAGGTGAGCTGTGGTGATCTTGTACTGAAGTCGGTTATAGTTGGCAATAAATATTACTTTGCAAAGTGTGTAGCGTTGAAAACTGTTGATGAGTGTGGAGAAGAGGTCTGTCCTAATGCATGGCCCATGTGGTTTGCAGTCAAACAGATGCCTTGCCACCATATGTTACTGAAGAAGGATATTATGAATAGAAGCAGTGAAGTACTGCATCTGAGATAGTATAGGTGGGTCACAGCTTTTTAAAATCAATTAGGCACAGTTGTGTTACAGAGTTCCACTGTTCCAGGGCCTTCAGTATGACATCCATAAGCTACACTAAATACAGCATGGTAGAGCGGCCCTTCAAGTTGCCAAACTGCTGGTGATCAATGAGGTGCCTTTTGTCAGCCAGAGCGAGGTTTGCTATGTGGCCCTCCAACGTCTTCCTGAAGGTGTGTAAGAGTGCCACAGGCTGCAGCATTTCTTGGCAGGTGACATGGACTACCTTAAGCAGTGCTGCCACAATTGAAGCCCTCCATTGTGTGAGGCCGATTCCAGTGTGTAGGCATTTGTTGTAGATGATTTCCAGAGGTGGACATAGTTCATATGCAAATTCATTTATTAGTTGTAAAGAAGATATTTTATTTATTTTCTTTAGTTACTTGTGTATGTCCAACTTCGAATAGTATGGTGTAGGTGCAATGGCTGGTGGGCTGGAGGGGATAGTTGGTGCATTCTACAACAAAATACTCATTTATCGCATTTGCTATGTGGCCCGGGCTTTCGAGGCTAAGAAACTAAAGGTTCATACGTCACATTGTATTACACTTTGTTTAGTCCTGGAGTGCGCCAGGGATATACTCTCCCCCCTAATTGTTTCAACTGTACCTTCAGGCTACTTGAACGATTAAGGCATGCTTATAGGTGAGATTCCCATCACCGCTTTGAATTATGCTGACTGTGTCGCTATGCTATCCAAATCAGTTAAGGAAAAACAGCATATTATAGAAGCAGTAGAAAGGTCTACTAGGTCTATAAGTCTTGTTAACAGCATGCTCAAGGCAGAGGTCATCGCATCTCTACCACATTTAAACTGTCAACATGTAAACGGTGAGGCTATAGAGAAAGTCGAGAGTTTCAATACCTCGGATTACTTATTAAACCTTCAGATGATGTCAAGATCGATATTAAAATCGGCAAAGCATAGTCAGCCGTTCAGTCCCTCTGGAATCCTCTCTGGAACTACCATCATGTATCCCTCAAGACAAAACTATAGGTCTATTGAGCATCAGTACGTACCATCAGACACTTCGATGCCTCCGACCATTGCTCTCTGCGGGCTATCCAAATTTGTTACAAAGACTGTCACAAACCAATAAATAAGATGTCATCAGGCTATAACATACGGACGGTATTGTGGATATTACAATACACATAATGATAATAATCCTACTCGCCTAACATATTCCAAATGCACCCATAGACATTCGAAGTGTGCAGGAGCGGTGTTGGTGCTTCTTCGGCGTTCATAGACTGACGTACGCAAGGACGTACGTACAGACACTACTGTCACTTATACCACAATGCCGGCTTAATCATCGAAAACCATGTTTCATTTAATGAATTTATATCAGTATCTTTTAACTTACTGGTAGCACTTGCGGGATTAGTGAGAAGTCATGAGGAGGGTGGGAGGAGTAGCGGGTTGCCTACGAAAGGTGACGAGGCAGCAGTGTTGTGAAAGGAGTCAGGGAGAGGGTGACAGGAAGGTTACACTGGGTATGGGGTGGATCATGTAGAAACCCCACGCCTAGAACTAGTCTCACATAGTGAGTTGTTTTAAGGTACTAATTATTGTTGCCTCGGGGTACCCTGAATGTTTACGTCTTAACAGCAAGACACTACGACCGGCTACAATACAGCTCCTACCGGCACACTGCGTCTAAATAACGTGCTAGTTTACAAGCTAAATATTTTACTATGAAATTTCAGCAGTTTTTTTTTTTTTTTTTTTTTTTTTTTTTTTTTTTTTTTTTTTACAATAGACTTACCTATCACCATGTAAAACCACGCAGTGCACATATCGGTAGAACAAAAATCACCAAATATATGAGCTTCCTGAGTCGTGGTAACAGCGCCCTCTAGGTTTATGTGGAGGTTCATGTCATGAATTACATATTCCTTTGCTGTATTTTCCTTTTCAATATTAAAAGTACCTTCAAATTGTATTTTACCTCAATGTAATTAGAAATATGCCCCCAAAGACATGAAGATGTTTAATCATTATCATTTTTGTTTACGTAGTACACCTTTTTCAGATCGCATTCTAGAAAATAGTGTCAAAAATGTGGTCCATGGGCTGCTGCAGCCAGACACATTCTTATGTTATACAGGATTCCATTAGCCTTTTGTCTTTTAAGAATACTACTTGCATTATATCCTTTATTCCATATGAATCAAATGAGCTTTTTGTCTTTTATGTGTATTATATTTTTATCACGTTTTAAACAATATGTTACATATCTGTTATCTTATATGGTGAATTCATATTATATCTAGCCTACTGAAGTAAATCAGCTTGGCATCCTTTGCATTATCCCAATTGCATGCACATAGGTTAAGAAAAGGGAAAAACCTCTTAATATATTCCTCATTTATTTGTGCTAGCTTCTTCACACTTCCCTCAGATTTCAGGTGTCAATGTAACTGAGCGAGCAGAGAAACTTTTCCTATGTGGTACATCCGGGAACTGAGACAGGTAAGGCATTACCCGAGAACAACAAATGGGATGTTTCAATACACAAAAGTTCTCTCAATCCACACCTGACATATATTTTTTTCTTTTATTTATCTATAATTATATGAAATATATTGTGTCCTCTCCAGAACCAAAGTGCTACTACATTATTGAGCATCAAGTTGATATATATGTGTATATTAGAGTTCTTGTTCAATATAACAACGTTCAGCTCATAACTGGTAGACATTTGTTCCTTTTGACAATTATAACCCTGATGGTCAATCAGTGTTTCAAAACCACCAGCAAATGCAACAAACATTATATTGGACAAGAAAACACAAAAAAAGAAAAAAAGTCATGACAAGAAAATCACCATAAAAATGTATGTACACGAAAGAAAAATGTAAGAAAGGCAAATCCACGTCCAGCTTAAGGTTGATGAGCACGTAAAAAACAAAACTGAATATGAATCGGCAGAAGTAGAGTGGGAAGGTACAAGTCATTCCACACATTTTGGGAAGTATGGGCTTCCCCTTAAACTGAATAAAAGGGAGATAAAATATGAAAATACATCGCAGGTAGATTCAACATTTCACAAAGACAAGTTTTCAATCGGTTAGGAAAGAAAAGGGTTCCAAAATATTTTGGAATGAGTCAATCTCAGACAAGTATAAAACACAATACTTCTCCGATAAAATGAACACATGAATCTGTTTGAATTTCTCGTAAAACAGTGTTGTCTTTGTCATCCTGTTACCAATTTACCTGCTTACTCTTGTATTGACTAAAGAAGGAACTTCGGACTACAATACAATACCTTTATAGAAGTATCTAACCCCTGAAAGGCCCAATATAGTAATACAAATTTTCCACACAAAAAAATCATACGCAATAAATAACTGGAAACTATAGTAGTTAGATCAAAGCTATAAAACCGGATGATTATGACTGAAAAGGTACACAGTAAAAACAGTTAACTATATCAACTGAACCTTAACTTTAAAATTTGAGTGTAACATTCCAACTAAATATAACCTTTGGCTAGAAACTAAAACTGTGTATTCCTAGCTTAGAAATTCTTACAATTAATAAAAAAAATTTCTATACAAAAATTACAAACATCTTCCATCTTGCTTTGTATCTATATATAAATCTCTTAAATCAAACAGCGAGTCTTTTTGCCCCTTTTTCTCGGACCTCGATGAGATATGAAAATGGGCACTGCAGTCTGTAACATTAAAAATATCAGGAAGACAGAATAGAAATCTATATATATTTATAAATATATATAACATGTACAATTTCTGATACACGCACACATCCTGAGGCTTCATGGTAGAGAGGCCAGAACATCAGCACATGACAATGCTACATTTCTTGCGACCTCCTGTTCGTCTACTCATCAGTTCACTTGCAGAAGCGTCTATGACCAACACTGGAGAGCTGACACCTTCTATGTCCTTGTCCAACAAAGAATACGAGAAAAATATATTTTTTACAGTAAGGTACCACTCCCAGGGAAGGACAGACAATCCAGGCAATATCTGATTTTTAGTATTGACGGTACATTTCTTTCCTGAATTACACAGGTCCTGTTCAAATCACATCTTCCTGTTTTCTCTTTGCACCAGATCTGATCTAAGTAAGACTTCTAAATGGATGCCTCCATTGTTCCTTAAAATATTTTCCATGATATTTATACACACATCACTGAGACTGTACATTTCTTATACACTTTATATCCTTGTGACTGTACACATGACCAGCATGACACACAATGCGAGTTCCTCGTCAGCATCGAGACTCACTGGAGATTTGTGGGGATGTCGGGGCATCCCGGATGTCAGCATACACGGCTGGCAGTTTTGGTGGGCTGAGGTTCTTCAAGGGGGGCAGCGGTACCCCTGTCAACCTAGCCACCTCCTCCTCCAGCTGGCGGTTGCGGCCCAACATGGCCACATAGTTATGGTGTAGCTGCTTCTGGTAGCGTATGACTCGCTCCTTCTCCTCTGTCCACTTCTTGCGCTCTTCCTCAAACTGCTGTCTCTGCAGCTCATTCTCCCGCTTCATGCCTTCGACCTCAGACTTGTACTTGTCCACCTGGAGGAGCAGGTCCTGGTCGTGTGCTCTCGCCTGGGAGCGCTGCTGCTGCGCCTGGTCCAGCTGCAGGCGCAGGTCGCCAGATTCACGGCGCTGCTGACCCATGAGGTCGTGCAGCGAATTGATTTCAGAACGTCTCCGCTCCACCTCGTTCTGGTACTGTCTCACCTGGGCTCTCAGGTGCAGCAGCTCGTGGCCGCGCGTTGTCTGGTCGCCCTGGGAATCCTTCAGCTGGGTTTTCAGCAAGGAGATTTCCCCTGCAAGAAATTACACAATCAAATCTCCATCTACATCATGTTTTTAAATTACCAACCGCTAGAACATCCAAAATGTGTGAGAAAATACATCACAAGCAACTGAAAAGTTTCTTTACAACAACAAACAATATACAAACCTGACTTCTGACAAAGGTTCCACTCTGTCTCCTCTAGTTGGGTCCTCAGAGTACTGAGCTCTCTCCGCAACTGCTCCGTCTGACTCTGGTGGCCGTCTCTCTCCCGGCGCACCTCCTCCAGCTCTGCCATCAGCTTCCTGCGCTCCTGCTGTAGCTGTGGATTAATATTCTTCGTTAGATTTAATTCTGATTAAATAAAATGAGTGAAATCAGAATAAAACGAATCATAGGCTTGTCAATCATCTGATGATTAAATTATCTTTTTTTTACAAATCAATACATGAATAAACACAGGGCCACTTACTCTGAGCCATTAACAAAAAGGAAGTGATTACTACTTAGCAACTCTTTCCTGTAAGTTTAGACTCTGATATAAGCAACTTACCTGGTATGTTTGGGTGGTAAGTTGCTGTTCCACCTTGAGGGCCTTCTGCTGCGCTGCCTTCAGGCGGGAGTCGTACAAGTCTCTGATCTTCTTCAGCTCTCTCTCCCACGTCTTTTCCTTCTCCTCATACACCTGAGAGGGAAAATGTGGTAAATATTTTGTGGCAATCTTATGTTGTATCCCTAGTCCTAATGAATATTAACTATATCATTCTTATTACTATGAACACTATCAATAGCTGGCTATTATCAGGACTATTACTGTTATATTACTGTTGCGCAAGTGCACTATCTACTCTATGCCCCCTACCCCAACCCGTCCCATAGGTCCAAGAGTCCCCAAGTGTCTACGAGTCCTAAAGAGCCCGAAAGCCCGAAAGCCGTAAAGCGTCTGAGGGCTACAGCGTCAGGGGCGTCAGGTGCGCGTCGTGGGCGTGGCCGCCGTCTCCCGCCCTACCTTGAATATCACCTGCTCGTTCTGCTCCATGGTCTCGCGGAGCGTGTTGATCTCGGAGTCCTTCTCCTTGAGCATGGCCTCGAGTTCCGCCACGCCGGAGTCGGAGGGCGAGGGCGTCTGGTGGTGCTCGTCGAGGGTGAGCTCGCTGATGGAGCCCGCCACGGAGCCGCAGATGGTGCGGTCGAGGCCGGGGTTGGAGCCCGTCACGGACACGGACCGGTCCAGGCCCAGGTTGGAGCCGCTCACGGAGCCCGAGCGGTCCAGGTTGGAGCCCATCACGGACGCCGAGCGGTCCAGGGCCACGGTGGAGCCCGAGCGGTCCAGGCCCTGCACGGAGCCCGTGTGGTGGCCGCCGCCCATGCGCGACAGGTTGGTCACGGAGCCGCCCATGCGCTGGTGCAGGCCGCCGCCGCTGCCGCCGCCGGGGCCGGCCGCGTGGTGGTGGTGGTGGCTGTGGTACTGGTACTGGTGGTGGTACTCGCTCGAGAGGTTCTTGAGGCTGTCGTAGCGCGGCAGGTCCGTGCTGCTGGACGAGTAGCCGTTGGCGCGGCTGTAGGCGATGGCGGCGGCGTTGTCGTAGGCGCTGGACAGGCGGTTGTCGTAGGCCGACAGGCGGTGGTGGTGCGGCTGGCCGTCCTCGATGTTGCTGCACGTGGACTGGTGCGACGGCGGCCGCGGCGGCGGCGGCGGGTACGACGGGGGGCTGTTGTTGTTGTTGCTGCTGTTGTGGCTGCTGCCGCTCGTGTTCATGTTGTTGTTGATGGCGCTCGTGTTGCTCCCGCTGCTGCTGCTCATGCTGCTGTTGTGGCTGATGTAGCTGCTGTTCTTGTTGTTCATGGAGATGTTCTTGTTGTTGTGGAGCTTGGTGAGGCTGTTGTACTTGTTGTTGTTGTCGGCGTGGTCGTAGTAGCCCCGCGAGGACAGCGGCGTCACCAGCCCCCGCCGGTCCAGCGAGTAGCTGTTGTGGCTCAGCGTCTTCAGGTCGCCCATGCCTGCGGGGGAGGAGGGGAGGGGGGTTAGAGGGCGGCGGGCGGAGGCGGAGGCTTAAACTGGGCATTAATCAACCAAATCTGGGTTTTTATATTAACTGTCAGCAATATACTTGCTTGTGGTCATTATCAATCATGGCAATAAATTTAATTAAAAATTTAGTAAAAATATTAACATTCTTAGTATATAATTCTGAGATAATATGATACAAGATGATAAATTCACACTACTACTACTATTACGAGAGATAGATAGATAGACAGACAGATAGATAGAGAGAGAAGAGGAGAGAGAGAGAGAGAGAGAGAGAGAGAGAGAGAGAAGAGAGAGAGAGAGAGAGAGAGAGAGAGAGAGAGAGAGAGAGAGAGAAAAGAGAGAGAGTGAGAGTGAGAGTGAAAGTGAGAGTGAAGTGAGAGAGAGAGAGAGAGAGAGAGAGAGAGAGAGAGAGAGAGAGAGAGAGAGGAGAGAGAGAGAGAGAGAGAGAGAGAGGAGAGAGAGAGAGAGAGAGAATCATGAAGAAAAGAAACGAGAGAGAAAAAGAAAAGAAAACGAGTAAGAACAAGAAACAAACACTTCTCGTCTTAAAAAAAAATAAAAAATAAA
>NW_020872403.1:188658-224126 GCF_003789085.1 Penaeus vannamei | reverse complement strand
GGATTTCTGTGTGTTTTATTTTTTTGTTATTGTTGTTTTATTTTTTTGTTTGTGTGTGATGTTTTTTTGGTTGTTTGTTTGTTGTTTTAGTTTGTTTGTTATTGTGATTTTTTTTGGTTTGTTATTTTTGTTTGTTGTGATGTTTTTGGGTCTTTGTTGCTTAATTTTTTGTTTGTTTTGTGATTTTTGATTGTTTGTTGTTATTTTTTTGTTGGTTATTGTGATGCTTTTTGTTGGTTGTTATTTTTTGTTTGTTATTGTGGATGTTTTTTGGTTGTTGTTGTTTTTTTTGTTTGTTATTGTGATGTTTTTGGTTGTTTTGTTGTTATTTTTTGTTGGTTATGTGAATGCTTTTTGGTTTGTTGTTTTTTTGTTTGTTATTGTGATGTTTTTGGTTGTTTGTTTGTTATTTTTTGTTTGTTATTGTGATGTTTTTTTGGTTGTTTTGTTGTTATTTTTTTGTTTGTTATTTGTGATGTTTTTTGGTTGTTTGTTGTTATTTTTTTTTTGTTTGTTATTGTGATGTTTTTTGGTGGGTTGTTGTTTTGTTGTTTTATTTTTATTTTTTGTTTATTGTGAATTTTTTTTGGTTTGTTTGTTGTTATTGTTTTGTTTTTGTTGTTATTTTTGTTTGTTATTGTGATGTTTTTTGGGTTGTTTGTTGTTATTTTTTTGTTGTTTTTCTGATGGGTTTTTTTGGTTGTTAGTTATTTTTTGTTTGTTATTGTGATGTTTTTTCTGTTTGTTTGTTGTTATTTTTTGTTTGTTATTGTGATGCTTTTTGGTTGTGTTTGTTTGTTGTTATTTTTTGTTTGTTCATTGTGATGTTTTTGGTTGTTTGTTTGTTGTTTTTTTGTTGTGATTTTGTTGATGTTTTTTTGGGTTGTTGTTTTTTATTGTTTTGTTTTTTATTGTGATGTTTTTTTTTTGTTTGTTGTTGTTATTGTTTGTTAATTGTGATGTTTTTTTGGTTTGTTTGTTTGTTTATTTTTTTGTTTGTTATTTGATGCTTTTTTGTTTGTTTGTTTGTTTGTTATGTTTGGTTATGTTGTTTTTTGGTTGTTTGTTTTTTTATTTTTTGTTTGGTTATTGTGATGTTTTTTTGGTTGTGGGTGGTTTGTGATTTTTGGTTATATTGGTATGTTTGTTTGTTATTTTTGTTTCGTTATCTGTGATGCTATTTGGGGTTTCAATTGTTGTTTTTTTGTTTTGTTATTCGTGACAATTTTTGGTTATTTCTTTGTTGTTATTTTTTGTTGGTTATTGTGATGTTTTTGGTTGTTTGTTTGTTATGTTTTTGTTTGTTTTTCGTGATGTTTTTTTGGCTGTTTTGTTTGTTGTTATTTTTTGTTTGTTATTTGTGATGTTTTTTGTTTGTTTTGTTGTTATTTTTTTTGCTTTTTGTTGTTTGTTTGTTATTTTTTGTTTTTTATTTTGTGCTTTGTTGTTTGTTTGTTGTTATTTTTGTTGGTTATTGTGATGCTTTTTGTTGTTTGTTGTTTTAGTTTGTTTTGTTAGTGTTTTTTTTGGTTGTTTGTTTGTTATTTTTTGTTTGTTTGTATGTTTGTTGTTTGTTGTTAATATTTTGCTAGTTTTGGTGCTTTTTGTTTCGTTGTTTGTTGTTATTTTTTTGTTGGTATTGTGATGCTTTTGTTTGTTTGTTGTGTTGTTTGGTAGCTTAAATGAATTAAGGGGATAAAGATTATATTATTGCTATGATTTACGATAGTATGATTTTTTATTTTTTAATTGTTTTGCTTCATTTTTTGTCGTTATTATTATTAATATTATTGTTGTTGTTGTAATTATGTTATTATCATTTTCATCACATTATTATTATTATACATTATATTATTATTATTATTATTATTATCTTTATCATTATTATTATTTTTTTTTTTTTTGTTGGTAACGCTGATATCAAACTGGCGTTAATATCAATATAATTGTTATTAATATTATTTCGGATGATCTTACGGTTTTATTACGTGTTGCTGTCAGCTCTCTTCCTGTCCTTTTGTTATCACCCTCTTGCCATCTCCATACGTCACTTATCCCCGAATTCCCTCTTCCTGTTTTCTTAAGAGCCTCCCCACCCTCCACCCCCATCCCACCCTCGTTTCCTTCGTCTTCTGTCTCCTCCTTCTCCTTTTCTTGTTTCTCTTGATTCTTTTCTTCTTCTTCGTCCTCTTTTTGTTCCTCATCCTCCTTCTACTCCTCTTCCTGTTCCTCTTCATTCTTCTCTTGTTCATCTTTTTCTTGTTCCTCCTCTCTTTTTCCTCTTCCTCCATCTCCTCCTACTCCTCCTCCTCCTCCTCCCTCTCCCTCCCTTCCTACTCCCCCTCCTCTACCTCCTCATTCCCTTCCTATACTTCATCTCATTCTCTTCCCCTTTCCCCTTCAGCGCCCCTCATACAACCCTCTCCCTCTTCCTTTCGATCCTCCCACTCCTTCCCCCTCACTTCCCCACTCCCTGCCCCCCTCACTTCCCACTCCCCCTGCCTCCCCTTCCTTCCCACTCCCTCCCCTCACTCCCCCACTCCCTCCCCTCCCCACTCCCTCCTCCCCTCGCCCCCCCCCCTCAATCTTTCGCCAATCCCCTCAGCGACGCAAGATCAAACAGCCAATTCCTACCCCCCCACCCCACCCCCACCCCCAAGCCGCGCGTCAACGGGGCGGCTTCAGATCCGTCTTGAGAGAAAGAGAGGGAGGGAGGGAGGGAGGGAGGAAGAGTGGGAGAGAGGGAGATAGGAGAGACGGAGAAAGGAGGGAGGGAGGAAGATGGAGAGAGAGAGAGAGAGAGAGAGAGAGAGAGGAGAGAAGAGAGAGAGAGAAAGAGAAGAGAGATAGAGAGAGAGAGGGGAGGGAGAGGGGGGTTTAGGGAGGGAGGGAGAGAGGAAGGAAGGAAGGAGGGATGAAGATGGAGAGAGAGGTTGAGAGATAGAGAGGGAGAGGGGTGAAGGAGAAGGAGAGAGAGGGGATTAGTAAAGAGAAAGAAAGAGGAAAGAGAGACAGAGAAAGCGAGGGAGAAAGAAAGAGAGACAGAGACAAAGAAGGATCCAGAATAAGATAAAAGAGAGACCTAGAACGAAGAACGAGCAGAGCAAAAGAGAAAGAGAGAAAGCGGGAGTCAAGAAGGCATTATTTTCTGATTACAAGATGCCTCCTCCTCCTCTGCTGCTGTTCCTCCCCTCCTCCTCCTCCTTCCCCCCTCCTCCTTCCCCTCCCCCTCCTCCTCCCCCTCCTCCTCCTTCCCCTCCCCTCCTCCTCCTCCTCCTCCTCCTCCTGCTGCTGCTGCTCCTCCTCTGCTCCTCCCTCCTCCCTCCTCCTCCTCCTCCTGCTCTTGCTCCTCTCCCCTCCTCCTCCTCCTCCTCCTCCTCCTCCTCCTCCTGCTGCTGCTCCCCCCCCTCCCCTCCCCCTCCTCCCTCTGCTCTCTCCCCCTCCTCCCCTGCTCCTCCCCCTCCTCCTCCTCCTGCCTGCTCCTGCTGCTGCTGCTCCTCCCTCCTCCTCCTCACTGCTGCTGCTCCCCCCTCCTCCTCCCTCCTCCTCCCCCCTCTCTGCCTCCTCCCTCCTCCTCCTCCTCCTCCCCCCCCCTGCTCTCCTCCTCCTCCCCTCCCTTCTTCCCTCCCCTCTTTTTCCTCTCCCCTCTTCCTCTTGCTGCTCCTCCCCCTCCTCCTCCTCTCCCCCTCTTGCTCCTCCTTCTCCTCCTCCTCCCCCTCCCCGTCTCTTCCTCCTCCCCTCCTCCTCTCCTCCTCCTCCCCTCCTCCTCTCCCACCTTCCCTCCCACTCTTCCTTCCCCCCCTCCTCCTCCCCTTCCCTCTTCTTCCTCTTCCTCCTCCCTCCTCCTCCTCCTCTTCCTCCTCCTCCTCCTCCTCCCTCCTCCTCCTCCTCCTTTCTTCCTCCTCCCTCCTCCTCCTCCTCCCTCTCCTCCCCTTCCCCTCTCTTCCTCTTCCTCCTCCTCCTCCTCCTCCTCTCTCCTCCTCTTCTCTCCTCCTCCTCCTCCCTCCCTCCTCCTCCTGTTCTTCCTCCTCCTCCTCCTCCTCCTCCTCCCAGAAGCGAGGACAGCTGTGAGGGCGAGCGGGTCGAGGCACCGAAGGCACTGCGAGTAAAGTGGCGCAACCAGATTCGCCGTCGGGGCTTGCGTGCGTCGCTGGTTGCTTGTGTCGTTGCTTGTGTTGGGGGGGGGGTGTTGTTTTATTGTTTTTTTGTATTTGTGGGTTATTCAAAGATTTTTTTTTTTTTTTTTTTTTTTTGTCTTTCGTTTTCTTTCTCGCTCTCGCTTTTCTCATTCTCTCCCTTTCTCTCTCTCGATCTCTTGTTCTTATTCTCTCTTTCTCTCTCTCTCTCTCTCTCTCTCTCTCTCTCTCTCTCTCTCTCTCTCTCTCTCTCTCTCTCTCTCTCTCTCTCTCTCTTCTCTCTCTCTCTCTCTCTCTCTCTTCTCTCTCTTTTTCTGTTTCATTCTCACTCACTCACTCCTCACTCACTCACTCTCACTCTCTCTCTCTCTCTCTCTCTCTCTCTCTCTCTCTCTCTCTCTCTCTCTCTCTCTCTCCGTCTCACTCACGCTCAATTAATCTGTCTGTGCTAATTTGTTTATCTGTCGCGTCTATAAATCATTCTCCCTCCCTTTCCCCTCAACCAGCCGTCGCTTTCCTCCCCTCCGCTCTGCCTCCCTTCCCCTCCCTTCACCCCTCCCTCCTCCCCTCATTTCCCGGTTCCTACCCTCACCTCCACCCTCCTCCCCTCCCTCCCCCGGCCGTCTCACGTCAGCTGATCGGAGTGAGTTATTCTGACCGTGAATCCCTTCGTCGCCGACCCACACTTGGTTAATTTAACTGGGTTTTCACCCTCCTCTCTCTCCTCCCTCTCTGTCTGCCCTGCTCTTTCTTTTCTTCCTTCTTTCTTTCTGTGTTTTTTTCTGTCTTTCTCTCGTTCTTGCTCTCGCTCTCTTTCGCTTTTATCTCTCCTCTCCTTTCCTGATCTTGTTCTCTTTTTTCCTCTTCTTCTCATCTCCGCTCTTTTCCTCTTCTTTTCTCTTTATACTTTCTCTCTCGCTTCATCATTTCACCTCTTTCGTCCTTCCCTCTCACCAAACCCTCTCTCTCCCCTCATCCTCCTCTCCCAACCCTTTTCTACCCACTCTCCTCTCATCCTCTCCTCTCCTACCTCCCCCCCCCCCTGCCTCTCCTACTTCCTCTCCCACACTCACTCCTCTCCTCTCTACCTAGACCTCTCCCCCCTCTCCCCTTCTGCTCCCTCTCCCCCTCTCCCTTTCTACTCAGACCCTCTCCCCTTCTCCCCCTCTCCCTCCCCTTCTACTCAGACTCTCCTCTCCCCTCACTCCCCTCACTCCCCTCCCCTTCTCTCATTCTGCCCTTGTAATAATTTCTCCCCCCCCCCCCCCGTTGCCATTGTCAGTGTGGTTAACCTACATCCGCGTGTGGAAGCATCTTATACATGTGTAGATGGTGGGGTGGGCTGGGTGGGTGGGTCGATGGTTTGGGGGGTAGGGGTGGCAGAGGGGGCGGGGGGTAGGGGTGGTGGCAGAGGGTAGGGTTAGGGGGTGGGGGTAGGGTGTCGGTAGAGGGGCGGGGTACGGGTGGGGACGGGGTAGGGTGTGGCAGAGGGGGTGTGGTTAGGGGTGCAGAGGGGGCGGGGGTAGGGGTGTGCAGAGGGGGCGGGGGGTAGGGTGGTGGCAGAGGGCGGGGGTACAGAGGTAGGGTGGTGGCAGAGAGGACGGGGGGTAGGGGTGGCAGAGGGGCGGGGGAGGTGCAGCGGGGGTTTAGGGTGGTGGCGGAGGGTGGGGGGTGGGGTGGTGTAGAGGGGGACGGAGGGTAGGGGTGTGGCAAAGAGGTGGGGGTAGGGTGTGGCAGAGGGGGACGGAGGTAGGGTGGTGGCAGGAGAGGGACGGGGGGTAGGGGTGGTGGCAGAGGGGGAGGAGGTTAGGGTGGTGGCAGAGAGGGACGGAGTAGGTGGTGGCAGAGAGAGGACGGAGGTAGGGTGGATGACAGAGGGGGCGGGTTAGAAGGTGGCAGTGGGGAAAGAAGGAGAGGGAAGAGGAATGGTGAGGTATAGGTAGGTAGAGAGGGGTGGACAGGGAATGGAAGCGAGAGTAGAGTAGGATAAGAGTAAAGGGTTAGAGAGGTTAGGTGGGCAAGAGGAGGGACGGAGGGAAGAGGTGAGGAGGTAGCAGAAGGGAGACGGGAGGGTAGAGGTGAGGTGAAGGAGAGGGAGCGGGGGGTAGGAGTGAGTGGCAAGAGGGGGCGGAGGGATGAAGGGTGAGCGGTTGCAGAAAAGGGGAGACCGGAGGTAGGGGGTATAGTGCAGAGAGACGGTAGGAGGTTGGAGGCAGCAGCGCCCGAGGCGGTTCGAGAGAGGCTGTAAAGTTAGCAGCAACGCGCTGAAAAAACAGGGACGCGTGAAGTATTGGGTTACGCGCGAGTGTTCTAGAAGGTTGTGTTTTGGAGTAGAAACCGTCTCTATGAGTTGTGAATTTTATTGAGCGTTGACGCTCATCTTGGATGGTAGGAGGGGAGAGGGAAGTGAGGGTAGAACAGAGAGGACGGAGGGATAAGTAGGGAAACTGGAGGTAGGTCAGAGGAAGGAGGGTAGGGATGGGGCAGAGGGGATCGGGATTGGGTAGGTTGTATGCAGATGGCGTGCAGGAGACGCAGGCGAGTGGCTGCAGACGAGAGGGGAGAACCGCGAGGGTGTTAGGGGTTGTAATGGCAGGTGAGAGGTGTGAGGGTTAGTAGGTGTGGCAGAGTGGGCAGTGTGGGTGTTAGATTAGAGGGTATGACTCAGAGGAGAGAGAGGTGCGGAAGAGGTAGGAGGGGGTAGAGAGAGTGTGGAGAGAGAGGACGGGGGTAGGGTGTGCAGAATTACGAGAGTGATCGTATTGAATTATGAACGGGGGTATAGGTTCACAAAAGGGTAGATGGACGCACACAGGGACGGACGTGTAGGTGTTGGCAAGAGAGGGGGGTAGGCAGACGCAGGTTATAATATAGGGGGGCGGGGTATTATAGGGTGGCAGCGGTTTAGGTTAGGGGTAATGAGGTATGTAGGTGCAGAGGGGCGTGGTTAATAGAGTAGGCGGGAAAATTGACCCGGGTGTTGAGAGAGAGGACGGTCTGGCAGAGGTAGGATGGAGCTGTGGCAGAGGGTGGATGCAGGCAATCGGAAGTGAGTAGGAGCTGAAAGTTTTACAATTTGTGTGAATTGATGACTTTTTTTTGGTGATTATGTTTTTATTTCTCTTTTTTCGTTTATTTTCATCATTATTTCAAATGTGTGTATATCTCTCTCTCTCTCTCTCTCTCTCTCGTCTCTTCTCTCTCTCTCCTCTCTATCTATCTTATCTCTATCTATCTATATATATATATATATATATATATATATATATATATATGTATATATATATATATATATATATATATATATATATATATATTCATTATATATGTATGCGCACACACATACACGTGTGTGGTGTGTGTCTTTATCTATATTTTGTGTATGATATAATCTGTTCATATATTCATACCGATATGTATATCTGTCAATTTATCTCTCTCTCTCTCTCTCTCTCTCTCTCTCTCTCTCTCTCTCTCTCTCTCTATATATATATATATATATATATATATAATATATATATATATATATATAATATAAATGTGTCTGTGTGTGTGTGTGTTTACGCACATATAGCCACACTCACCTCCCTTCCTCTCCATTTCCCTTTCCTCCTTCTTTCCTCCTCTCCCCTCGTCCATCTCATCCACGAAGAGGAAGATAAATTTGATTGCGGTTTTAAGAAAAACACTTTGAGAAAATGGGAAACAAATATGCGTCTGTTTTCAGCGCGTTATTTACAGCCTCCCGGTGGGGGCCTCCTCCCACTCCCCCTCCTTCTCCTCCCTCCTCCTCCTCCTCCTCCTCCTCCTCCTCCTCCTCTCCTCCTCCTTCCTCCTCCTCCCCTCCTCCTCCTTCTACCTTCTACTCCTCTTTCTACTTTTCCTCCTTCCTCCTCTTACTACTTCTCCTCCTCTACTTCTTCCTCCTCCCACTCCTCCTCCTCCTCCTCCCCTCTCCTCTTCCTCTCCTCCTCTTCCTCCTCCTATTCCTCTTCCTCCTCCACCCTCTTCCTTCCTTCCTTCTTCTACTCCTCTCCTCCTCCTCCTCCTCTCCATTCCTCCTTCTCCTCTCCTTCCTCCTCTCCTCCTCTTCCTCCTCCTCCCCCTACTCCTCCTCCTCCTTCTCCTCCTCTTCTTCCTCCTCCTCCTCCTCCTCCTCCTCCTCCTCCTCTCCTCCCTCCTTCCTCCTCTTCCCCCCTCTTCCTCCTCTTCCTTCTTCTACTCCTCCTCCTCCTCCCCCTCCCCCTCCTTTCCTCTCTTCCTTCCTCCTCCTCTACTTCCTCCACCTCCTCTTCTACGTCTTCTTCTACCTTTCCCTTCCACTTGTTTTATTGATCTCTTGTCGAGTGCTCTTGTTTTATTTCTATTGTTTCATTTGTTATGTCTATTTTTATTTTTTTATGCAACTCTGATCGTGTTTCCAATTGAGTTGTCAGTGTGTTCTGAATTTCAATAAAAATATGTAAAAGAATCCGTGTTCGTGCATTGGTTTTTGGTTGCTGTTGTTGTTGTTTGTTCTTTCCTTCCTTGTTCACATTTTATTCGGTTTTCCCTACGTATGTTTTCCGTTTTCGTCTTTTGTTTTGATTCCTTCACATCGTCCTTCCTTCTTCGCTCTCTGCTTCTCCAAGACGGGATTCAAGTTGGCAGTGACAAGGATAATACTGATAATGATGATTATGATGATTATGATGATGGTGATTATGATAGCGATGCTGTTGATGGTGATAGTGATGATAATGATGTCTATGGGATGATAATGACGATAGATCATGATAATATGATAATAGCAGTAATGATAACAAAATGATGATGATAGTAATATTGATGATGATAATTACGTTGATGATAAAGAAGAGTGATCCTTATTGTTGATAATAGAATAGTAATAATAGTTATATCGTTAATAACATAGCGATACCAATTATCATGAAAGTGATGACAATGATAGATAAAACCATTCTGTTAAGGATAGACACCGCAGCCTCCATAGCCCCGACCCTCTCGCTCTCCCGCTCTCGGAGGCTTCTTACCTGCCACGTGTCGTTTCTCCTTCGTATTTTTATACTCTACGTACTCTACGTTTTTTGTTTTCATTTACGTTTGTTAAGCGAGTTAGGTTTTCTTTAGTTGTACCTATTTGGGTCTGGTTTTCTTTGGTTCTGTTCTTTTATTTTCTTGCGTTGTTTTGTTTATTCGAAGAATTATTGAATTCGTTTTCGATTTTAGTGTGTCAAACCAGTTTTACTTTGTTGTTTGCTTGTTTTATAGGATTTTTTTTTATAGTTTTTTTATATTTTGGAGATTTTAAAGGTGTATGACCGTGACGTCACGGCACCCTTGTTTCACGCAAAATAAACAGTCTGCCCCCGCCCTTGGTGCAAGGAATATCTGTGTTTTTTTATCCATCCCCACTTGGATGGCTGAGGTTGCAGCCGGCTTCAGGAGCAACGGAGCCCGTCAGATACTACAGCAGGAAGATTACGTGTCTTGACGGATTCTTTTGTTAATTAGGAGTCGGATGAACTTAATTTATAAAGTGAATACGGGAATAGTGCACGAAAAATGTAAGTTAAATCTGATTTTATATACAGGCCTCTCAATTGAATTTTAGTAGTTTTTATAAGGCCAGTTTGTTTTTTATTTAACTTTTTTTTACATTGAGATTGTCTTTTATTATACGGTGAAAGCCCGCTGGACCGTACCATACGACCCACGTGTCTTAGAACCCCTCCTTTGCTTGCTGACACTCCCATGTGGTTAGGTTATTCAGGGGAACAATTATACAACTTCCAATTGCGTAAGGCACCCCCCCCCCCCCCTGGGCTACGGAGCTGCATACTCCCTCAATAGTAATAGTGATGAAACTTAATATAGCGAAAAGCAGTAAAAGGACATAATGAACAATAACGAACAGCAATACACACAACAAGAGTCCGAGATATTTGAAAAGTCAGACGGAGGGACGGAGGGAAAAGCTAAACCCAAATTAACTGCGATAATAACGACTCCCACGGCTACGGTGTGTTTAATGAGATGACTAATTATAACTGCGCCGCGGTAGGTGGTTTCCGGGGGGTAGGGGTGGAGGGTTAGGGTGTAAGTGTCTGTGTGTGTAGGTGGGGGAGTGTGTGTGTGTTTGTGTAAGTGTCTGTGTGTGTAGGTGGGGGAGTGTGTGTGTGTGGTTTTGTGTATATGTGTCTGTGTGCAGGCAGGGTGTGTGTGTTTGTGTTTGTGTATATGTGTCCGTGTAAGGGAGTGTGCGTGTGTGTTTTTCTGTGTGTATGTTAGGGTGTGCGTTTGCGTGGTGTGTTGTGTGTGTTGTGTGTGTATGTATCTTGGGGAGGACTGAAAGATACAGAAGACAAGGAAATGGCAAAAATAGAGAGCGAGGGAGTGGAGTGGCAACTTGAGAGACTACTATTTCGTGTATCAGACTGTGTGTGTGTGTGTGTGTGTGTGTGTGTGTGTGTGTGTGTGGTGTGTGTGTGTGTGTGGTGTGTGTGTGTGTGTGTGTGTGTGGTGCGTGTGGTGTGTGTGTGTGTGTGTGTGTGTGTGTGCATTTATACATATATATATATATATATATATAATATATATATATATATATATATATATATATATACATAGTGTATATATTCGAGTCTTGTGCATTTTCTTCGAAACCCCATTTTCTGCGCAAGTAATTTTTTTCCTCCTTGTCGTAGTTTTTGCGCGAAATCCAATCCTGTCGTGCGATTCGGATTAGCGAATTTCCCGAAGGATAATTTGCGAAACTTTACTCCGATTCGCGAATTTTTAGCCGAAAAATTCTTGTTCTTGTTTTAATGTTATGTTCATTGTTATTATCATTATCATTATTATTATTATTATTATTATTATTATTATTATTATATTATTATTATTATTATTATCACTATTATTTTGTATTATTGTTACTATTGGCATTGCGATTATGGTGATTGTTTTTTTATTGTTATTGTTATTATTACTATTATCATCATACTTATTGCTATTATTATTAATAATGATGATATTATTATTGTTTTTATTATTTTTATTATTAGTATCATTATTATGTTATTATTATTATTATTAATATTATTATTATTATTATCATCACCATCACCGTCATTGTTACTGTTGTTATTGTATCATTTTCGTCTATCATCTTATATCATTTTTTATCATGTCGCATTCTTTAAGATAATACAGAAACACGAGAACGCGACCCATTTAGGCCTGGGCCGGATTTCGAGCCTAGGCCTACTTTGAACACAATACCCGGCTTGCATCCGGCGTAATGCTCAACAGCGCCGCATAAATTAGGATTGTGGTTTCGCTAACCGGCTTACTGCAGCCTCATTCGGATTCGTTCTTTTTAGGCCTTGGGAGATGAGAGGAAATGGGGGGCAGTGTATTAGAGGGGAAATGTATACTCTTTATTCACGTTTCATATCAAATGTTGTGTGAAAGAGTGGGAGGGGAAGGGAGAGAGGGAGGAGGAGGAGGAGAGGGAAGAGAGGGGAAGGGAGAGAGGGAGGAGGAGGAGAGAGGAAGAGAGGGAGGGGATGAGAGGGAAGGGAGAGAGGAGGAGAAGGAAGAGAGGGAGGAGGAAGATGAGAGGGAAAAAGGAAGTGGAGGGAGAGAGGGAGAAGAGAGAGAGGGAAGAGAGGGAAGGGAGAGGGAGAGGAGGAGGATAAGAGGGAAGTGAGGGGAAGGAGAAGGAAGAGAGAGAAGGATAGAGGGTAAAAAAGGGAAGTAGAAGTGAGAGGGAGAGGAGGATAAGAGGGAAGAGAAAGGAAGGAGAGGGAGAGAGGAGGAGGAAGGGTGAGAGGAGAGAGTGGAAGGAGAAGGAAGTGAGGGAGGAGGAGGATGAGAGGGAAGAGAGGGGAAGGGAAAGGGAGAGAGGGAGGAGGAGGAGAGGGAAGAGAGTGGAAGCAGAAGGAAGAGAGGGAGGAGGATAAGAAGGAAGAGAGAGAGGATGATGATAAGAGGAAGAGAGGAAGGGGAAGGAGAGAGGGAGAGGAGGATAAGAAGGAAGAAGAGGGAGGAGGAGGATAAAGGAAAAGAGTGGAAGGGAGAGGGGAGGAGGAGGATGTGTGTTAGGGAGAAAAATGCGTTATGATGTCAAATTATAGGATGCTGTCAAAATGCAAGAGGTAGACATTAATAGAAGTGATAATGAGCATCATGATAGAAGGAATGCTGGCTGTGATAGTGATAATGGTGATAAGGATTTTGGTAATTGTAATGATAAAGATGATAATGACAATAATAATGATACTGATGATGATAATAATGATAATTATTATTAGTTTAATTGTTATCATCATCACCACCATCATCATTATCATTATTATTATTATTATCATAGTTATTTAATTATCCCATTTTTGCTTTCAGATTTAGTTATCGTTATGACAACTCTTTAACTGATCGATAATGTTTTTCTTCTTCTTTTTCTTTCTTTTGATCATCAAAAAGATCGAAAGATATGTTGAAGAAGCTGATGATAATGATTAGTGGAGGAGGAGGCGACAGGGAAGAGAGAAAGAGATAAAGGATAGGTAGATAGATAGATAAAGGAATGGAGGAATAAGTGAGATTTGATGATTGATTGAATTGAGAGAGTGATGGGAAGGATGACAGGCGAAGAAGGGGAGATAAAGAAGATGAGGGAGATAAGACATAATTAGATAGATGGAGGAGGAAGGGATGGAGATGGATGGGGAGGAGGAAGAAGAAGAAAACTATAACATACAAAATCGATAGAGATAGAATAAAGAAAAGAGAAATAAACGAAACAAAACGAAAGTATAGACGAAGGAGGAACGATAGAAAGAAAAAAAGACGAAAGAATTAAATAAGAACGAGAAAAAAAAGAAAAAAATAGAGAAAGAAGGGAAAATGAAATAAAGAAGGAGAATAAAACAAAGGAGAAAGATAGAAAGAAAAAAAGACGAAAGAATTAAATAAGAA
This sequence comes from Penaeus vannamei, assembly GCF_003789085.1. NCBI lineage: Eukaryota > Metazoa > Arthropoda > Malacostraca > Decapoda > Penaeidae > Penaeus > Penaeus vannamei. The sequence continues at coordinate 211,008 of NW_020872403.1, read as the reverse complement.
CGAGAACAAAAAAGAAAGAAAAAAAATAGACATAAAGCAAATAAAAGAACAAAAAGATGACTGACAAATTGAAAAAAATATATAAAAAAGCGAAATATCGTAAATAAACAAGCTCCGTAGAAGAGCTCGTGAGCTTCCCCCCCCCCTCCCCCCGCCCTACCCATCCTCGCCCCCTCCCCCTCAGCTTCCCCTCCTCCCCCCTCCCCTTCCCCCTCCCCTCCTCCTCCCCTCCCCTTCCCCCTCCCCCCCCTTCCCCCTGAACTCCCCTTCCCCCTCCCCTCCCCCCCCTCCCTTCCCTTCCCTCAACTCCCCTCCCCCTCAACTTCCCCCTCCCCCCTTCCCCTCCCCTCCTCCTCCCCTTCCCCCCCCCCTCCCCCTTTCCCCTCACATCCCCCCCCTCGCCCCCCACCTCCACCCCGCCGTCGGTCCCATGTGGAACGAGATTTCCGAGACGGCATATTAGGCCGGCGACCGCGAGATGCTATCGGCCGCGCTCGCTCTTGTCTCGGGAGATGCTGCTGATACGGCGGCCGCTGCTGATACGGCGGCCAAGGGAGGAGGGGGGAGGAGAGAGGAGGGGAGGGTAGAGAGGGGGGCGGAGGTGGTGGAGGGGGGGGAGGAGAGGAGGGGGAGGAGGTGGAGGTGGAGAGGTGGAGGGAGATAGGGGGGAGGTGGAGGTGGAGGGAGAGGGGGGAGGGAGGTAGAGAGGGGGAGAGGAAGGAGAGGAGGGTAGTGGGGAGGTAGAGGGAGGGGGGAGGGGTAGAGTGGAAGAGGTGGAGGGGTAGAGGGGGGTCGGAGGGGAGGGGGAAAGTGCTTGCGCCGTGGACGCGTGTCCGAAGCACTGGGGATCGCGGGATTTTTTTCTCTCTTTGTATGTTTGGGACTGTTTCTGTTTCGTATCTGTCATTTAGGTGTTTTTAAGAGATATGCACACAAAAGCTCAAAAGGCTATATGTATGTATGTATGTATGTGTATGTATGTATGTGTATGTGTGTATGTGATGTGTGTATGTATGTATATATATATATATATATATATTATATATATATATATATATATATATATATATATAATACATACATACATACATATACATACATACATACATACATACATACATACATACATACATAATACATACATTACATACATACATACATATATATGTGAGAGAGAGAGAGAGAGAGAGAGAGAGAGAGAGAGAGAGAGACTGTAGACACACAGGGCTTATACGTACACACGTGTACATATTTCACCGATGCATATGTAAGTACGCCCGTACGCACACACGCTCATATGTATGTGAGGCAACGCGCTCATTACGTATGCTCCGCCATTATTTTCTTCTGAGAACGTTAAAGATTTCGAAATCTCTCTCCAACGCAATTTTAAGTGACACGTTCCGGGAATTATGATAAGACAAAAAATAATAACAAAAACAGACCAGGAAAAGAAATTTTAAAAAAGGAAAAAAAAAATGATAATCTGAGCCACCGTCTTGGCGTCAGAGAACATGGGGGAGGGGGAGGGGGGAGTGAGGGAAGGGAGGAGGAGAGGAGTAGATGGGGAGGAGAAGGAGCATTAGAGGGAAGAGAGTAAAAGGCGAAGGGAGAGGAGGATGAGAGGGAAGGGAGAAGAGCATAAGAGGGAAGACAGTGGAAGGCGAAGGGAAGGGAGGAGAGAGGAAGAGAGGAGGAGGAAGAGGATAAGAGGGAAGAGGAGGAGAGGTGGATAGGAGGGGAGGACGGGATGGGGCACCTATGCCCACCTAGTTCCACGTCGACGCCTGCATCTCCATATGCAAATTCGACGTCTGTAATTGGTGGGGAATATAGCATAGGTGAGAATCAAGTGCCTCTTCAGGTTCCCGTTTTGGGTCGTATATAGGGGAGGGGAGGGGGAGGGGGTGGGACGTGGGAGAGGAGTGGCAAAAAAGTGGAGAGAGGAAAAGGGAGGAGGGGGGGAGGGAGGTAGGGGAGGGAAAGGGAGAGGAGGAGGAGGGAGGAAGAAGAGGAGGAAGGAGGGGTATGGAAGGAGAGAGTGGAGGGAGAGTAGGGAAGAGGAAGAGGGAGGAAGAGGAGGGAGGGTAGGGAAGAGGGAAAAGGAGGAAGGAAAGAGGAGGAGGGAGGGAAGAGGGAAGGGAGAAACGGGTGTGAAGGGGAGGAGAAGGGAAGGAGGTAGAAAAAGGAGGGAGGGAAGGTGAAAGAAAGAAAAGGGATGGAGATTGAATCAAGAGAAGTGAAGGTATAAGAGGAAAGAGGGAAGAAAAGTGAGTGGAGGAGAGGAAGAGGAAAGGAAGAAGGGAGATAGAGATAGCAAGAGGTTGAAGGGGGGGGTAGAATGAGGAGCAGGGGCGTAGGGGTGATTTTTCCTTCCAAGGCGAAAGGAACATATCGTGCTTTCTAGGTGAGTCTGGCGAGAAATAAGTTGACTTGATGCTTGCCAAGTTGCTAAATAGTATTATGATTGATTTGCAAAGCTGGTGAATACCTCTTCCTCTCCTCTCTCTCTTCTCTCTTCCTCTCTCTCTTTCCTCTTTCCTCTCCTCTCCCTCTTTCCTCTCCCTATCCTCCCTCTCCTCTCCTCTCTTTCTTCCTCTCCCCTCCTCTTCTCCTTCTCTCCTCTCCTCTCCTCTCCTCTCCCTCTCCTCTCCTCTCCTCTCCTCTCCTCTCTCCTCTCCTCTCCTCTCCCTCTCCTCTCCTCTCCTCTCTCTCTATGCATATACATTTTTTATTACTCTTTAAGATATATTGCGTGACATTTTGCATGTTGAGACTAATTAGAGGCTTTATAAAGAGCGTTAAAGGTCTCTATGTGGACACCTGCATAGATACAGGATGATAAGCAGGAACAGGTTGGGGCAGAGAGTAAAGTTCACCTATATGTGTGCATGTGGGAGTCCGTGAGCATGTGGGGGTATGTTGACTTCTGTGGAGGGAGTTTGGAGGCCTATAGAGAGGTACTGAAGCGTTTGGTATGACCTTTGGGAATGGGAGAAATATGTATGGACATTTAAAAGATGTATATAGAACAGCGACCGAGAAATCGTAGATGTTCGCTGGCACCCCAAGTCGAAAATATTCCGAGTTGCAAAGGGTGTAAGTAGAGGCACGTCAAAGTATATGGAAGGAACATGTACATCCGACGGTGTTCTTGAGATGCTCCCACACCTGCTGTTCCCGGTCTGCTTGTGGTAGGGAGAGGGGGGAGGGGGGGTAAATGGGGTTTGAGGTTATCCGATATCTTTCTGGTGAATATGTATCGTTATTGATCCGACATTGATGGTTGGCTTTCTTGAAGTGAGAGGCCTACGACTTGGAAGGGACGCGCACGGGTCTCGCAGTCGAACACGCACGTACTTGACCGGCGACGCGCACGTAGAGGAGGACTTCACGAGCCCATTCTTTGCTGCAGTTGAAGAGCAAGGAGACGCAGCGCGGGCCCCGAAAGTGCCTTCACGAGGGGCCTTTTAGAGGGCGCTGGACGTCGCCAACAGAATGAGAGGGTCGCCGTCCAGTCATGCATCTGCCCGCTTTTGTCTCTCATCCGCTCGCCTTCTGCAACACGTGGATCAATATGTTGCATTGTGTACGAGATCGTGCCCGCCCGGCCCGCCCCGGGAGTGTGGGGGGGGGGTGGGGGCGAAACCTGGCGTCGTCGAGCGTAGAGTTTTGCAGCGTAGCGGGGGAGGGGGCGGGGGGGGGCGAGGGCGAAACCGCGCGTGACGGACAGCGCGGGAATAAACGGAGGTCGACTGAAGAAAAAATAAGTGTTAGATATACTTAGATATAGATATAATTTTGGCGATTAGGTTCCTTGAAACGGCTCGGCTCTCCAAGGACGCCGCTCCTTATGTCGACAATAGATGATGCCGTCCGTGTTGGGACCGCTAAACATGATCATTTGGGCTGCGGTTGGGCGAGGACGGCGCCCAGTATCGCCCGCACCATCAGGGGGCCAGCGCGCACGACGCCCCCCCCCCCCCTGGCCCCCGATGATAATGGCCAGCGCCTGGTAATGCTGGCAGTGACGCCCGTCCTTCTCGCTTATCGGGGGCGATCTGGCACAGCGGGCGTGACGGTGCAGTTACGAGGAAGTCCTTCTGGTGACGGGGTAATGGCCGTGCTCGCCGCCATCCGTCTTGCGCCAAGTGCTCTCGAGCGAATCCGAGCCGCCCGAAATTACCCGCCGCCTTCGGGCTAATCGGGCGGCGATGACAGCCCTGAGGACAGCGCCTCGACGTCTCGTCCCAAGGGCGGCCTCGAGGGAAGGGGGAGGGGGGGAGGGCCTCACGTGTCCTTTCTTTCGTTTGGTTTGGCGGGGTGGGGAGGGGGAGGGGCGGAGGGGCCGGCGAGGGAGGGAAGAAGCTTGTTCACGGCGTGTGGTGGAGGAGGGGGGGCGGGGAGTTTGCGCATGGAAGCAAGTATGTACAAGTAAATACACACATATCTGTATGTATGTGTTTATATACAGTGTATATACGGCGAGAGGCGAAGGGCGCCAGGGCCTCCGCGGGAGCCGGCGATGCGACGCCCATCCAGAGTGGGGAGGCGGCCGCTCGTCCCAATTAATCTTTCCCCGAGGATTTGTGGGGAGGAAAGGGGAAGGAGGGAGGGGGGGGGGAAGGAGGGAGTGGAGAGGAGGAAGATGGGGAAGTGGAAAGAGGGGGGGAAGGGGGAGGAAGGGAGGGAAGGGTAGACGAGGAAGGGGAAAAGGAAGGAAGGAAGAAGAAGGGGAAGGGAAAAATGGAGGAGAAATGGAACGGCGATGGAGGAAATTGTCAGAGGGGAAGAAGAGAAGGGGTGAGAAAGGGAGGGAAAGAAGAAGGAAGGGTGAGGGAGGAAGGGGGGGGCACAAGGGGGAAGAAGGAGGGATGAGGGAGGAGAGGAATGGGGAGGCAGCAAGAGGGAAGAAGGAAGGGTGGGAGGAGAGGGGGGAGGCATAGAGGGGAAGAAGGAAGGGTGAGGAGAGGGGGGAGGCAGCAAGGGGGAAGAAGGAGGGGATGAGGGAGGAGAGGGAAAGGGGGAGGCAGCGAGAGAGGGGGGGAAGGGGGGGGAAGGGGGCGAAGAGGAAGGTGTCATTCCGAGTTGGTAAATTAGCGAGGGAGGGGCTTCTGATTTATGAAGATGGCCTCGTCCTTTCTTCTAATTGATTGTAGTTGAGATCGAGGGTGATGGAAGGGGGGCGGGGTCGTGTGTGTTTTGCGCCGCGTCTGCCTTTTTCTTTTCTTTCTGTCTGTCTGTTTGTTCTTTCTCTCTTGCTTTCTTTGTCTCTCTCTATTTATTTTATTTCTCTCTCTTTTTCTCTCTATTTATCTATTTTGTGTGCGTCTCTCTCTCTCTCTCTCTCTCTCTCTTCTCTTTTCTCTCTCTCTCTCTTCTCTTTCTCTTCTCTTTCCTCTTTCTCTTCTCTTTCTCTCTCTCTCTCTCTCTCTCTCTCTCTCTCTCTCTCTCTCTCTCTCTCTCTCATCTCTCTCTCACTCCCACTCACTGACACACATCTCATTTTATCGCTGTTCCTTCTATTCTCTCCTTTCTCTTTCTCTTTCTGTCTCTCTGTAAAGAAAAAAGAAAGAAAATACACCGCCATTAGAACGCAAGATATGTCTTTCCCATCAATTAAACCGAATTTGTCTTCTGAAGTCCTTGGCTCTCTCTCTGTGCAGTGGGCCTCTTGTCTTGCTTCTCTTTCTCTCTTCCTTCTTTCTTCCTTCTTCTCTTCTTCTTCTCTTCTTTTTCTCTTTTTTTTTTTTTTTTTTGTCTTTTCTTTTCTGTCTTTCTCCTTTTTCTTTTTCTTTCTCTTTTTCTCTTTCTCTCTTCTTCTTTTTTCTCTAACTCTTTATCTCAATTTCTCTTCTTTCTTCTTTCTCTCTTCTTTATTGCTTATTTCTCTCATATCATCACTAACTAAAAATGCTTTCATGTGTTTTCCATTGCTTTGTCACGCTTGCATTGCATAATAGAGCGTGTTCACTTTGCTCTCAGTTTTGAGAGAGAGAGAGAGAGAGAGAGAGAGAGAGAGAGAGAGAGAGAGAGACAGAGAGAGAGACAGAAGAGAGAGAGAGAGAGAGAGAGAGAGAGAGAGAGAGAGAGAGAGAGAGAGAGAGGGAGAAAGAGAGAGAAAGAGCGAGAGAGAGAGAGAGAGAGGAATGAGGGAGGGAGGAAGGGAGGGAGGAGAGGAGTGAGGGGGGAGAGATAGAGAGAGAAAAGTAGACAGGCAAAAGTATGAGACAGATAAGATGAAAATAGGAGAAGGCATAAATGAGACATTATAGATATAATTAGAAGAAAAATGATGTTGGTAATGGCATGAAACGGAGACATAACGTGAAAAACAGACTAAAAATAATATAATGACGAGAAAAAGACAAAGCATGGGAGATAGAGAATATGATAATGTCAAGAGAGAGAGAAAACAAACAGGAAAGATAGATAGAAAAAAATATATGATAATGTCAATACAGAGAGAAAAAGAAAACACGAAAGATAGATTTTAAAAATATGCTAATGACAAGAGAGAAGGAAATAGAAAATGAAAGACAGATTGGTAATAAATATGATAATGACAGGGTTTTATGTCTCTTGTGTCATCATTCTACTTTTTTCGTTTATGTTACTTTGTCGTCCATTTTTCTTTTCTCGTTTTAACCCGTGGGGGAGAAGAAGTTAGTAGAAGGGGGGGTACGGGAGAGGGAGAGACCTACCCTCCCCCCTTCTCTTCTCTGTCTTCCTCTTCCCTCCCCTCCACACTCCCTTCCTGCCCTCCCATCCCTCCCCTCCCCCTCCATCTCCTCCTTCCCTCCCCTCCCATTCCCTCCCCCCTCCCTCCCATCTCCTCCCTCCCCTCCCCTCCCCTCCTCCTTCCCCTCCCATTCCCTCCCTCCCTCCTCCCATCTCCTCCCCTCCCTTCCCCTCCATCTCCCTCCCTCCCTCCCTCCCTCCCTCCCTTCCCTCCCTCCCCTCCCCTCCCATCTCCCCCTCCGCCTCCCCCTCCCGCTCCCTCCCTCCCATCTCCCTCCCCTCCCCCCCTTCCCCTCCCCCCTCCCTTCCCCTCCCCTCCCTCCCCTCCCCTCCATCTCCCTCCCTCCCATCTCCTCTCCCTCCCTCCCCCATCCCCTCCCCATCTCCTCCCTCCCATCTCCCTCCCTCCCCTCCCATCTCCCCCTCCCCTCCCTCCATCTCCCTCCCTCCCCTCCCTCCCCCCTCCCATCTCCCTCCCCCACCTGTCATTAATGTTGACTGTCACGGGGAATGACAAGAACTAGAATTACTGTCGCTCGGCTGGCTTGGCGCATCGATCGGTCCGTTGTATCATTTCGGGACAGTCGGCAGACAGTCGGCTTTTGAAGGGCGGCCGGATCTGGGGTACACTGTAGGCCTACCTCGCTTTTATGGAGACTTTTTATGAATTTATTTATTTATCTGTCGTTGTCTGTCTGTGTTTTGCGTGTCTGTGGGTTGTTTAGTCGTGTGTTGGTCGAGTTTGTTGGTTGGTTTGTTGGTTTGTTTGTTCACATCTTCGTGTGTATTCTGATGTAGATGCTTATTGTTTGTGTTTGTGTTTCTTTTAGTGTTTGTGTTTAAAGCCTCCCGGCAGGCTGTTTACCCACTTGTTCTTTAATTGCTGCATTCAGGGTATTTAATTATGGACGCAAATATTTTGATTATGTCTTGGCATTGTAGGCGACGTCGGTGCACAGTACAAGAACATAAAAATCGCTGCCATAATAATAGCTGCAGTACAATGTTGATATAAAGCCGATTATACAACAGACAAAAGAATAATTTAAAAAGCCCTTGATTTTACAGTGATGATATGAATCCCGTATAGTAATGAGATGAGATTTGCTGACTTCTTTTTCTTCTCTCGGGCGCAGGTTCGACGGGAGTGCGGCGCCCCCACCCACCACGAGGCCTCTTCCGCCGAGGAGAACCACGCCCAGGAGACGCCAGGTACTGGTAAGCGATGCCTCGTTGCGGGCGCTGTTGTTTTTCTGTTGACGCACACATGCGCACAAGGCACGCAAACGCACGACCACACGCACACACACACACACACACACACACACACACACCACACACACACACACACACACACACACACACACACTACCATATCATATATATAATATTATATATATATATATATATATATATATAGTATATATATATATATGTGCCGGCCCTCGATATATATGTGTGTGTGCGTGTTTATCTATGTGTGTATAATATATATATATATAATATATATATATATATATATATATATATACATATTACATATATATAATACACATATATATATATATAATATATATATATATATATATATATATATATATATATGTGTGTGTGTGTGTGTGTGTGTGTGTGTGTGTGTGTGGTGTGTGTGTATCTATATCGTATGATACATGTGTATATATACGGTGCGAATGTAAAAATAGCCGATCACAATATAGAGCACGTTGAGTGTGTGGAAAACTAGACCAGATAAAATCTTGGTGCGTGCGCGCGTGCCTGTACAGACTAAATATAGCTTCTATATCAATCTATATCCCCGAAGTGCCACGCTCGGGGGGTGAGAGCCGCAAGCAGGCAGTGCCACGCCGGGGCCCTCGATTGCGTCCGTTCCAGGGAGTGTTGCGCTCGTGTGTGTGTGTGAGACGAGCGGCCATTCCAGTCCTCCTTTCCATTCCTGCTCCTGTTCCCGCTTCCTTTCCATTCCCGCCTCGTTCCCATTCCTGGCTCCCTGTTCCCGCCTTCCTTTCCCATTCCCGCCCCTCGTTCCCATTCTGGCTCCCTGTTCCGTCTTCCTTTCCCATTCCCGCCCTCGTTCCCATTCCTGGCTCCCATTCCCGCCTTCCTTTCCCTTTCCCGCCTCGTTCCCATTCCTGGCTCCTGTTCCCGCCTTCCTTTCCCATTCCCGCCCTCGTTCCATTCCCCTCCCTGTTCCCGCCTTCCTTTCCATTCCCGCCCTCGTTCCCATTCCTGGCTCCTGTTCCCGTGTTTCCCATTCCCGCCTCGTTCCCATCCCTGGCTCCCCATTCCCGCCCTCGTTCCCATTCCTGGCTCCCCATTCCCGCCCTCGTTCCCATTCCTGGCTCCCCATTCCCGCCCTCGTTTCCCATTTCCTGGCTCCCCATTCCCGCCCTCGTTCCCATTCCTGGCTCCCCATTCCCGCCCTCGTTCCCATTCCTGGCTCCCATTCCCGCCCTCGTTTCCCATTCCTGGCTCCCCATTCCCGTCTTCCTTTCCATTCCCGCCCTCGTTCCCATTCCTGCTCCCCATCCTCGTTCCCATTCCTGGCTCCCCATTCCCGCCCTCTTCCCATTCCCGCTCCTTCGTTTCCTTCCCATTCCTGGCTCCCCATTCCCGCCCTCGTTCCCATTCCTGGCTCCCCATTCCCGCCCTCGTTCCCATTCCTGGCTCCCATTCATTCCTTCCCCATTCCCGCCTCGTTCCCATTCCTGGGCTCCCCATTCCCGCCCTCGTTCCCATTCCTGGCTCCCCATTCCCGTCTTCCTTTCCATTCCCGCCCCGTTCCATTCCTGGCTCCCCATTCCCGCCTCGTTCCCATTCCTGGCTTTCCCCATTCCCGCCCTCGTTCCCATTCCTCCCATTCCCGCCCTCGTTCCATTCATTCCTGTTCCCATTCCTGGCTCCCCATTCCCGCCCTCGTTCCCATTCCTGGCTCCATTCCCGGCTCCCCATTCCCGCCCTCGTCCCCATTCCCGCCCTCGTTCCCATTCCTGCTCCCCATTTCCCGCCCTTTCCCATTTCCCATTCCCGCCCTCGTTCCCATTCCTGGCTCCCCATTCCCGCCCTCGTTCCCATTCCTGGCCTCCCCAATTCCGCCCTCGTTCCCATTTCCTGGCTCCCCATTCCCGTCCTCTTCCCATTTCCCCATTCCCGCCCTCGTTCCCATTCCTGGGCTCCCATTTCCCGCCCTCGTCCATTCCTCTCCCCATTCCCGCCTCGTTCCCATTCCTGGCTCCCCATTCCCGCCCTCGTTCCCATTCCTGGCTCCCCATCCCGTCCCTTTTCCCATTCCTGGCTCCCATTCCCGCCCTCGTTCCATTCCTGGCTCCCCATTCCCGTCTTCCTTCCCATTCCTGGCTCCCATTCCCGCCCTCGTTCCCATTCCTGGCTCCCCATTCCCGCCCTCGTTCCCATTCCTGGCTCCCCCATTCCCGCCCTCGTTTCCTGGCTCCCCATTCCCGGTTCCCATTCCTGGCTCCCCATTCCCGCCCTCGTTCCCATTCCTGGCTCCCCATTGCCCTGCCCATTGCTACGTCCTTCGCCCTTATCTAATCCCATTCTGCAGTTTCCTTTTTCCCGTCCTCTTACTCCAGTTCCTGTTTGCCATCCCCCTCCTTCCTCTTCCTCTCTCTTTTTCCTTCTCCTTTCCTCCTCCTCCTCCTCTTTCTTTTTCTCCTCCGCCTCCTCCTGCTCCTCCTATTACCTCCCCCTCCCAACATTTCCTCCTCCTCTTCCTCTTCCTCCTCCTCCTACCTCCCATTCTCCTCAAGTCCTCCAGGTCAAGGGGAATGAGGTGGTAAAAATAGGAAGAGGAGAAGAACCAATAACATAGGGTCTTGAGGAAGATGGCTCAGTGGGGTGCATTTACTTTTGTGGGGGGGTGGGGAGGGGTGGAGGAGGGGGGGAGTGAAGGTAGGGAATGTCTCTGCCTCTTTTTTCTCTTTCTTTGTTTGTTTGTGTTATATTTATCGGTGTGTTTATAGTTTGTATTTTTTTTGTCTTGGGTTTTGTGTATCTCTATCCTTATTTATCATTTTTTGTCGTCTCTCTTTTCCTTGCTTTCCCTTTCTCTTTCTCAGTCCTTTCTCTCTCTTGGCTATCTGGGTTTCTTCTTAAATCTCTTATCCATCCTTCTCTTTCCCCTCCTTTCTCTCATGTTTCCCTTCCCCTATATGTTTGTCGATCTTTCTGTTTGTCTATATGTCTCTCTGTCTGTCTGTCTGTCTCTGTCTGTATGCATGTATACATATCGTATATCTCTCTCTTTCCTCCTCCTATTTACCTCTCTACCTACCTATCCACCCACCTATCTACCTCTATTTATTCCCTCTTTCCTTCGCGAAGCATTCATCAAACGAGACTCGAACAGCTGACAGACACATGAATTGGCTGATCGGAGTCCGGGCGATGCGGTGCAGGTCTGGGGAGGAGACGAGTTGCTGGCGCTGGCTAAGTGAGAGGCTCTTCCGTCTCTCTTTCGTTTCTCTTCTTTCTCTTTTCTTTCTTTTTCTCTTTCTTTCTTTTTTTTTTCTTTTTTTTTTTTTTCTTTTTTTTTTCTTTCTTTCTCTTTCTCTTTCTTTTCTTTTCTCTTTCTCTCTTTCTCTTTCTCTTCTCGTTCTCTTCTCTTCTCTTTCTCTCTTCTCTCTCTCCTCTCTCTCTCTCTCTCTCTCTCTCTCTCTCTCTCCTCTCTCTCTCTCTCTCTCTCTCTCTCTTCTTGTTCTTCTTATTCTTATTCTTATTCTTCTTCTTCTTCTTCTTCTTCTCTTCTACTCTTCTCTCCCTTTCTTTTCCCAATCCCTCTTTTTTCCTCCGACCTTTACCCTCTCCCCTCCATTCCCAACCGTCTCCGCCTTCTTTTCCCAACCCCCTTCTCTCCCCCCCCCATTTACCCTTCCCCACTCCACTCTCCACCCTTCACCCCACCCCTCCCTACGAGCTTCATCAGGGGGAGAGGAAGGAAGGGAAGGGAGGGGAGAGGAGGAATGGAGAATGAGGAGGGAGAGCGAGAGGAGGAAGGTGAAAGGGGAGAGGAATGGAAAGGGAGAATGAGGAGAGAAAGGGGGAAGGTGGAAGAGGAGGGGAAGGGAAGGGAGAGAGAGGGAAAGGTGGAAGGTAAGGGGAAGGGAAGGGAAAGGGAGTGGAGGAAAGGAGAATGAGGAGGGAGAGACTGAGGTGAAAGAGGAGGGATAAGGGGAAGAGAGAGAGAGAGAGGAAGAGGAGGGACGAAGGTGGAACGTGAGAGAAGGGGAGGGAGGGAGAGAGAGGAGGGGAAGGGAGAAGAAGGAAGGAAAGGAGAATGAGAAGGAGAGGAGGGGGAGGGAAGGAAGAAAGGAGAGAGGAAGAGAAATGAGGAGGGAGAGACCGAAGGTGGAAGGGGAGGGGGAGGGGAAGGAAGAGAGAGGGAGGAGGGGAAGGAAGAAGGAAGAGGAGGAAGATGAGGAGGAAGGAGAGAGCCGAAGGTGGAACGTGAGGGGGAGGGAGGAGGAGGGAGGAGGGAGGAAAGTTCAGCCAACAGCCAATATTCCCGCCTGGCGCGAGCTTGCTGTTTGTCGAGTAAACAATATTTTCTCCTCGAGGTCTGTTCGACCCGGTCTTTAGATATCCTCTTATCATCTTGCGCGAGAACCAGGTAGAATTACACAGAGAAAGAGCGCCGAGGAGGGAGCGCGCCCGATGGTGGGGGTGGGTGGGTGGGTGGGTGGGGTTGGGTGATGGGTGGGGGTGGGGGTTTGTGGTGGGTGGTGGGTGGGTGTTTGTGGGTGGGTGGGGTGGGTGGTGGGTGGGTGGGGGTTTTGTGGGTGGTGGGTGGGTGGGGTTTGTGGGTGGGAGGTGGGGTGGTGGGTGGGTGGGGGTTGTGTGTATGGGTATGGGTTTGGGTGGTGGTGTGGGTTTGGGTAGGGGTGTAAGAGGGGAATTGAGGGAAGGAAAATGAAAGGAAAAGAAGAGAGAGAGAGAGAGAAATAGAAAGAGAGAGAGAAGGAAATAGAAAGAGAGAGAGAGACAGAGAGAGAGAGAAGAGAAGAAATAGAAAGAGAGAGAGAGAGAAGAACGAGAGAGAGAGAGAGAGAGAGAGAGAAGAAAGAGAGAGAGAGAGACAGAAAGAAGAGGAGGGGTTTCTCCAATGAAAATAGGAATAAAGGGAAATACGGAAAGGCAAGACGTGGTAGGGGAGCGCCCCCCCCCTCATCGTCGGCAAGCTGTCTAACCCCAACCCCCTACCCTCCCCTCTCTCTTTGCCCCTGTCTCTTCTCCTCCTCCTCTCTTTTCTTATTCTCTCCTCCTCCTCCTCCTCCTCTTTCTCCTCCTTGTTCCACCCTCTCTACCTCCCTCCTCATTCCTGTCCTCCTCTCCTCTCTCCTCCTCTTCCCTCCCTCTATCATTCCTCCTCCTCCGTTTCTCCCAGCCTCTCTCTCTCTCTTCTCTCTCTCTTCTTCATCTCTACTTCTCTTCTCTCTCCTCCTCTCTCTCCTCTCTCTCTCTGCCTCTCTCTTCCTTCTCCCTCTCCTCTCCCTCCCTCCTCCGCCCTCCCTCTCTTCCTCCTTCTCCCTCCTCCCCTCCCCCTACCTCCTCTCCCCTCTCCTCTCTCCCTCCTCCTCCTCTCTCCCTCCCTCCTTCCCTCTCCTCCCTCCCTTCGCCTCCCTCCCTCCCTCCTCCTCCCTCTCTCCCTTTCCTTTCTTCCTCCCTACCTCTCTCCCTCCCTCCCTCTCCGTTTTTTTTGCGTTCTTAATTGGTTACGCAGTATTATTATTCATCATGATTTATCACCATTGTCTTTTATTTATGTATTATTTTATGTATCTTTACTTTTTGTGCAAAAAGAGATCCATAGAGGATTTTTCGCCAGTGAATTTATATAATACATAGATAGATAGTACTAGATAGATAGATAGATAGATAGATAGATAAGATAGTACGATAGATGATAGATAGAATAGATAGATAAAATATATGATAGATATGAGAGATAGAGAGTAGAGAGGTAGATTAGAAAGAAAGAAAGGAAAGAAAGAAAGAAAGAAAGAAAAAGAAAAAAGAAAAAAGAAAAAAGAAACAAACGCACACAAAAGATCAAAAAGATAAAGATAAAAAGAAAAGAAAAAAGAAAAAAGAAAAAAGAAAAAAAGAAAAAGAAAGATAAGAAGAAGAAAGAAAGAAAGACAGAAAGAAAGAAAGAAAGATAGATAGATAGATAATCATATAATGTCTTTCCCTTGCGTGTCTTCGAAAGCGGAGGGCGCGATGGAGCAGAAGAGCGACCTCAGGCGGCTTTCATTGCCGTGGGAAGGGAAAAAGTGGATTGGAAGAAGGAAGAGGGAGAGGAAAGCAGGAGGAGGGGGTGGGCAGGAGGAGAGGAGAGAGGGGTAGAGAGGAGGAGAGGAGGGAGGAGGAGGAAGAGGAGGGAGGGTTGGAGGACAAGGAGGAAGAGGAGGGAGGGAGGGTGGGGAAGGAGACGAGGAGGGAGGGGTGGGAAGGAGGACGAGGAGGGAGGGGTGGGAGGAGAGAGGAAGAGGAGGGAGGTGGAGAGAGGGGAAGAGGAAGGGAGAGGGTGAAGAGAACAAGGGGAAGAGTAGGGGAAGATAAAGAAAAGGAAGGAGGGAGAGGAGAAAGAGCAGGAGGAGATGATGATGAAGAAAAGAGTGGATAGGAGGAAGGAGAAAAAAGGGGAAGAGGAGAAAGGGGTGGAGAGAAGGAAGAGAACGAAGGGGAAATGGAAAGGAAGAAGGGAAGGGACGTGGGGGATAATGGAAGGAGGGAGGAGGGTTATAGAAGAAGAATTGAGGGGAGAGGGAAGGAGATAAAGAGGAAGAAGTGATGAAGAGAAAGAAGAGCGAAGGAGAGAAACGAGAAGTAGAGGGGGAGAGAAGGGGAAGAAAAAGATGGAGGAAAAAAAAAACATCGAAGAGGGGAGAAAAAGAGGAAAAGGAGGGAAATAGAAGTAAAGGTGGGACAGGGAAAATGGAAGGAAGGGAAGGAAGAAGGGAGAGGAGGAAGGAAGATGAAACGGAAGAGAAGGAGGGAGAGGAAATAAAAGGAAGAGGCAAATAAAAGGAAAGATAAGAAGGGAGAGGGAAGGAAAATAATGCGAATCATGAGAGAAAAACGAAAAGAAAGGCAAGACAAAACAGGGAATGAATAAGAGAAGAGAAAAAAGAAAACGAAAAGACAATAGTAAGCAAAATGAAACACATTTGACCTAGAAGAGAAATAAAAGAAAAAAATGCCATTTGGAAACAAGGGAGGGACAAGTGTAGCGAAAATGTAGAAAATAGATAGAAACGGAAGAAGATCAAGAAGGAAAACAAATAACTCGCGAGAATGACAGCACAGCAAGAGAAACAAGGAACTGTCGACACAGGCAGATTTCGGAGTTTGTGGTTTGGTAAGAGAAGAGGCTCTGGTAATCTCTTTCTCCCTCTCTCTCTTTCTCTTTGTCTGTTTTTCTTTTTTGTCTGTCTGTCTGTCTGTCTGTCTGTCTCTCTTTCTTTCTCGCTTCTCTCATTTTTTCTTTCCTCGTCTCTCTCTCTCTCTTTTCCTCTCTCGTCCTCTCTCTCTGTTTCCCTTCTCGTTCTCTCTCTCTCTCCTCTCATCATACGATCTCTCTCTCTCTCTCGTCGTTTCGTTCTTCCTCTTCAATCTCTCTCTCTCTCTCTTCTCTCTTCTCTCTCTTTCTCTTTCTCTTTTCCTCTTTCCCTCTCTTTTCTCTCTTTTCTCTCTCTCTCTTTCTCTCTCTCTCATTTCTCTTCTCTCCATCTGTCTTCCTCTCTTCTCTTCTCTCCTCTCTCTCTCTCTCCTCCTCTCTCCCCCTCGCTCTCTCTATCCCTCCTGACTCTCTCTCCGTCTTCCCCCCTCTCTTCTCTCTCCTTCTGCTGCTCCTGTTTTCTCTCCCTCCTCCTCGTTTCTCTTTCTTACTTTCTCTTTAACTTTTTACTCCTCCATTCTTTTTTCCCTTACTTTCCTACAGCCTCCTTTCCTCCCTGCCTCCTGTATCCTCCATCCCTTTCTTTCCTACCTCCCTCCCCCACAGCTTCCCTCCCTCCACAGCTCCCCTCCTTTTCCTCTCTTCCCCCATCCATACTTTAAGCTTCCTTTCCTTCTTTCCCTCTCACCTCCATCCAATTCTTAGCTTCTTCCCTTCTTCTTCTCTCCCTCTCTTTTTCTCGCCCTTCCCTCCCTCACCATCTCTTAAACTTTCCTCCCTTCTTCCTCTTCCCTCCTCCATCCTTCAACTGTCCCTCCCCTTTCACCTCTCCCTCCTTCATTTTCTCCTCTTCCCTCATCGACCACCCATCTCTTAACCTCCTTCCGTCTTCTTTTCCTCTCTCCCTCCTCCAGTTCCTTCAACTTCCCTCCTTTTCCCTCTCCTCCTTCCTTTTGTTCTCTCCTCCTCCTTCATCGCATACTCTTAACTTCCTCCCTTCTTCCCCTCTCTCCTCTCCATCCATCTTCACTTCCCTCCCTTTTCCCTCTCCTCCTTTCTATTCTCCTCCTCTCTCCCTACCCTCCATCCTAATTCCCTCCCCCCTCCCAGATGCCCAGCGGGAACAAGGAGTTGGAGAGTCGTTATGTTATGGCGTAGCGGTCGTGGAATGTCTCCCTCTGCAAACAAAGCTTTCCCTTCTCTCTCTCTTTCCTCTCCTCTTCTCATCTAATGTCTCTCTCGCTTTCTCCTCTCTCATGCTGCTCTCTTCTCATCCTCTGTCTTCTCTCCTCTCTCATCTCTCCTTACCCTCCCTCTCCCTCCTTCCCTCCCTCCTCCCTCCCTCCCTCTCCCCTCCCTGGCCTCCTCCCTCCTTCCCTCTCCTCTCCCTTCCCTACTCCCCTTCTCCCCTCTCCCTCTCCCCATCTCCCTCTCCCTCCGCCCTTTACGCCTCTCTCACTCTCACCTCTCCTTCACACCCCCTCTCCTCCCTCCTCACTTCTACTTCCTCTTCCTCCTCTTTCTTTGGTCAACAGCAAGCGATAAATAATTGGCAATGTTGCAATGAGGAATTCTGCGTCGGTTGCCCTGTTCGGGGGTTTTTTTGACAAGTTGCAGGAGGGGCGGGATGGGTGGCCTTGGGGGGGGGCGGGGCGGCGGGTTTTTTTATGTTGTTGGCTATTATTGGGTTTGTGTATTTTTTATTTATGGTAATAATAATAATTATTATTATTGGTATTTTATTATTAATTATTGTTATTATTATTATTATGTTTACTGTTTATTAAATCTTTAGTATTGGTTGTTATCATCATTCTTATTATTGTTTTCATTATTATTATTATTATTTATTATTATTATTTTATTATTATTATTAAGCAGCAGCAGCAGGCAGCATTATTATTATTAAATTGTTATTAATTATTTTATATTATTCATTATTATTTATTATTATCATCATTATTTTGTATTGGTTTATTATTTTTTCTTATTACATTATAATCATTATTTATTTCTTATGGCGCAATTATTACTATAATTATTATTTCCATTGCTCTGCTTTGGTGCCATTTTTATTGATGTTCTCGATCGTATCTTGGATATCTTGAAAAGGAGAGAGAGGGGGCAGAGGGAAAGAAACGAAAGAAGAAAGGAGAAAGAGAGAGCGAGAGAAAGGAAGAGGAGAGAAAGGAAGGACAGAGAGAGAGGAGGGAGGGAGGGAGAGAGAGAGAGGGGGAAGAAGAAGAGGAAGAAGAAAGATATGGAAAAGAAAAGAGAGAGGATAAAGAAAGGAAAAGAGAGAAGTGAGAGCGAGAGGAGACAGTGCGAGATAAGGAAAGAGAGAAGAGAGGAGGGAAAGAAGAGAAAGAAAGAGAGACACGAGAGAGAGGGAGAGGAAGAGGAGCCATCCAGACCGCAAACCCGATTGTTTTCCGTCGTGTTTATGTCTTCCGAAACATCGCGCTTTCCGAGATACGTTGCTGGGTCCGGGCTTCCCTCCTCTCCCCTCTCCTCTCCTTCCCTCTTATCCTCCCCCTCCCTCCTCCTTCTTCTTCTCTTCTTCTCTTCTTCTCTCCCTTATCCTCTCCCCCTCTTCCTCCTCCTCTCCTTCTCCTTTCTTCTCTCCTTCTCACCCTCCTCCCCCTCCTCTCCTCCTCTCCTCCTCCTCCTCTCTTTTCCCCCTTCCCTCTCTCTCTTTCCTCTCTCCTCCTCTCTCTCCTCTCCTCCTCCTCCTCCTCTCCTCTCCTCCTCCTCTCATCCTCCTCCTCTCCTCTTACCTCTCTTCTTTCCCCCCTCCCCCTCCTTTCCCCCTTTCCTTTCTTTCTCCTTCCCCCTTTCTGCCTTTTTCCCCTGCCTTTACCCCTTTCTTCCTGCCTTCCACTTTCTTTTCCATCTTCCCCTTCCCCTTCTTCCTCTCCCCTTCTTCTTCTCCCTTTCCCCGCCCCTCCCATTTTCCTTCCCTTCCCCATACCATTCTGTCCCCTTTCCCCTCCCCTCTTCCGTCCCTCGCATCCCCCTCTTCCAGGCATGTGTGCGGTTTCACTTGTGGGATTTTTTTTTTTTTATCTTCTTTCTTTCTTTCTTTCTTCTCCTTTTTGCTGTTTTCTATTCTTGATTTCTTCTCGCATTTAGCTCTTCTTGGCATTTTTACTTTTTTTTTTTTTTATTTTTTTTTTTACTTTGCATTTAGCTTCTTCTTGGCATTACTTCATTTTTTTCTGCTTTTCTGCCTCCTCACATTTTCTAAATTATTTTATCAGTCTTCATGATTATCTTCTTGTCTCCACTACTGTGTAATTACTAACACCATTATTTTGTTTTATTCCTCCTTTTTATCTCCAGTCCTTTTCACTTCCTCTCCTCTCCTTCTCTTCCTCCCCTTTCCTCTCCTTTTCTCTCCTCTCTTTTAAATTCCTTTACTCTTCTTCCTCTCCCGTCTTTTGGCTTCTCTCTCCTCTTCCGCTTCTCTCTTTCCTCCTCTATTTTCTCCCATTTGCTTCGTTCTCATCATCCTGTTTCCCCCTCTCCTTTTTATCTTCTCATTTATCCCCTCCCCACGTGTCCTTTCTATTCCTTCGTGAGAAACAAACGCTTCTCCTTTTCTCTATTTGCTCTTCCTTTCTCTCCCTTTGCTTCGTTCTCTCATCCTGTTTTCCTCCTCTCTCTCCTTTTATCCCTTTATCCCCTCCCTTTCTCCTCCTTCGTGAGAAACAGACGCTTTCTCCTCTTCTTCTCTATTTTCTCTCCTTTGCTTCGTTCTCTCATCCTGTTTCTCTCCTCTCCCTTTTTATCCCCATTTATCCCCCCTCCCTTTCTCCTCCTTCGTGAGAAACAGACGCTTCTCCTCCTCTTTCTATTTTCTCTCCTTTGCTTGTTTCTGCCTATCCTGTTTCTCTCCTCTCCCTTTTTATCCCCATTTATCCCCCTCCCTTTCTCCTCCTTCGTGAGAAACAGACGCTTCTCCTCTTCTTCTCTATTTTCTCTCCTTTGCTTCGTTCTTCTCCATCCTGTTTCCCTCCTCTCCTTTTTATCCCCATTTATCCCCTCCCTTTCTTCCTCCTTCGTGAGAAACGACGCCTCCTCCTCTTCTCTATTTTCTCTCCTTTGCTTCGTTCTCTCATCCTGTTTCCCCCCTCTCCCTTTTTATCCCCATTTATCCCCCTCCCTTTCTCCTCCTTCGTGAGAAACAGACGCTTCTCCTCTTCTTCTCTATTTTCTCTCCTTTGCTTCGTTCTCTCATCCTGTTTTCCTCCTCTCCCTTTTTATCCCCATTTATCCCCCTCCCTTTCTCCTCCTTCGTGAGAAACAGACGCTTCTCCTCTTCTTCTCTATTTTCTCTCCTTTGCTTCGTTCTCTCATCCTGTTTCCCTCCTCTCCCTTTTTATCCCCCTCCCTTTCTCCTCCTTCGTGAGAAACAGATCTGCGTAAGATCTATGACTTACGAGAAGTAGTTCCCTTGAAGGAAGCCAATTGATAGCCATCCACGTTTGTGTCTGTGTCTGGTTCCTTCTGCTTTAGCTTTTCTTTCTCGTTCTCTTTCTTACGGCTTCCTTTCAGTTCCGCTCTTGCTCTTTCTCTCTCTTCTTTTCCTTCTCCTTCTTCTTCTTCTTCTTCGTTTTCTTCTCTTTCTGTTTCTTATCTTCCCCTCCCATCCTCCCTCTTTTCCTCCTTCCTCTCACTTTCTCTCTCTTTCCTCATCTTCCCTTCCTCCCTCCCCTACTTCCCTCCCTCCATCCTCTCTCTTTCCTCCATTCTTTTTCTCCACCTTCCTCCTCCCCCTCCTTCCTTTTCTTCCCTCTCTCTTTTCCTCCTCTCCCCCTTCCTCCTTCTTTCCCTCCCTCTTTCCTCCTTCTCCTCTCTTCCCTCCATTCTTTTCCCTCCCCCTCCCTCCTTCCTCCTTCCTTCCCTCCCTCCATTTCCTCCCTCCCTTCCTCCCCTCCCTCCCCCGGCCTTCCCAGAAAAAGGCCTTGGTTATTTTCATTAGCAAAACGTGTCCGAATCTTCTGATTTTTTTCTCTGCTCCTTATCTCCCCGGGGATCAGCTGACCCCCGAGCCACCACGCAGCCATTAGCAAGCAGGAAAGCAGGCAGGCAAGAAAGCGGGGGAAGGGGGAGGGAGAAGAAAGAGGAGGAGGGGGAGGAGGAGGAAGAGGGGGGGAGGGGAAGGGGGAGGAGGAAGAGGGAGGGGGAAGGAGGAGGAAGAGGGTGGGAAGGAGAGGGAGAGAGGGAGGGGGGGAAGAGGAGGGAAGGAGGAGGAGGGGGGAGGGGGGAGGAAGGGGAGAGAGGGGGAGGGGAGGAGGAGGAGGAGGGGAAGGAGGGAAGAGGGAGGGGAAGTAGGAGAGAGGGGGAGGAAGGAAGAAGGAGAGAGGGGAGGAGGAAGAGGGAGAGGGGGAAGGAGGAGAGAGGGAGAGGGGAAGGAGGAAGAAGAGGGAGGGAGGGATGCGTGTGAATCGGGTTTGGTTTGTCCAGCTGTGGGCACTGAAAGGGGGGGGGGGTAAATGGGTTAAAATGGGGAAGGGAGGACAAGGGATTTTGTGTTTATTTAGGGTGAGGGAGGGGAAAGGTTTGGGGTAAATGAGGGAGAGAGGGGAGGCGGATTTTTGTATTTGGAGGGGAAGGTTAAGAGTAAGGAGGGAAGAAGGGAAAAGGAGGGAGGGAGAGAGGTTTAGGGTAAGTGGGGAAGGAAGGAAAGGAGATTTTGTGTTTAGTGAGGGCGAGGAAGGGAGAGAGGGAGAGAGAAAGTTAGAGAAAATGGGAGGGAGGATAGTTTTGTTAGGATGAGAAGGGGGGTCCAAGGATTAAATAGGAAAGGGAAAGGGAGGGGTTGTGTGTCTTTTTGGGGTAGGGGAGGGAGTGTGAGGTTTGGGGTGAAATGGGGAAGGGAGGTTTGTGTTAGTCGGAGTGGAGGACGAGGGGAAGTGAGGGGAGAATAAGGGGGGAAGGGAGGCGGTTTTTGCATTTGGAGGGGAAATTAAGAAAGGAGGGGAAACGGGAGGGGTTTCGGCTCGACTGGTGTAATTTGGTCAAGTTTAGTATGTGGGGGATTCTGGAAAAAAAAATGATAGCGATGAAAATGATAATAAATAGATAAATAAATAATAATAATAATGATAAGTAGATAAATAAATGATAATAATAATGATAAATAGATAGATAAATGATAATAATAATGATAAATAGATAAATAAATGATAATAATAATGATAAATAGATAAAATAAATGAATAAATAATATAATAGATAAATGAATAGTGATAATGATTAATAAATAGATAATAATAATGATAATTAACAATGATAATAATAATAATGAAGAGCAGAAATAAAGAAAGGAAAAGGAAATAAACCGGAATAGAGAAACTAGCCGAGGGTCGCGCTTGAAGGCGAATGAAAATCGTGAGACAAACATTTTCCTTTCCTGACCTGACCTGGATCCCCAACCCAGTCTGTCTCTCTCCTTGACCTAGCTGACTAATCTGTCAAGTTCTAACTTAATTGGCTTGATTGCCGAATCTGTCAAATTCTAACTTAATTGACTTCATTGTCTAATTTGTTGGTTTCTAATCTTAATTAGCGTGATTGTCTAATTTATTAAATATAAGTTAATTGGCTTGCTTGTCCAATTTATCAAATATAACTTAATTGACTTGATTGCCGAATCTGTTCATTTCTAATTTAATTGACTTCATTGTCTAATTTGTCGACTTCTAACTTTGCTTGTTTACCTCAGCTATGGATTTCTGAGCTGACAGCAAACCTGCCAATTGCTAACTTGACTTGACTTAGCATGACCTGGCTGACCTAACCTTACCTATCAGAAAATCCAAACTTGACCTTAGCTCGGGACTTGACTGATCAGGTTGCAGAAGCTGGCATATTGAGCCGATCCACCGGGTCGCTTGGGGAAAGAAACGAGATTCTGGCGATCTCTCTCTCTTTCTCTTTCTTTCTTTCTCTTTTCTCTTTCTCTTTCTTTCTCTTTCTTTCTCTTTTCTTTTTCTCTTTCTCTTCTCTTTCTCTTTCTCTCTCTTCTCTTCTCCTCTCTCTTCTCTCTCTCTCTCTCTCTCTTCTCTCTCTTCTCTCTCTCTCTTCTCTCTCTCTCTCTTCCTTTCTCTCTTTCTCTTCTCTTTTCTCTTTCTCTTTCTTTCCTCTTCTTTCTCTCTCTCTCCTCT